>JAOYRR010000144.1:0-411323 GCA_038994665.1 Podotricha telesiphe
CTGTTGCGATGTCGGACGGAAAGCGGAGAACGGAGCGTCTTCACACTAGGTTCTCTCTGACTACGCGAGAAAAAGCGTGACGGCGCTTTTAAAAATCGAAGGTTTAAGATATATTTCAAGTGACAGCACTCTATAATTATTATTTAACTAACATTAGATATATAAACAGGCAAGTACATCGGGTTCACTTGAACATATGAAATAGAATCTCCAACTAATGCAAATATTAACGCCACGTTATCTTCATATTTTGAATGTAACGTAGCAATTTCGTCTCCAGAAGGCATTTTTGAAGAGGCGCTGAAAACAAAAAAATATATTTTGCCATGGACGATAATATAAATATTCTGTTAAATTTTACTTTAAAATTGTCTTGTATCAGTCAAAACAGATTTTTGTAGTTGTTTTATTTAATGATTTCATTTACTAATTCATTTACTTTTATTTACTATAATTCACAAAAGGTAAGCCAGTAGGAATGGTGTTATATGAACACTTCGCCACTGGTAAGTTATTACCAATAAATGATGGCGGATATCATATATTTAACGAACGTCGTGGGATTTGAGCCCGCGCCTCTTGAAAATCAAAATTACTTAACATGTTTTTAAGTAATTTTTAATTTAACTTGATTATATTTATGTTATTTTGACAGTATAAAAGTAACATATTATTATAAAGGCATAAAAAAAATTCTAAAGCATATGGCACAAGGGAGGACTAGGCGTTCTACCACTTTAATCTAAAGCGTATTTCTCTACACAAACACAGAAAAGAGCAAAGGAAAAAAGTGAAATAAGACAACGGCAGGATCCTTCAGTCTGACTTCATCTTAAAACAAATTAGGCGAGAAAAGACAATAAGCTTTGTAATTGACTTATACCTCAGAAATGTACGACGCGTAAAAACCTCTATAAAAACTACTGAATCGTCTTATATATTACCATAACATAAATTAATATAATAGAAATTAATTTAATAGCGCCGTCTTAGCGCAGTGGGGCAGCATCTGATTGTAAACGCGATTTTTTTTGGGGTCGGTACCCACTCGGGGGGAGTGAATATATTATAAATATTTGCATTTCTCCGGTCCCAAAACAAAGTGCAGAAAGGAGTGTCATGACACAAGGTTCTCTCTGATTATCATACCAGGGGTATGTGGGGAAAAGCGTGAAACTGAAAAAATATATAATAAGGATATAACAAATATTATCACTTACGTTAAGCACAAAATTCGGAAATGTGGTAAGGGCGGATCAGTTTTCCTAAAGTTTTGCACATCCCTATTATAGACATCAAAATCAATTATTAAACTACACTCATCCTTTACTTTCTTCTCAGTTTTGATAATACTCAGCTTCCCTAGTACAGATGCCATATTTAAACAATCTTGGGGCTTCACAATGGAATTAATTCTTGAGTCCATTCTAAAATCCATAGAGTTATGAAACTCTGCAACTGCTTCCCTAATGCTGTTATAATAAGATTTCTTTAAGTCTAACCAATTGGTTGATTCAACCGGCTTCAATTTCATGAAGTCGTATAAAAATTCTTCTTGTCTGATATCCACTATTTCATCGTTGTCGTTTGTTTTCGCTACTATTTCAGGTCGGCCAAAATCGTTTACATTTGGCAGCCATTCTGAAGAAAAGGTGTCTAACATTTTTTTGGAATATGTCTTATTTTCAATTGACATGTCATTTTCTGTTCTACTTGTAGATGCTTCAGAACATTTTTTTTGTTTTTGAGACATTCTTTTCAAAACGTTGAATGGGTTCTTTAATTTTTTCCCATTTGCAAATTTTGGTACATCTTCTATGACGCAATCTGAATCACATGAATCCGATGTATCTAATGTCACTAGACGTTTATTACCTAATTCATAGGATTCTGTAATAAAATACTCTTCATTATACGACTGGTTAAACGTCTTTAAAAGTTTGGAGAACGATCGTCTGTGTCTAGGCGAAGATTTGCCTCCTTTTTCTAAATTTCTCAATTTAGTGGCAAATTGTTTCAGGGAATTTAGGTTTTCGTTAAACAGAGCTTCTTTATCGCATATGCGAGGCCTCTTTTCTACTGTTTCATCATCATCTAAACTAATTGTATCGACAATTTCATCTACAATAAGATCTAAATCGTCAGTTAGTCGCATATTTGTTTCGTATCTAGTATTGTAAGTATGTATCAATCTTCGAAGGGCTTCGAGGTTCTGTTGTTCAGGGTGTCCAATTTGAAAAAGATTTTTTAGCCTTATAGTTAAATTTTTAATGCTTTCTAAGTGCGCAAATTGAGCGCTTTGTCTACTACGTTTCCTGTTATGAAAATTGTGACAAAAATGTTGATGACGAATGTAGCCTTGAGGTCGCAATAGGAATTGGAGTTGTGGCGCAAAGAACATGTTTGGCACAAACGCTCGTTGAAACATAGCTTTAAGATGTATAAAATTAAAATTGTAGAGAGGTCTTTGAAAACGAATGGGCCTCGGAAAACGTTGGTATGGGAATCTGGGTGAAGATATATTTAAACGGGAAGATCTGATAGTGTTTCTTATCCTTGGTATATGACTACCATTGACTTCATCATTTGGGCTGTAACTGCTACTCTCTGACGTCGACGGTTGATCACTTTTATAAGACAATTTCTTTAAATCTATAAAATATATAGATTTCCTTAAGTGTACCTCATTTGGCAAAAACTTGTTGTCGGCTACTTTGCATGTCACTAAATTTTTATTTAAAAGATCTGGTACAGATTCAAAATATTCATGTAACTTGTCACTATTACAAGGCCTAAGTTTACGTTTGTTTATTTTTTCTAATTTCCTGAGGCCACATGTATTTTTTTGCTTAATAATGCTGTCCTTTGGGGCCACAGAATTGACAAGAGCTTTATCTGGTTCTGTATAGGAAAATACTGTTATAAATATTTTTAAATGTCATTCTTAGCATAGTTTATGAAAATGAATATTATCTTAAACTTATTGAAATGTCAGAGTGAGTTGCAAAATAATATATAAGTGATTTTGTGGTGCAGCTTACAACATACTTATTTTTATTTCTCCTTTTGGAGAACTAGACAAAATGCAGTGTTAACACCTTAAGGTCTAAATCTAAAATCTAAAATTTGGGTTGAAAATGGAGAACCGAGTGGCTTGATTCTCATTCTACATTCTGTTTGACTACCATGCTATGCTTTCATACTATTTTTAGTACTAAGCAATTTATGTTGAAAAATACATATTTTAATAAAATAGTCACTTACTTTCTTTGATATTTTCACTATCATGTTCTTCCTTTATTTCACAATTATCATTATTGGTTTCATCTTTATCCACATTTAGAGTATCAGTTGATTGTTTAGAAATGTTTTCATTTATTTCCTCATTAGAGCAAAGAATCTCTTTACTTTCCAATATATTATTATCATTTTCTATTATATGATGTCTAAATACACGGTAGCCTAAGCGACTGAGGGATGCATACACTTTATACTTCAATAGTGTTATTTTTCCTCTTAACAATAAACTATATGCTTGTTGTAGTGATACTTTGACATCATTATGTGTTAAATGTAGACAGTTCTGAAAGATTAAATTACCTTTTAAATTGAATATATTCATAATTATTTGCCTCATTTTTACTAAGTTGTAATTAATAAGAATATTAATAAAATAATATTCACACCATTCAAACAAGGCTCTCTTGTACACAAAAGTATATGTATTTTAACAATTATTTATAAATAATTCTTCCTCATTAATGAATAAAGCTAAAATAACACAGTACTTACAATCTCCATAAGAAATAAGGCTTCTTCAGGATTCAGAAATAAATCTTTGCCATTATTTTGTCCCAAGTATTGCCAGTAGCCTCCTACTTTTTGAGTTACTTCTGCCATCATAAGTTCTTCTTTCCATATTGCACGACTTAACACTCCACTGAAATAATGTTTTTAATGTTTTTTGTCAATTTACAGTTATGTTATTGTTGATTACGTAAGAAATGAAGAAGTATTTATCTAAGTACTATCCATTAATGATTTTGTACAAGTACTTATAATTTAATTAATTACAACAATATTAAACATAAGACATCATTATTAAGTAACCTTTTTTCTATTCTTTCTACTTCAATTAAATCTTTTCTGGCTTCTAATGCTGCCTGTATTTGTTTCTTCTCCAACCAGGAACCATTTGGAAAGATATCTTTCAACCCAGCTTCTGGTAATGAAGCTCCTAACTTAGTGGCACCTTTAGATACAAGATCGTATCCCCTAAAAAACAAAAAACAAAAGCCATAAAAATTACTTCTTAACAACAAGTATTCAATTGACTGACACTGAATGATAAATATTTACGTCAAAATCTTGTCTTTGTTCATTTTTACTGTATAATTCTCATTTACTTTAAATAAATCAAATATATTTTATTTAACCAATATTTTAAAATAGAAAAACGCGATTTACAAATAAATTTGACATTTTAACCAATTTGGAAAATTTACATGACATTGATATTTGACATCTTTGAAGTTTTCGTTTAGTACTTACAATAAATTATAATAACGAGTTGTACTGCAAATTAGAATATAACACTATTAATATTTATCGTATAATATAAACATCATAAAACTTTTTCTGTTTTCTTAAAAATATAGTTAGAAATTTGATCAAAAGGTAATCTTTTTAAAAAATATATAATTTTCCTCGATATCATACCTAATATTTATATCATCAAATTCCCGCATTTCCTGTACGTGTACTATGTAACAATTGCCTAATGCACTACGTATATTGTGTTTAAGTAATTAGTATATCTTAAATATATTATTTTATTTATCAATAGTAAAAGGGAAGTGGTTCTATACTAAGGCAACTATTTTCAAACGTTAAAAGAACAAACTTAAGAAGAAAGATTATCTTTTATCACTTTTAAATCACTCTATTACACACTCAAATTAAAACAATCAATAAAATAAGCCCTATAGTTGCGGATAATCATAAAGATTATTCGTATTTTCTTTGCAATTTTCAGAGGCACTAACAAATGTATTTTACTTTTACAACCTATCTTAAAACATACTATTTATTCCCCATACTTATGTATGAGGAATAAACCTTATAAGTCCCATTTGGCTAGCATTAAAATGACTGACATGCTAAGAAGTGCTTCATTATTGAATCGAAAAGCAATTAAAATTTTATGAAATTTTTTGATCAGGTGATGATGAAATGAGATATTCTAAGTAAACTATAATCGGATTATGCTTATAGATGAAATATTGTTATCATTTCACTAGTTTCGGGTTGATTGAAGGGGTCATCCTGCACAAATACTTTGTAAAGAACGAGATATGCATGACGATAAAAAAAAGAAAAACAAAATAACATCTACAAAAGAATATAACAACAAGACAAAGCGCGACGTTGGATTCCACCACTCAACACGCAATATCTGTTTCGGGCGGAAAACGGAGAACTGAGTGACACTTGCCTGCTAATGCTTAAAGCTGCAAAAACAAACATTTTAGTTACTAGAGTGTATTATTAAGGTTACCTATACCTTACGATTTGTAAAACAATTTTTCTTGCAATATAACACAGTGTTATTGCAGAGCATTCTTAGATGTAGGGTGAATGAACCTGCGTAACCGTAGCGATGTGACATTTATGATGCAAAGAACTGCATAGGTACTTCACAGTTTCTTTGATACACACTTTGTATATTCGGTTTAAATATCATAGACGAAGTATTTAAAAGTAACACAGTTAAACAGAAACTTAATATTAAAGTTACAACTAAGTAAGAATAATAATTAAAATTACTAACAAAATAAATATTACTTACGCATGCTATGTCATTAGGTATGTAAATTAGGAAAAAGTGAGACAGTGGACAGTGAAGTCCTTCGCTTCGGTACAAGATAAAGCACGGCGTTGAGTTCCGCCACTCATCGGTGTTGCTTGATACTAGGTTATCTTTGACTAAACTGGTATGTGGAAAAAAGCTACCATAAAAATAAGCAGAAAAATTCACATATCAACTTTTTGCCTGTATTTAATATAATCATAATATATTTTTTTTATTTGTTTTGAAATAATTTCGATATATATAGGATCACACATAAACATTAAAATATTTTTTAACAAGTAAATTGCACCAAAAGTCACATGTGTCGATTATCTGATCGATGGTGGTAGGTGCCACGCCTGTCTAAAAATAATTTTGTTCTTACTTTGGCTACGAATATACTTTAAGCGTTTAATTGCCTTTGTCACCCTGAAATATTATTTATATTATATGATTTTGTGCCTACTACTCTAATAAGAATCCTAATAAAATGAAACACTTTTTACCATATTTTAACAGTTTTCCAGTGTGATTTACTTACATAGACGCATTCTAAGAGGCGCGGGTTCGAGTCCGGCTACGTTAATTTATTATACGTTTCATAAAAATGTTTTTTTAATATTTACCACTTTGTACATATTTATTGACAAACATTCTTCTATTTAGACTTTTTCTTTTTGGATTGCCGATTCACATCCAGTTTATTTTGTATATTACATAAAATATTGTATTGCAGAGCTGTTTTTTGACATGGCTATATGGCTTTATTCTCTCAACACTCTACATGCTCCTTTATATACAGACATCATGTTGCGTAGTTAAAAACTAATTGGAAAACAAAATAACGTGTGAAAACGCATGTAGCAACAACTATTAAATTGTTTTATATGTAATTACGAATGGCGGTGTTGTGGACTTTCTTATTTCGTACCATATTGAAAGTCAAATGTTAATACTACTTAGGCAAATGTCTATAAAATATTCAGAACTGCGAGAAGAAACATACAAACATGACATTTTAATGTGCACTGCACAAAATAACTGTCGATAATAATATTATTGAATACTAAGTGCCTAATTTACTCCTTACTACATCAGCTATCTAACAGTGAAAGTCCAGAGATTAGCCCAAACAAACAGACAGACAGACAAATTTATAAAAAATAAATACATTTTGATATATGCATGTAAGTAAAGAGTGGTTATTTTTATATTATAAACAGATACTTCAATTTTCTTTGTTTGTATAGATTATATAGATTAAGCCAACATTAACAATTTTTTAGGGGCAGGTCTTATATATTTTTTAATTTATAGTATGCTGTAAGTTATAGCTGAAAAGTAGTAAAAAATGGTCACAATTTTTCACTGCGAATTATGTAAGTAAAATGTAACCATGAAAATTGTAAATCTATGTAAAGTTAGCGTTATATTGCTTTTTAATGCTAATTATAGAGTTACAATTTAACATATGAACAATATTATTGAAGTTAGTCGAGGCTAATACGTTTTCTCAGTTAAAACATTGTTAACACAATCTAATTGCAAAGTGTTCAGGGCAACGAGACGTGAACTCAATTTCCAGTGCTATTTGCTATCTTTGTATCCAACTAAAGTTCTCCACTCCGCTCGAGCAGCAAAACAATTAACCCTGTTGTACCGAGACAGAGCAAACAGTGAGGCAGAGACCGACAGAGTCAAGTTCGTCGACTTTCCAATTTAGCCGGGTAGCAGTAGTAAGCTACGCGTCGCGTAGTATCTACGTTAAACGTAATATGTTGGTAGCTTGACTATCGATTAGTAGATTCGTCCGTTCCGAGGCTCAACGAACGCACCCGAACATTCCCGAGCCCGCTCGATCCGCGTCCACACATGGCGGAAGTAATGAAACGTATAAAGGATATGAAGCGGAAGAACAGGCGCCCTCGTCCTTTTTCGACGTCTTACATATATTCGTCTAAGAAGACTTCTCTGTTAGGATCTTTATCCTTTTCGCCTAAGGGTAGTAATAAAGCTTGGTAATAATTTACTCCCTTTTAATATCTCACGCTCTCAAAAAGATTTACACATAGCTAATATTGAAATGAATATACCTATAGCATATTTCTATTCTCATAGAGCTTATGAGGGCGGATGCCCTACGTGTATGACTCCTAAGTGCAAAACTGTAAAAGCTCTCCCACTTTCAAATGTGAAAGCGTCATTAACGTTAAGGTTAATTGGTTGTATATACAAGGGCCGGCTTGAGAATGTTCCGCGCTATGACTGCAGTCGTCGAGTGCTGGAGGCGTTTTAACGTATTGTAATACGAGTTTATACGAGGTGCCGCCCCCTCACACGGCGTCTTGCTGGCGAGTTTAGTTAAAAGAGAACGATAGTCTTCGGTTAACGCAGGCGAAAGTCACCCGACATCGACTTATCGTGGCAACTTTTCAAAATTTCGATTCACAATCCTGTCCTCGTTGACGCCGCCGTCGATCGAATGTCGGGGGATGGGGCGCACCCCGCCATACGGTTTTATTTATGGTATATTTTGACGTGCGCTTTTGCTGCTAACTTCAAGTTGCCTAGACTAGATAATGGGGTGATGGATAGTGTTATCGGTCGCTATTCACCGTGAACTGTGTCTGTACCTACTGTGCTTTTATTATTGCAGTGTTTTGCGGAAAACCCGAGAACTCTACTGATTTGCATACAGCCGTATTCTTTTTGCAATTATCGTGGAAATACCGGCGTTGCCTTTGACAATAATTTCAATGAATACGGTGGAAATATGTTAATTCACGCTTTAAACGTTGCGAATATTTGCGATCGAATATTTTGAGAGTGATCCAGTGGACTTTAGTTCATTTTCTTTTATGAGGTACATAATTTATATTAAAATAGTGAGGTCTGCTGATAAATTATTTTAAGGTAAGTTTTAAATAATTTTATTCAACGATTTCTTTGTGCACAATAAAAAAAAAGAGCTACTATTTAAATCCATAATTAATAATATTTTTAAATTAAGGCTGTATTTTGTTTAATTTTTATTATATATATATATAATTTATCGCTTGTAATAAAGCTAAAAAAAAAGGTTTAAGCCCAGACCTACACATTATTGTGTTATATTTATCAATGTTTATTTTATTGTAAACACAAAAAGGCCGGTAATACAGTAGCGCCATCTATTGTTAAGTTATAAAAGTTAAGTTTAGTTCTTTCAACCGCCGTCATTGTTAGCGCCAAAGTGTCAGCCGGCGGCACGCCTGCAGTCACGCGGCGTTGACGCGCGTCGCAACATGGGTGCGTGGGTGTAGATCGTTCGCTGATAAGCTATACTTGTTTTCTTTCTTATCAAATTTACTACTAGCGTTTTTCATTGAATACTGTGTTTATTGTGACTCTCACGTTGCGGAATGTTACTAGTGTGTGGTGGTATATATGAAGGTGTTGCGCTTGTGCGAGTGTTTTGTTATTGCAGCGGCCGAACGGGGCTGGATTTTGGCGGTGCAGTAGAGTTTTAGAGCCGGCATGAGAAAAATAAACGGTATGTTAAGTGATTATTACTTTCAATATACAGCTCTTGGACAATTTCAGTTACTTACGACATCTAGTAGATAAGGAATCGTGTGAAAAATTGACCGGGTTCTGACCAAAGATAAGGCCAATAAGCCCGTTGCAAACAAAGATCGAACTTAAGACGCAACGAATAAAATTGATAGCATTTACATAAATGTTATGCGATAACCTTTTACTAAGTTATACAGAGCTTATAAATAGCAACTATTTGCTTAATATTAATATTTGCCTGTTGAATATTACATTTGGATTTAGTGTACATGGGAAATACTTATACAAGAAGTTATAATTTCAAGTCTGATATCGCCATCAATCTTGATTATAAAAAAACAATAAAAATACCAAAGATTTATTTAAGTACTTGAATTATTTTTGAACCATGGCATTGGGTATGGGTACATAATTCTCTACGTAATCTGATGTAAAGAAACAAAATAAAAAAGTAAAGAATCTTGTTTGTTATTTGAACTAACAATAACCACAGCCTCAATAAAAAGTTATTACTCGCATACATCTCGGAATAGAGTTGCCTTAGTGTTGAGCGACCGAAATCATTAACTGTAGCAGATCCCATACAAATGGTCTATAAATGTAATCCGACAACGTTCGATGAGCTACGTCACGTGACTTGTTATCAAATCAGCAACTGGGTCAACAATGTAAAGAATTTCGAAATATATTCTTACATTTGGACCGCAATGCTTAACAAAAACTAAATATCAGTTGAAAATTAATTGCGTCCGATACTGACATTATGAGATAATATATTTATATGTAAATTGGATTCGTCACGATCAGAACTCAAGGTCTCAGAACTTGTTGACCACAGAAATACGAGACGTGGAATTGTAATATTACTTATAGTTGCATCCAACTGCATACATGCGTATTACCTGAGAGGCTTTTAACAATAAACTCTGAAACGCGCTAGGAGGTCGGATATTAGGGCGACACACGCAAGATTTATTGTTTAATGATTGCGAGTGTCATGGCGCAGAACACCTATTTGTTTTAATAACATGCTCAAATGAAGATACATTCTGTACCATGCCACCGACTCGTGAGAATGGCGCTTATTGATAACACTATTGTTATACTCAATGGCTCCGTTTTTTTGTTATGTCTTAATTAACTATAGAAACTGACAGCGATTTCTACATTTATATATTAATTAATGCTAGGAAATAATTTCTCAGAAACCTCTTACAAGTATATGCTTTTAATATGTATATAAACAATGATGTTTTAAAGGATATTCCTGACACGAAGCGTACAAGAATTTCACATTGAGAAGCTGATGGCATTCTTCAGAGTTCAACGTTCGATGCTTAGTTAATATGCTTGCACGTAGCGGCAGAAAATCAAATAAACAGTCGCTTTCATCTCCGGTTTATCGGCGATGCACTTCGTAGCCTTGCACTTTACCGTGTGTTCGACACAACTGCTCATTCCCTCGATCATTACTCAGGCCGAGGTGGTCGACTTATTTCATTATCGATCCTGCATATCGATAAAAATTGCTATATTTGATTGAACTCATTATTGTAATTGAATATGTGAACAAACACAATGCATTTAAATAAATAAACTGTATACTCGTTAATGTTGTTAATTAATTCTCATTTGTGGAAATTTTATTGAGATAATTTCGTTACTGGCAATTATAGATATAAAGTTGTACACGTGTTCAATAAACACTGGAACAGGCACATTATATTTACTTATGCACTTGGCTAGCTGAAATACACAAACGGACATGTGAGTACTAAGTACTTAAGATTAATAATTTTGATCGTCTGTGTATCAGATAACATGCTTATTGATTTTACCAGTAGTTCGAAATACACTAATATTGACAATGAGCGGTAGTTTAGATGCTCTTACGTGCCTAGGGACTCGATGAGGAGACTACGTGACTCTCAGTTCATTGCTCTAGTTTTTTGCCACTTGGTCTTGTGAATGAGTTTGTGGACCTTGGCGCGCGGACATGATTCTTTAGAAACAGGATTTATAGCTCCGCAAAAACCGCTTTATATGCACCTAGTTATGGTTTGGAATTAAAATAAGGTTTTTTTTCAGCATAATACATTATATTAATTAGCTTGTGTGCTTCTCACTTTTTAAAAATAGTTTAGTTTTTTTTGGCTTCATGCTTTAACGTTAGCAAGGTTGTCCATTGTCATCAACCACTTTATACACCGGCCCGCCGGGGCGTCCTCGTGCTTTTTATGTGATCCAGTATTATAGATAATATATCCTGAAGGTCAACCCACTTACCCTCACTCGCTTATCTTATTTAAATTACAAGGACATATTATGTAAAATCATTGAAATTGTTAGAATTATACTTTAAAAGTCTTTATGAAGCAATCTGTAGGTGAGTATGATATTACTTTAGATGTAAAAATCTCGCCATTGAAAATGAATGGGAGGCGTTTCATGTGACAGTGTCGCGAATGCTGATTTTCAATAGCGCATTAGCACTGAATACGGTGGCGCCGTGCGTGATTGCCATTTTTATTGGGATCACACGTCTGTTACAAATTGTTACACTAAATTGCACGTGACAGTTCTATATTCTGTTATGACTTCAGCTTGAATTAATACAAATAAATCACTTCTATCCAAAGCACCGTGGTAGTTTAATTCATATCGTTATATATCTCTTTCATGACAATTTAAAACATGTTTTTAGATGCGTAAACGAAACGGAAAACGAAACGGAAAGGAACTAAATATATTTAACTACATAGATAATAAGACGATATGTTGCTCTTTGATCCAACTTCATTAACATGTGTGTAGGACGCTTTTATTAAAAGTCCATTCCTTTTCACACCGACGTTAATAAAGATATAGTAATTTTCATCTTTAATCTAAAGCAGGTATATACATTGTTCGCTCGTGTGTTCCGAGGGCGGTGCGATATATTCAGGGCCCGCTTAAATATTCCCAAGGGTGATAAGGGGAAGGGATGTGAACCGGTTAATCAAGTAATGTGATACATTTATCTGGAGCATTCTTGATACTGTGTCTCTGAGTTTTAGAGTATTGGGCTTGGGGTACAGATTGGATGTGGAGATTAAAGTAAATTATTTCTTGTTTATATTAACATTTGAACATGCGATTTGATTTTACATAGTAAATTGAAAAATATCATTCGTGTTCACACCGCAATATTTCTATACATTATGCGAGTATTGGAGTGTATATATCATTTGAGAGATAAATTATTATTTCTATACTTAATGCATTTTAATTTAATTTATTGGATACAAGGTAATTAAAGCTATAAACAACAAGAAACACGTTTATATACTATTATATGTTTATTACTACGGTTGTCTATAACTTGAAAGGAATAAATATTCCATATATCTTTAACATCGACTTCAATTCCTTAAATAAACTTGGGATTCACTGGGTATCTTACTGTTTAATCTTTATTTACTAAGAAAAGTGCACTACCTTCTGTTAAACCATAAAGTTATTCGAGCGACAATAGTGAAATACGAGATAGCTTAGAAT
Organism: Podotricha telesiphe; assembly: GCA_038994665.1. Classification (NCBI taxonomy): domain Eukaryota; kingdom Metazoa; phylum Arthropoda; class Insecta; order Lepidoptera; family Nymphalidae; genus Podotricha; species Podotricha telesiphe. The sequence continues at coordinate 12,944 of JAOYRR010000144.1, forward strand.
ATAGATGCCCTATTGGCAATTAATATTCAAAGTTGAATTCTTGCGAGCAATATCAATGGAATTAGATCGATCGCGATGCAGTGGAATTGGACAGAGTCGCTCGTTTGCAGCGTTTCCCTGTTTTACTGCATTCGATCTATTTACGTGTTTCGGAATACCGATAAGTACGCGGGGTTTGAGCACTTTTGTTTATAAATTTAGATGCTTTTGTAACCGGAGTGATTTAATAGCCTATACTTTTAATAAGCTTTTCTAAGCGTCGCCTATCATCAATCATCAATCTATCAATTTAGGAAGGTTTTTTCAACGCTATTTTGGAAAATTTCGTAGTCTGATTTATTTAAAAATTCACACACATTCACACACACCTGTCCGGATTCAATGATAATACAATATTTTCATATTGCACACCTAATGTATTTACCAGGACTACAAAATACCTTTAAGCTTGCTCCTTTTACTTGAAATATTTTTTTAATTATAGGCAATAATTTTCAAAAGTCTATACCAGACTTTCGAGAGTCCATATCGACTCTTAGTAGGAAAATAATACGTTATAAAAAATGTCTTATATAGTCTGTAGTCTGTGTCACATATTGGGTATCCAAAACTATTATATGTAATTTGTTATTGATTATTTAATACTGAAACGATTTGAATAAAATCTTTTGCTTAAATTAAATAAAATGGCGTGATTTTAGCGATGCGAACTTAGAAGTATTTTTGGAAGAGGCTGCTTTGGGATACGACCTTGTGTTTCGAAGAATTATAAATCAGACCCGCCTTTTAAATTCGAGACTCATGTGGAATGCCGGCTTATATATTCGATCTTGTACAGTTTTTATTTTATTTTAACGTACCTACAGATTAGTTATGCCTAATATTATTCAATGTTTTTTCACGTAAGTTCCGTTCTTAAATAAATGCAACTTTAGAAACATGCTATATAATACTCCTGTTTTCGTTCAAATATTTAAAGTATTTTTTTTTTTATAACTTCACGCTTTACCCCATATAGTAGGGTGGGCAGAGGAAACGTAATGAGACTAATAATAATAGATATGAAACGTTGCGTGTTAAATGACAGAACTCAACGTCGCACCTGTCATACTGAAGCAGGAAAATGAAACGAAAGAACTCCCCCGGGTGACAATAGAACCCGCAACCATTACATTTGTAGTCAGACGCTGTGCCACTGCGCCACTATGTCGTCATTTGCGTGTTGAGAATTGGATAACAACACGATGCTTTTAAGTTTTAAGAATTATTTTGTTTACGAAACAGGAAGAGTTGTGAAGGAGAATGTTTTATTATGATGCTACACTTACATTTCAAGCGAAAAAGTATGTTCTGTATCTTACTGTACTTATCATTGCTATTAAAGACGTTTATGTGAAGAATTAAACACTCACGAGTATGTGCCATACAAAGTGTTTCGTTCATCGGCTCAGGAAGTGACGTCATCGAGCAAGCTTCCTGCCTTCTGACCTTCACCTAAAGCCGAGAACGCAGTGGCTTTTAAAATATCATTATGAATTAATACTATAAATTTTATTTTAATATACAATTTTTCCTATTTCATTGAAATATATTATATTTTTACATTTGTGTGTTTGAATTTTAAAACGTGTTTGAACTGTTTCAGAATGTTTTATTTTAGACACACAATCTATTTTCAATAAAACTTTCCAAAATGTACATTATCTTATCACTATTATAGCTTTTTGTATGAATATTTTTTATTCATTCATTAAACCTGGATCCTGTCTTTTTTATTCTCTAAACTAGTTTGATATCTTACAGGTTCTAACTTTACGATACCAGCCCTACAGGTGCAGATGGTTTTCAAATTTAAATTAATTTTCAATTTTATTATAATAAATATATATTTTAAGAAATAAATGAATAACAGACAATCATATGAATTAATGTATAATACGTAGCAATTATGAAACCAATTTACAATTATCTTGAACCCGTGTTCAACAAATAAGTAAGCATTTGAGACTTTCTCGGCTGATTAACTTTAGTCGTGAGTCACGAGGCTGTCGAAATAGTGGAAAGCCATCTTGCTACCGTGTAACAATGCTGTGTCTTGTCCTCCATCAACAATGTGAAGGAAATCCTGTCCGGATCAGGTTGGTCGTTCAATGAATCAAAGCCATAATGCAGCATTGCAATTTATTGTTTGTTGTCGCCACTTGGTACTGATTTGTGCTCACATGTCCACGACTGACACTAAAGATACTAATCAAATACTGTTTAATATTCGTGTTTCGTTGTAGGCGAGCTTTGCACAGTTCCAAACAGATGCTTATTGTTTGAGTATCAACATTTTGTCTAAACTTATCCCTTAGACTGCAACAATAATGGGTTTTTGTTTCAGTATAATAGATTTACCAGAAATAATGGCATTTGTATCTGCAACTTAAATAAGAAGATATTTTATATATTTTTTTACATCTTCAATCTTTTTTCCGCATGTCAGGGTAATGAGAGATGACCTAGTTTCAAGGCACTCCGTTCTCCACATTCCACCTAAAATCGAGACATTCCGTTTGAGTGGAGTGGAGGTGAAGGACATTGAGTGGAGATGTTCAACGTCGTTCTTTGTACTAGGTGTAAATATTTTGATTATAATCATTCCACCGAAAGGGAATCCAACCCACACCTGTCCCACTGCGCCACGATGGCCTTATCTATCCTAGTCCTTTTAATGAAATGATCGTCTAATATTAGAACAAAACCTCAATAATTTAATCCATGTCCTTTACACTGATTCGTATTAATATTACGGAGTATCTCATTATAAACATTGAATGGCACTTTGCAGTAGAAAGAAAATACATAATTACAGTATATTCCGTGGACCGTAACACCAACACTACGGCCATTGACAGAGAAGTGAGGACGGACGTACTTGAGCGTCGATACGATAACGTTATGTAAGGCATTGTGCATACGAAAACAATCATTCAAGATCACGATTGTCATACTAATATATATATATGTAATGTTAATATACTTGCGGAGTTCGTTCACTAAGTTACCAATATTTCTTTATTGGCGGATTATTTTTATGATGTTTGCTGATGACGCTTATAATATAAAGTACAGCTGTAAAATTTGTTTATGGTAAATTTCTAATATTATTTATTTCCTTTATGAATGACCTTCGTACTGTAGGTAAAATAGTATAATACCCTATAATGTATAAACAATCCATCCTCCAATTTTAGCTTATTTAATGACATTGGATGTTAGGTATCGTACTGTAAAGCTGAGCTGTAAATGATTAAGAACATCTTTGAAAGAAAGATGTTTTTACATAAGTAAAACTATTGACGAGTACTTCGCCCTGAAATCGTCCAAAAGATAAAATAATCAGTACAGTTTTCATAATGTTACATAATCCCACAACATTCAAATAAGAGTAAGGATTAGTTTCGCTCAAAACCATTAACTTTATGGCACAAGAGGTCGGTCATATGAAACTGCAATTAGCCTCTATTATAATCCCTCCACCGCAACGCTTCCAAGGACGACGACTGGTCTCGTAATAGTCTTGTATCATACTAATTGCTTACGTATGGTGCTTACTATATTGCACTTGAAACAAAGGAATTATACTATCAGTTTCATTAAAAATGGTATTGGAGTACATTTTTTATAGTTTGTAAATTTAAAAAAATGTTCAATTAAGTATACCTTTAAATAAAAATAAGACTATAAAGAGCTCAGTTAATCAATATACTTTTTTATTGATATTCAGTACATATTGTTAAACGTACGAAACCTAACTACCTAACCCGCGCTTCGATGATATGATGTCAAGCTTAAAGTTACTGTACATTTGATAACTGCAACTGCAAAAGGAATATTAAACAATTGTTTTAAATTTACTTGGTAATTAATATATCTAGAATTGTAAAGCACGTAAATTAATGAAATATACAAATATTTTTTTAATAAAAAATGTTGTGTGATAGATAGTATTTATAAAATATAATGATATAATAACTTATTACAAAACCAGATTTTTTTATCCGAATTAATATTATTTTATTTTTAACAGTTACTTACATGGACATAATATGTTTCAATTATATTCCTTATTGCACGTAAAAAAAAACGAAAAAAATACATGTACAAAGTTTGACTGGAAGAGATCTCTCTTCAAGAGATCTCTTCCAGTCAACTCGTGGAAGTGGATGAGTTGTGAACAGCTATCATTACTCAAAACTAATGCTAAATTTAAATTAAGTTAAGAGAGTTACTTCTATTCTACTCATTATCTTTACTAACAATGACAATAAAATATGTAAACCTAGAAATATATTTTTATATGTTTATTATTTATTGTAATGAAGCAGGAACCAAATATTAGGATCCTGTAAGTAATTTTTTTGTTACAAGTTTTTATCAGGATCACAAAATTTTTATACAACCGGTTTTTAAGAATGACAGTTAAGATTATTACACAGACACTACTTCGTTTTCAAATATAAATCCAAATATATTCAGCTGTCGGAATACGCAATTTTTTCGTCATCCGCAATCTTTGAGTGCTCTCATACTTAAAAATCGGGTCAAGAGTGACTCGGGACTCGCACAAGTGCCTTTCCCACTTATCCCGATATAAGAAGTGACACTTAGATTTTGATAATATACAGATTTTATTTGAATTATTTTTATTTTTCATATGACTTAAAATTATCAAAAAAATATATTTATTTCATTTAGTCTTCTAACAATTAAGAATAATAGAACACGTAAAATAAAACAACTGACGTAGAAAAATAAAAAATGATTTCTGACAAACAAACAGTTCCACAAGTAATAACAGTTACGCCAGTAATAACAGTCACTAAGCAGTTTATCAAAACTTAAATGATGTCAAACAATAATAATGCATATGTATTTTAATGAATCTAACTACACGCGGGTTTAGTTAAATATAGCTCTTAATTATATGACATTAAGGGCATTCAATGCTAATAATTCGACGCTTATGACAGCAAAGTGACCCTGGAGATCGACAAAAGCTGGCATTGTCGCTCGTGAGTCACGACTTGAAAGTGACAACTTTCAAAGATAGTCGCAAATAAAACTGTTATCAGTGTTGCGTTATTGCTATTATTATGTAAATATTATAATTATATTTAATCAATTTCATCATAATATGATAAAGCGCGGCGTTAAGTTCCGCCACTCAACACGCTCAGCTCAACACTCACTGTTTCGGACTCCGCGTAAAATGTGTAAAACTAATTGTTTTTCAGTATTTTTTTTTAATATTTTTAATAAATATTTTGCATAGTAAGTTTATAAACACACCGTTTATTAGTCGTTCGATAATCAGAGACAATTTTCAATTTTAATTGTTCATATCTTTTCGATAATACTAGAAACTATTAATATGAAAGTGTACGTGATTTTTATTTGTTTTTTATTTTGTGTACTGGAACTTTATAACAAGTGTTAAAATAGAAAGTTAAATTTAAACTTTTGTGCTTTAAACTATAAAATTTAATACCACACAGCGCAATATTGTTAAATTTTATGAACCCTTATCTATATAAAGTATGGTGGTAAAGTTCTCAGAACTTCATTGCAGGGACCCTCCGCTTGCATATCAAGTGACAAAACAATATAAAAATATTCCAAAAGAATATCAAATTCACAAATTTTACTAAGCAATATCAAATTTATATTGGTGTGTAAAAATAAGTACGCTCTTTACCACCTACTAATTTGTAGGAATTATGTTCGATGCTTTTCTTATAAGAACCTAGTTACTTAATTTTGCGCTTAAGGCTGTTGAAACTCTATCAAGATTATTCAAGCGTGATATAATGCAAATATTAAGCGTATATGTAAGTAAATGATTTTTTTTATTAAAAAAACTAGAGGTATAGGAATAGTTTTTAAATTACACAAATTATGTAAGGCTAGTTAGCAATATAAACAGCATTGCGTGTTGAGTGGCGGAACTCAACGCCGCGTTTTGTCTTAGGTACCAGGGCGGAGTAAAGAAAATAATCTAAATATACTCCTCCGAGTAGGAATCGAACCCACAATCAGACGAAAGCTGTCCCCCTGGGCCCCGATGGTTTCATGATAGAAAACTTAAATATATAGATATTAAAACTTAATTTTTTGTGAACATAATTATACTATGCCAGAATAGTAAAATGCTTAATACGCATTGCGTAAACATTGTCTACGCAGGTTTTGCAAATTGCATCATCGACATATTATTCTTTTGCTATTTACCGGTATTCGCAAATGTAGCTCAATTTTAATTGAGAAATTGCATTTATGCTATGCAGTTGTTAGCTGCATAGTTTTGAATTGAGCACATTTAAACAATTAAATAAACTAAATTATATTTTCAATATTCTTTACAGCGACAATGTGAAGTAATTTAGTGAAATAAAGAATACAGTATATTATTTGACTAACTAATGGTGAAAGGCCTCTTATCTGTATTAAAATAGCGTTACCTTATGTACCTTCAAAATCACCAGCAAACGATGTTTACGTTCATACTGTGATTTATAAAACTTTTCTAATCACCGCTCTCGCTACGCAAAATAACATCGCATAAATAAAATTTATTCGAACTTTATATTTGACTACGTAATCACATCAGGATTTGGTGCGAAAATTTATTTAATATCTTCGTTTTAGGGTCAATTTTCGAATGGCGGTTGAAAATCTGTAAAGTACTTAATGTTTTCAATTCTCTATAATCGGTTTAGAATTTCCAGAGCTCCAGTAATTGGATTGGTGGAAGTTGTCCGTTGCGGGTGAATTTTTCGCGGACTTTACCGCGGCTTTGCCAGTATTTAATCAATAGCAATTGAACCCCTTTTGTTTACATTGAGTTGATTAATATTAATCGAGTTATTGGGGAATAAAAGTGCCAATTTCAATTTTAATTATTAAGGCTTTTTTTTATTTCTCATCAAGTATTTTATATTCTGGTTTTTACTAGCAGGTTGTCCTTAAATATAACGACAACCTGTTCAAAGATATTGAAATGAATTTCAAAAATTATGATATAAAACGATTGCATTATAAAAGAAAGTAAAGTTAGCATATATTTAGCAGTGGTAACATCAAATTTAAATACTTGATAATATGTTAACAATGATAGAAAAGTTGAACTTCACAACTTTTCTTATGATAATAACTTTAAAACCATTAAAACCATTAAAACACAAGTACGCTTGTGTTTTTTTGTATGTTACGACATACAAAAAAAACAATATAAAATGAAGATGAACTCGTAATGTATAAAATATTATACTTTCAACCCCGTAAAGTACTCCATATTTTTTACATACATATCTTTATATTGAGAGGGAGCAGATGCGAACCTTTTACCATCTTTCACTATTCGAAATCGTTCTCATGTCACGGTCTAATGTGAAGGGTAAGGTGTATTATATAATCGCTATGGCGACCGTATGTTTTTAGATTTGTTATAACAAATAATTGTATTTTTTTTATATTTTTTTGTAAATTAGTCAGCTTTTTACTTGAATATCATTTATCTTGCCGAGTCCTCCGAAATTCTATTGATTGACGTTATAAAATAATAAAATGAATCACATTACATAATAAAAATGTAAAAGGTCGCTGTCTGTACATGGAAGATTATGACCAAAATTATTATTGGGGGTATTTATTATTTTTATAATTCGATAAATAAAAGTTTGTGGCGAAAAAACGAAATAGTTTTAGTCGTGTAGTTTACGCAGGCGAAGCCCCGAGCCTTAGCTGGTCGCTAGTGTTAAATATTTTAGAAACGTACGAAACTTTGGACATCGCAAGATTTGAATCTGCGCCTCTTGGAATACTTTCACTAATTAATTAAACTATATGTTCATATTGCTCTATAATCAACTATTGCAACTTTTTTATCCTTAGTGTTTAAAGAATATTTATAAAATAATATTAAAATGCAAAATTGTCGGCAGAATTATTACCCTTTTATACATAAAATACTTTTATATATTATTTTAACCTATTCTCACAAACAGCATACCAAAATACGCCACGAAAGTTTATTAGGATTCTATAGATTATAATATTTTGTTGTCTCTCAATTACATGTTAAGCGTTCGAGTAATAGGAAAAACGGGGAATATCTATTTCCCTAATAGCTTATTGACGATGTTATAGGTTGTCCACGCACCCTTTAGCTGGCCTTTTCTTCATAGTATAGTGCAATACGATGACTATATGAAATAATAAATTCTATACTTAGGTGACATTTGCTAGGTTAATGTCTACTCAATACAATAAAATGTTAGTACAATACAGTATACACAGGCAACATGCCTATGTGTTATTTTGATGTATAAGCTATATTACTGAAAAGTTATATCGAAAGCTGATCAGTAGTATTTGCGTGAAAGAGTAACATATATCCATTCACCCTCACAAACTTTCGTAATTATAAGATTAGTGATTAGATTATTATGTAATTACCAAAACAACTCTCACTTGCTTTTTCACCGTGAAGTGCTGTTGTGTAAATAATGCTTAGTTACATATTTTGAGCATTTGAGCATTCACAGGCCAATTTTTAACGTTTAACTAAACTAGTTTTTAAATCAAATATATTTTAAACGACGAAAAAAACGTAGGAGGTTCTCTATTCGACACGTATATTTTTTTTATGTTAGACCACGCATAACTTTTTAAAGAGTACACTCATTTTTAATAGTTCTTTTTATAATGGATAGCTATACAATACTTTTTAGTGATTCCAAACAAATTTTAAACAAACCCTAAAAATTTCTATCCCTAAAAGTAGAAAAATCGGGGATTCTTACTCGTCGGTCTAATTTTTTTGTTATAAAGTTATTCTAGGCATCTACTATATTAACAACGTTAACTGTGAAATCACAATTACATTGGATTAGCTAGCTTATAATATTTTATTTATTTTTAAATGCTTAGGTTTATCCAATAAAGACATCTTTATTGATAGCTTAGAAGAAAAAGTGCAATAAACTTTTAATGACATATCCAATACAATACCTTACGTATTACTTAGTATTACGACTTATGACAGAACAATAGGGCAGTGTCCTTTCTTTTATAATTAAGCGCTTGTGTTGCTTATAACTTTAGAAAGTTAATACATACTTTAATTTAATATTTTGCAGTTATATCGAAGTTACTATAATAATTGAACCGACAATTAATTTTCCAATTTGGTTTTAATATAAATTTCATTACTATTCTTTTTTACCTCAGTAGATATCTCTTGCCCGTAGACTTTACTGCGCAGTATTTATAATTCCCGATCTTGCGTCTTAAGACGTTATTTTTACTAGACCAAGAAGCAACTGTATTCACATTATCAGCATTTCTTTGACAAAACTGACAAAAAGTATATAAAGTGCCTGAATTCGAATATATATAATAGATTTCAAATATTTTATTTTATAGGATAGTAATACTTATTATACTAATGATATCATTATCGTCTATCCTCGTATAATTGTCACGAAGAATACAAAACTCCGTTTAATCAGATGTTGACCTCTTACATAAAATGATTAATTGATGATCAAATGACGTGTGTTAGTCTCGCTAAGACTCGAGAACGGATGGGCCCATTTAACTAATTGTGGTGTCAAAATATTTGTAGAAGGCACAGTTATAAACCAGAATAATGAAGTCAGCTATCCAACTGAGTTTTTAAATTCAGTGGGGCTCCTGGATTTTAATTCACAATTCATTCATGAAACAGGATTAACTGTGTAAAAGCTAATATGATCGAGGCAACGATCGTCAGGTAAAAATACAAAGAAGAAGATATTCCGATCCCTCGTATACTGATGATTCCAACGGACTTACTATTTTATTTCAAGCGTCTACAATTTCATTTGCCTGTATGTATTTGCGATAACGATAAACAAATCGCAAGGCCAATCGTTGGAAATTTGTGGAAATAAGATTCCAGACGTTTATGTATTTTTTCGTAGATAATGTCCTTGCGTATTTGTTTATTTTTAGTTTTCTATTATTTTTTATTGAATTTTGAGTTCGGCGGGTAAGATAGTATAAAATAATATTTTTTTTAATTTTGGCAGATTAAAAATCACTAGTCATTTAACAATTGGTTATTTTTAACGAACTGATTACCAAGTGTCTGCGTATAGTTGAATTCAAATCGGATATTTATGCAAAGCGAGCGGGCAATAATGAGTCTTTTGTGTTTCAGCATATCTTTCCACTCGTTAAATTTTACAGACTCCTTTGTTTGAGCCTACGTTAGCTTATTAGGTCGAACCTATTTGAATACTTAATTACTAGTGTAGTATAGATAATGCACAGGACACAGTCTCCTTATATATTCTGAAGCCTAACTGTTATGGTCCTTATCCTTTCGGAATAATTTTCTCAAAAATAGATTTATTAGAAATGTAGTTCAAATATTGTAGTTTATTATCATTATATGTACCAACATAAATTAAGTATATGTTATAAAAATTATAATTAGTTAAAAAATACTTTTAAAATTAGAATTAGAAGCTACCGCCCGCTTAAAATTGTAAATAGACAAAACCTAGTGTAGTGACACTCAGACATGATGAAAAAGTTACACGAGTAGTTGAAACATTATTTGTCATAAGGAATATGTTTAAATGTATTTTAAATGCGAATAGGTCTATGTACCAACAGTATATTATCGGAATTACATTTTCATGATAATAAATTGTGTGTCCGCGTCAAATTCTCTGTCAAGAGATTGAATTATAAGCTGGGAGTATCTTTTCACGTTAAACATTGGGTGTTGGCCCTCCACTCTTTATTCCTATTATTATGAATAGTGTATTTGTATAATAAGGCTTAGTTTAAAAACAAGTATAAAAAATGTGAGCTGCTTCTTAATCTGTATGTAAATATAGAAAAACTACTTTTTTTTTATTAACACACTACGTACATATGTATTTTAGGCAATATTGTCTGTACCTTTTTTATAAATTACAATTTTTTTCCTTAACAATTTCAGTACCTAAAGCTAAGGCTTATAAGATCTAAGAAAAATACTTTACATATTCTAAATTTAAAAATAAATAGTAAAAATCACCGTAAATCTTACTGTTTAAGAAAAATCGCACTTACGGTTTTTTATAATAAAAGCAACTATCTAATTTTGTTTTTAGTTAATACTTTTAAATATTTACTAAAAACACAAGTACTATCTATAAATTGCATTAAGAACCAAATTTATTTTTTTACTTTCACCAAATAGAACTGTATTTATTACAAAAAAAAAGGCCAACAAAAGTAAAAGCTGCATGTTCAACTCGGCTACACCGTCAAAGTTTCATCTGAAGAATTTTATTACGAGCACGTTACAAAAGGCTTTTGAGTCTACGGCATTCAGAAAAGTCACAAAACAGCAATAACTTTGTGAACGCTCCACGTCCTATTGTTTCGGCGTTATTTTTTGAAATATGTATATTGAATTTTATTCGAGTATCACAAATATGCGCAATGTAAAAATTTCGCGGGTACACCCATACCTAGTGGCGATAACCTTTTTATCTTAAGTGCTTTAAATGGAAAGCAGATTTTTTTAATTTATATCTATAATACTGAACGGATTGGGCCTAATTTTGGAACATCAAATATACTATAGTTTATAGCACTATTAACATCATATTTATCTTTTAAAATTGTTTTATTTAATTATTTTTTATATTATAGCATAATGTGTGAATAAAGTGAGAGCTTATCTTCAAAGCTGTTTAAAGTGCGACTTTGTGCGTTGAAATATTCAAAAGTGTGCCTACTTAATTAGGGCCGGTGCTTTTGTGAAGAGAATTTACGGCTTAGGGTAGAAGTCACCGTATAGCTCGGCCGAATAGCGTGAGAGGTGTAATGTATGTAAGGGCGAGGCAATAAGTGCCTCCCTTCTTGACCGGATTAAATTACAACCGCCATGCTGTCTAGAGCTGACCGCAATCTATCGATTTTCGTATCTTATCTTAATTAACGTATAGATATCAGCATATTTTGGATTCTATATACGAAATTGATTCTGGATATATTGAAATCAATAGAATTTGTTGATAACAACAATACTTTACTAACAGATGACATACCTACATATGTCTACGTTATGTTAGGTTATTAGACTATTCCTTTGTTCACTTTTGGTTTGTGTGTGACAAATATCTCGGTACTGAAACGCTGAGAGCAGAGCTTATATGAAAATTCTTTTTTGCCACGCCTAAGTGGTTACATTATATTTGACAGGTGACGAGACGATCCGAGGGCGGTGAGGGTACTTGGGAAAATGAGATAGAGTTCATTGTAATTTTCAGCAAATAACATGATATCTTTTGAGACATTTTCTTTATTAATGTCATAAGTTACATTTCATTACGTATTTTATTACCTTTTTAAAAATTGGATAAACATTTTTAGCTTGTGACGACTAATGATACGCTAGTAAAGTTTAGCCTACATTCTTATTTTTAAAGGAAATATAAAATATCTTAGTTTATACTGAGTGCATCACTAGTAGTATTGTCCATTCGGCCAGAGTTATATCGCCGCGGGTGATGGGACCTGTCGCAGACCATTTCCTCTAGCGATCCACTCTACGAAGCTTTTCCTTTTGTTTACGATATTTCGGTTTTTTACCTGCTGTTTTAGGCGATGCTTGTGTAGTTTACTTATGTTATCTAACAAGTGTTTTCATGTTGCCAATAGCGTAGCAGGCTAGTAGGTACTAATTTTTACAGTACATAAAAACAAGATTTCAGAAACAGTAAAAGGCTTACATGTCTTTAAACCACCAGATGATATAGATACAAGTACATGATCACTTAACTAAAAGTGTTACTACTAAAAGTGTTCTGAGAAATAAGAAGAACATTTCGCACCCTCAAAATGAAACTGTCCGAAATAATCAAAAATGTTTTTAATTATACGAAAATAAAAGATAAGAAATTGAATTTAAAAGTTGTGGCCGTAGATGTGTCTTCGTGGAAACTAAACTGACCATGTGGATGTCCATTCAATCTTGTTATTACAAAGTGCGACCCTACAGTCCCTACTTACAATGTCCCGACAACGACGGAACTGAGTGAAGCGTCATTATTTCCGCCCTGTCCATCTCGTAAGGGAAATACTGTATACGAGTAAACCTATGTGTGTTAACTATGCCGATACAAAGTCTCGAATATTCCGAAGAATATTATTTCGATGCAATGCTACCACAGGTGTCTCATATCCGTCAATTTGTATAACACGAGCGCTCCTCTGTAAACATGACAGGTGTTTTTTTTGCGAAATATGGAAACCCTTACAAAAACCGACTTTTGTCCTGAATTATATATAAGGGGCTCAGAGGTGATCATTGCCATTGGATGAGGGTGCACATTATGTACCATGTAGCATCTGTTATATTACGTCACTTTACATAAAGCTGCGTAATTCACATGTACTATTTACTTGTTTTGTATTTTCGTAGACTAAAGTCTATAGAATTGTATGTTGATATATTTGAAAAATTATTGTCCTTTTCTCCGCAAAGCAGGGTATTCGGAGAGAACCTAGTATCAAAACACTCCGCTATCCACTTTCCGCCAGAATTCAAAACATTCCATGTTGAGTGGCAGGACTCATGGCCGCGCTTTGTCTAGTTCACTAGAAAGCGGAGCGGAGAAATGAAAATAGTTAAATTGTAGTCATTCCACAGAGTGAAAATCGAACCCACAACCAATTGTGATTGCAGTCAGACGATGTCCCACTGCGTCACGATGGCTAGATTTAATTTCGTTTTCTATTCATTTTTCACTTGTTGCAAGATACCTCTGTTTTTAAGTTTCAAGTCATTATATGACCTACATATATATTCAAACATTAAATAATTATATATGTAGACATTGCACTTTTTTACTAATAGTCCGTCCCAACTGCACTACACCACAATCATACTTACAATACATTTTTAAATTGAATAGAAACTTTAAAGAATTAATTATTGAATATGAAAAGAATAATTACCAATTAAAACTTCAAAGCGTTACAAATATCATATATTGTACACAAAACACACTGTTAATTAAAAAAGCTTGTTATAATAAAAAAACTATAAAAAAATTACCGTCCTTTTTTAAACAATGACCGCGCGTCGCCCCAATGTTTGCTGTGGAATTAGCATATTTGTGTTTCTCATACGATTCAGCATAGTGTTTGCGTTGGCGGAAAGCTTAGGAAAATAAACGTTGTTTATGTTGACAGTACATATAGCTTGCTAAATTGGACAATATATTACATTTTTATAATACTTAAATGTAAATTGTAAATTCTAGTAAACTAAGGCATTTTTTTTGTTATTTGAATAAGCGTTTTTTGTTTTTATTTATTAAAACAATTGATATTATGTTGATACAATTGAAACTTATAACTTAGTATTTTAATATTAAAATTGTTCACCAAAAAAGTGCTCAACGCGCCTTAGAACCTTTTCACTTCTAAAAAAAAATTGTTACAATTTCGCACGTAAGTAAAATAACGAAAACTTTTAACGGTATCAGTATGAGCCTACATTCGCCTTTCTTCGTTTAAGTAATTAATGGTCCGAAGCACTATCTTTGAAGTCCTTCTAACCAGCCGACCGTCAACTACAGATGTTGATACGATACCGCCGACACTTGATAAGGTAGAGATGACTGTCTCGCGCCTTCGTGGTTACAAACAGATAGTACCGGATAGACGGATAGGACAAGTTTGACAGTAAATTATGACGGTAAATCTTAATAGAAGCTGTATCGAAATTATTGCGATATTAGGTATTTAGATATTTTGTAATGAAACTATTTTAACCGGATTACTCGTATATATTTTTCTTAATCAATAGTTTGATAAATCTCGTATTCTTGCTAGGGAAAACAGATATATTCCTAGAAGTTTCTGCGAGGCTACCGTCATACAAAAACATGCTAATTTAATTAGAGAAGACGGTTGGAAACTATCTACCATCTGGGACCCAATGCTAAAAACTAGGAACTCTTAAACCCACCATACCAGAGAGTCAGCTCATTGTACAAGAATCCAGGACAGTACGCAAGACACCTAAGAAATCGTTGATGGTAGTTCGATATAATAATTGTATCATCTGACAGAATACCTCCCCACCTACCTACCTGTCACGACGGACTACAATAAGGTGTTCGAAACATCGGGTTTTCTAAAATCCATTTTCGAATACCAAAAATATACGTGGTTAATCCGGTTAAAATATTTCGTTTCAAAATGTGTAAAAATCGCAATATCCGAAGATCTTATTATCTATTTAGCCATAGCATTTACGAGAAAACCAAGAAGTCCATTGAACGTTCTTTACAGAAGGAATTATTATAAAACTATATATACAATAACGTGTAAAATTGTCAACCAAATATGGCATTGACAAGAATCATAGAATCGACCAAGAACTGTTATACCATGTCAATCAAAAGACCCTAAGAAATCGATTAAAATTCTAAGCGATAGACGAACAAGCCTCGAATACCTTACCATAAACGTCATATAAAAAAGCAATATGCTATCCCGTTTTCCGCAACGATTTGCTCTTCACCGAAGGGGATAGGCATCCTTAAATGGAGTTAGTAGCCAGATAAAGAGTATACTGTATAGTGTACGCCTAATACGTTAGCGGTCACGGTCCGAGATCACTTCCATGTTGGGTTCAGAGCTGCCAGTTTTGTCTTAATTTCACCGGATTCAACAGCTGGCTTATGCTGAGCTTGCGCTGCTCTCAAGTGGAATTTAATGTAGTCTAATGGTTTTTAGAAAAACTTTTTTGAATCGATTTTGTTACTTAATGAAAGTTTTTTATGTGATTAACAGATTGTAACACACACCAATTGGATATTTGGATATATGGAGATACGGGAATAAGCGCTAAGCTTTAAAGATTTTACTTTGCATTATTTAAGGTTTTTCGTTGTTGTTTTATTGGTCGTATTGTAGTAGTATTTATTGAAATTTGCAAAATAAAATATTCAATTATAACCGTAAATATATAGACGTCAATAAGATATGAAAATCGTATCTATTCAAGGTTCCACAAGTTGTTTGCACTTGAATGTTAAAGACTCAATATGATTGTCAATGTAGGATAATGTTACGGATTGACAGTACAATATGAAGCGGTTGGTAATTGTGCATATTGTTTTGTCTCCACAATACTGTGGAACGATAGCGGTGTAATGATGTCTTGCCATTCGGCCCTGGTTTTTGACATTTGCACTACTATTTAAAACTACTACTAAAAGGGACAAATTTAAATATTATTATTTTTCTCATACTTTAAGATAGAAATATATCGCTTAGTTCTTTCCTGCGAGTGGGTTTTAGTTTCAGTTTTATCTAGTATGCAAAGCAAACGTTCTAATCGTGATAATACCCCTTAATCACAGATGATGAATATAATAAATTATATTTACATATTTTAGAGGATAGACAAAATTAACTTAGTCATAATTTAGTCCACTTTCAGTCCAATTAAATACATGAATGGATTTAAAGACATATCATCAATAAAATTTATAAGAAATATCATCAGCTATACGCTTTTTCCCGCAAACAACGGTAGTTAGAGAGAACCTACTGTCTAAACAAAAATTTGAACCCGAAACCATTGAAAGAACCTAATTTAATTTATGTTGAAGAAATAATGTGAAAGAAATAGCTATTTTAAGCTCAACGTTAAGGTCAACTTATAACTTGTATTCGATCAAGTTGCCAATTCCAGCAAAGATATTCATTCATAACGAGCTGGTGCCGATTGGCCCGTTATGTATGCAAACGACACGTTGCACATTACTAACTAGATTCCGTATCGCAGAAAAGGCAATACAGTATTTTTAGATTACTCTTTTTTATATCCAGTGTGTAACATATATCTGTTTATATTTTTAGAATCTTGCACAAATATATATGTATATTTGTATAAAACACTTTCGTTACTAAAGTAGATGATGGCACACATGATACAACGCAAATTTTCTTGTCACCAGCGCAGGGAAATGACAGTAATTTAAACATAAAAAAAATATATGAAATACAATTGTATGAATTGAGAATACAATGGCAAGTATCATAAAGTCCACACAAACAAAATTGCGGGCGAAAACTTATACGTTTTACAAATGTGCAGGTTATTTTGTCGGTATATCGTATACGATACAAATAATTCAAATCACGCGTGATGTTTCGTGAACTCGGCATCACCCGATATTCGAAGTGTTGTCACGCAATGTTTTGATATGAGAAAAAAATATTACCTTTTCAAAAAGTCTCCTCCATCTCTACAGTATTACGGTAAACTATAGAGAAAACTTTTTCTGTCCACGAATTATTTGTGGACTGATAAACTTATTCTTGACACGTTATCTAATAATGTGTTTTACTAGAAAACTTTAAAAACATAATTATTTTTGTGATAATGTTTTATTAATCAAGAAAGTTTTTAAGGCTTTTTAGCTACACGATTATTCCCATATAACACGGTAGTCTAAAAGAACCTAGTATGAAGACATTGCGTTTTTCAATTTCCCTCAAATTCTGGATACAACCACTCGCGTTTTCAGTTAAGACGTTGACCCACTGCTACATGGTAGCCACAATAATTGATTAATTAATTAATAAGATAAAAATTAAGTTCTATACCATGAAAATTGCAAAAACTATACCAAAAAGTATGTAACAAACTTACAAACGTCAATTATAAAGTCAAGTTCGTACTCAATTAATAACTAACGGTTTCCCGAGAAGGAACCTACGAAAGGCAGATGGTCTTCAGAAAGCGGTATGTTTGTAAAACAGTACAATGTTAATGAACTTGCTGGTTGTAAACTGTATTTTTAGTTTTAATTTTCCGTTTATAAACAGTCTGCTTCTGCTAGTCGTCTTTGTATAAATTGAAACGGTCAAGTATGCTTTTGTAAGTAAAAATAATAGGTACTTATATTAAGACGTTTCGTATTCCTCATTTGTTTTAAGTAAAATTTTCTTATGATCTTTATTTTGGTTTTTGAATAAAAAGTTAGAGGCAGTATTGAATTAATATAAATCTATCTATCTATACTATAATAAAACAGTACAAACGTTATATCTGTACATGACATATATTTACAAAAAAAATTAACACCCTAAAGACAGCAATAGACTATAAATCTATGATTTAAATTTTTCTTTCTTTTTGTCTGTTAGTACGCGCACATCTTGGCAGTTACTCGACCGATATGAATGAAACTTTTTGTTGTATACCTTTTAAGCCTCATCAGGCTTTAGGGTATAATTGATTATGAAGAGTGGAACACCTGATGTAGTACCATAATAGACCATACTAGGAAATTGCCCCATATCTAAAGTTGTTTAGCGTGATACTTATTTTGTGGGAAGAGCATTAAGTCCACATCTATATTCCTATAGAACGTTATCTGTTTTAAGCGATATTATGTCTTGATGTTGGACTTTTCTCAGACACGTATTGTCTATTACAAAATATAGAACAAAAATGAAAGAAAACAAACGAGTCTATGCACACCGGTGGCTTTTAGACTAAAACTAAACATAGACTAGTTAATCTAGGTGGCATACACTTGTCTTGACCCGGTTCCGAAACCTTGCACAAAGCGCGGCTCCTCATCTTGACATGACAATTAGAAATATTTTACAGTACTTTTAATTTTTTTTATTTGTTCTATTGCTGTAATTATACTTTGTAAGGGGTGTACCGCGCTGCAAACTGGAATGGATTCGATGCAAAAGAAACATTACCTTGTTTATACCTTACATTCAATTATTGCTTATCAATGATAACTTTAGAACTTTAGCCTGAATGTTATCATATTCTTCTTTTTAATCGTTCACTCAGGACAGAGTGGTCGTGGTTGATGATGATGCATTTTCACTAGACACAGGAGCTCTTGCGATGCGCCTCCACCTGCTGCGGTCTTTAGCGTTTCGGGTGTTTTGGACTATTGAAGTTCGTGTTGCAGATATTATGACGTCCGTCCAACGCATAGGCAACCGACCGTATGACGTTGCACCTATATAAAGTACAAGTTACATAACATATTTAACTTGAAATCTTTAGGAATTTTCCCCGATGTTTTTTATTAGTATTATCAAAATATTCAGAGGCAGTAAAACACATTATACGATTAAAAACGATGTACGGCGTTGAGTCGAATTCCGACAAAAAGTGGAAAACAGTGCGTCTTGACAATAACTTATCTCTGACTACCCTGCTATACGGAAGAACGTGCTAAGATCTACGATTTTAAAATAAGTTTCAACTATTTTTTTCTTATAAAATGATTGCGGCAAGACTTTGTTCGTCAATAAAGGTAGTTAAATTAGTTAATATATAAATTAGATATAAACACAAGAAGGTAGGTTTATATGCGGGGCGGTTCCCTTGTACTGTCATATAATTGCTTTTTAAGTGACTACGCTTAATGTCTGTGATCGCACACAGATAAGTGCTTATGTCAGAACAAGTTACAGTAATTTATTTAATTGAAGAATTAAGTAGATTTTAAAATGCATTAGGCATACGTAGTAATGTTCCTAATAGATGTATTGTAGCACTGTCAAATTGTGGGAAAATGGTAATATGAGAAGTTGTACATTAATAAAGTATTTTCTTAGATAAACTTACGAAACAGTATATAGTTTGTTGTATGTATTTAAAGTATGAATATTTTCGTTTCAATTATTTACATTACAGCGTCTGACTGAAAATGCAATTGGTAGTGGGTTTGATTTCCACTCGTTCTATTAAAATATTTGAATTTTTTCGCTCTGGTACCTAATATAAAACTCGGCGTTGAATAAAGTTCAGGCGTGAAGTTGAGAACAAAAGTTAAGTTGACAGTAGAGTCTCTCTGACTACTACGCTATATGGCAAAAACCGTGAAGCTGAAAAAAAAATACTATAAAGCACAACTCCATGGTAGCGCATTTGGTCATGTTTTGTTCTGATGTAGGTATGTACTTGCGATAGTTGTGCCTTTAATATTCGATTGTGGGACTAATGGTGTTTATATATAACATATAATGGTCTCTATAAAACAGAGAATAGAAAACAAGATGAGATATCTATTGGATTTTCTGCCTAACCAATGTGATGAATAAGTATGTCATAACTGTATCTCCTAATATTTTGTAGTTTAGATAGTAGTAACAATAAGGCCAGCATTTTTTTTAAGCATTTCGATTCCTTTATTTGCGAGTTACACAATAGGTTCTTCACCTATGATGTCACATTATTTAAACTATAAATACAGTTCACACCTAATATGCCATGGTGATATGTTTAATTCAAATCACACAAACTAGCCTCAAGAGAGCGCCGCGGCTGACCGGAATGCTAACACCGTTTTGGTAAAGCTCTCTTGATAACGAAAGGATTGTATGAAGAGAATACCAATGATAGTGCTCGAGATGTACCATTTTCTTGGATTTATTTGCTTCTAGAGTAGTTTATTGTATACATTATAAATGATTTCGCTTCTACTGCATGTGAAGTTCCTTTCTTTATGGTTTAGTGGCCTCAAATCATAAGAGTTATTCTGACTTAACAAATACAACATGAATAAATGGGACATTGAGGTCGGCGGTCCCTTACTTGATGCGTTAGACCTGGGGCATATCTTTATGATAAATATTAATATATAGAATGTATACTCAAAACAAGCAATAAATAATTCCAAACAAATACTCGAATAATTTAATTTGACAGAAACTATCGACTTATTGACTTATGCGGCGACGTGGGACAGCTGGCTGAAACGCAATTGTTTATGGGTTCGGTTCACATTCGGGGAAATGATTAATTAATTATATGTAAAATCTTTTAATTTCTCCGCGCTGATGCCTAAGACAAAGCGCGATGTTGAGTTCTCACTCAACACGCAATGTTTCGATTTCGAAGCATTAGGTTCTATTTGTCTACCCTGCTATGCTAGGAAAAATGCTTAAGCTGCAAAAAATATATATAAATACTTTCTTACGTTTAATTTATATATAATTAATTATAACACAACTTACCGAAGCTGGACGATTCTATATATTAACCTTTACAAAATAGATATCAATCAGCATCGATAATAATTCTGGTTCTGTTCCCAATCACGATCAATTCAGCGTATTGAATTGCTCAATTCATCGCGAACTGCGTTTGATCCACATTAGTGACTTCATTTACGCTACTTTTGATATGTCAATGTCAATCTTGAACGTTCCGAAAGATTGTACAAGATTTATCTCTTTAAATGCGGATATGAAGGATTTTTAGCGGTGTACTATTTTATTTGTCTACTGTGACTTGAAAATATATATAAAAACAAGAAGGTTTTCTTATACCTAAGAATGAAAACGTAAATGTACCTACAAAAAATGAATAGTACCAATGTAGTAAAATAATTTCGTTTTGTTATTTTGTAAAATTTAAATCTGTAAATATAAATATAAATTTAAGAAAAAAAAATATTTCACAGTTTCAAATATAATAAAATAAAAATACAATACATACAAAATATTTCTAACGGTTCGTTATTGTATAGTGATTCACAGTTGCTATTAGATGTCGGCAGCCATGACACAATTCGATGCCCGCATTCGTCAATTAACACTCAATAAAACATCGATAATATTACACATTTCACTTTATAAACAAACACAACCTATTTTTGGGAAGACTTATTACTAAAGTTAATATTTATGAACAAAAAAAAGTTATATAAAAATATGTTGAAAGACGATGAAGAAGATGTATGGAATAATGGAAAAGTTATATTAATAATGAACAATCTAATTACACTCTTGATCGAGAAATCGTTTTACAGCTATTAAAAAACATTAGATACTGACATTACTTATTACGAATTAGATGCTATATAAATTAACAAGGCATTATAATGTATACTTAATAATATGTAATATGGATTTGACATATATAAGCCATTAATTGAAGAAATGCTGTTTTTCGATTTAACTTGTCATTTGAATTTATCATTAAAATTATTATGATTATAAATTTCAATTTATCCATAAAATTTTCTAGCACCAGTATTAATTTTACAACATCTCCATAAAATTTTAAGATTGGGATAGTTATGAAAACGATTACTAATAAAAGTCTAAAGTTAAGAAAAAAAAGGTAAAAGTATTATATTGTTATGGAACTCTATTGTAAGCTCTATCGTCCGAGGCAAATTAAGTATACCTAGTTGATTGATTATGATAGCATTTTTAAATAGTAAATAGAGTTCCTTCATTATAGATATTTTTGTAATAAAAAATGTAAAGCAGTTAAATATTTTAAATATTCTTATTTAATTATTGCATCAATCTATAAAATAAGTCTTGACTTCTAATATACCAACCGTTGATAAGCATCAATATAGCATTAGTATACTAATAATATACTAATTGTTGATAACCATCACCGAAGCAAGCACTTCTAAATGAAAAGAGCAAAGTCTTTACTTGCTTGAAATCTTGAATGATCATATAATGCAAGGGCAGTACTAACCCGTTTTACACGTGTTCTGATCACAACTTAGCATTAGCCTTTGCCCTGGAATAGGATATCAGCAAGCAGTTGGTTTAGTTCGTCACCGAGTAAAACCGCGAGTTATGTTCGTTAGAACCAATACACGCAATTTGATTTATATTAATGTTCCCTTATTTAGTTAAATGGGGGTACTTTCGAGAACTATTTACTGAGTCGTCGTACGGTCAGACGGCCCGAAGTTTCTTGCGGTCCGAGTGTACCGAATGTTATTAACTTTAGTTTTTGGTTGATAGTTGGCTTTTAGCCTTTGCGGGTTTCGGTAATGAATAATTCATGTAATAAAATGGTTTGGGTAAGAAGTGTGTAGGATCTTATAGAATGTTGGCGGTTGTTTAAAAAGTTTTCAAATATCTTTTTGTTATATTCAAATCAACCTAAAGGAGTTTTAGAACTATTTGAAGTTATAATCAACAAAAATCTAGTTAAAATACAGAAATTGTGCGAAATTGAAAAACCCTTATATAAAATAGTAAGCTCAATAAAAAGAATAAATAGTACATACGAGTACATCAAATAAGTTCCTCCTGTACGTAAATTGAAAAGTGTAATCGTAGCGTTAAACAAAAGCGAATACAATTATTTAAACACAAAAGAAAAGTGAATTACGTAGTTATATAAAAGTGTAGTCCTTTTTTCAGTCTGAAAATATTACAATAGGGAACACCGACACAGTCTAACAGTACAATCGGCCAACACGACTCGATGCATTTACCGGCGCGACAGTCCGTGGACGTGATTTCACTACTACATTGAATTTTACAATTTGAACATAAAACATTTCAAACATCGTCCGATTTTGGTAAATTGTATCGTAAATAAATATAGCTTTGTGTGTAAATTAGATAAAGGTTGAGTATTTTTATAGCGGCGAGAGCTTGGACGGGCTTCAAGAGGCACAGGGGTTCGAATCTCGCTGAGCTTAAAGTTTTATACGTTTTCTAAAAATGTTTTCCAATTGCCTAATTATATTCAAAGTGTTTAGTAGTCTACTAACTTAAAGATTGGATTAGTATATATATATAATCTGTACAATTTTTATTTACGCAATATTTGCAACAAATATTTTTAATGTGTTATTCACACACTTAAGAAATTGAAAAACGTATTTTTAGACAACGTATTATAATTTGAACGTAGCGGGATTCGAACCAGCGCCTCTTAAAAATCAACCAAGCGCTCTGACCGCTAACCCATGCCTTAAGAACGCATGGCTTAACATGGCGTTTTTTAACAAATATGTTTTTCAAAATCAAAAGAGTCAAGATTGATTAAAAACAATATAAAAAGGGTACTACATATATACATAAAAATATTAAAAAAAAAATTTAGAAATGCGTAAAAATCAGAACAATATAAATATTCACTTACAAAGAAGTTTTTTATTTCTACGAAGCCTTTTATTTACATAAAGATAAAAATATAAGATTGAAACTAATTAGAATCTTAAGCCTACATTTTTGTATTTATTTTTGTCTTCTGCGTTTCAAACGCCACTTGTAAAAGCTTACTTTAGTTTACACACAATAAAAAGTTTACCTGACCTTTGTTAAGTTGATCCGTACTGGTTTCCCCGCTTAACAGCAACATGACGACGGACAACCGTAACATTGACTTTTGCATTGACTTTTGCCGGACCTTGTACTGTAAATGGACGTTTAGCAAGCTAATAGTAAAATATAGGGCTTACAATTTATCAACAAATACCTTCTGCGGAAACTTATACAATGTAAGCAGATGTGTGTAGTAGAATCGAGTTTTGCAAGTAAAATGATTATGAATAGATCAATGAATTTATGACCGATATTTTAGAGTTCTAATACACAAGAAAGCCTTGTTGTTTTTCCTAATTTTTCTTCTGAATTTTCTATATTTAAAGATTGTTTTTTCAGCCCCATGCTCATTAAGAACCTAGTCTATTTTCTTGATACTTCGTTCTCCTCTTTCCGCAAATTTGAGACATTTATGGTGGAACTCAACGCCGCTACTCGTCTTACAAGAACAGGGCAATGAAAGTAATTTAAATATCATAAATCCACCTCGGTCGGAATCTAACCCGCAACTATTGGCTTGTATAGTTGGGTATTGTTGCAACGCGCCACGCTGGTTATATTGTAAAATATATATGTTTTTCTAATACAATCCATTTCTTAAAAGTCATCGTACACTGGGAATCTTATCTTACAACAATTTAAAATATTCTTCATAAACAATTACAGTGCATATTGTATATTTACATATTTTAAGCGTTAATCTACAAACAAAAATGAATTTATTTAAATAAATTACATCTTAATAAAAATTTATAGCTCATTTCCCAGTCATGTAACACTTCGTCATTATAATATAAAAAAATTCTCAATCAATTTGGTGAGTTCTTGGCACGTTCGTAACATTATCTGTGTATCGTTTAAATATTATTTTAATAACCTGTCGAAATACGTTATCTATGAAATTTAAACGAGTTTCCAGAATTTCATTTAATCCAAGCCAAGATGCTTAGTAAATAATTAAAAAATATATTACATTGATATTCTGTTTACACTCTATTTTTATCTTTATATGTTCTAATGTAATTAATAATTAAAAAACTGAACTGAATTCCTTTTTAAATATCATCTTAGTTTTTCAATTAAAAATATCTAATTCTTTTACAAGAATAGCTTCTTGGTTCATTTAATATATTTTTTTATATTTATTTTCAGCTTAACGCTTTTCACCTCACAGCAGTGATAAGGCACTCCGTTGTCCACTTTCCGCCCGAATTCAAGACATTGCGTGTTGAGTGGCGGACTTAACGCCGCGCTTTGTCTTGTTCACCAGAGCGAAGAAATGAAACTAATTAAATTATGTTCATTCCCTCGAGTGGGAATTGAATCCACCACCCTTGCAGACTGTAGTCAGGCACTGTCACATTGCGCTACAATTATTTAATATATTTTTCTTAATTAATGTGACAAAATTCAGATCTACGCTAGATAGTGACTAATATAAACAGGATTAAAAAATATATATTTTAATATTTTAGAAAAATCACATGTTTATTTTTAAATTATTACACACATGATATTTAAAACCCAATAACACAATATTTAAATAAAAAAAACATATATTTAAAAAACGTATCATAATTTGAACGCAGCGGGTTTGAACCCGCGCCTCTTGAAAACCGTTCAAGCGCTCTGACCGCTAAGACATGCCTTCACGCAAAGTGAATTCAATTATTTATACGTTTTCTTAATATATGTTTTTCAATTTACTAAGTGTGTGAATACCACTTTAAAAAAAACATTTAAATGATGACCACAAGTTTAAAAGTAACTGCAGGTTATTTGAGTGTGACAAAAACATTGCTTGTAAATTGTAAGTACTATATAAAATTTATAAGACGTATTTATTGTATCAGGTATGTAGAAAACATTTCTTAATAATAAGTAGGGGGCAGGATCGTGGACTTGAAGAATAAATTATAAATTATGACTAGTCAGTATTTTCAATAGTTTATTGAAGCATAACATCAATAGACGTAAAAGAACTAAACGACTACTAACAAAAACCTGGGAGTACTGAACAAGATATTATTTCGCTATTTTATTGGTTCAAGTAAAAACCAGGCAGCCTGAAATCTGTTTTCACAAATCACAATGCCATTTACAAAACAGGTCATTTCCCATTGTTTGCGTCTCGGTCCAAAGATTTGCTTTACAATAACTCAGTGCTATTTTTTGTTTTATATACTTAAATACTTTTTAGTACGATATTTCGAAATTTTATATAAAGTACGTTGTGTTCTTTCTAACGACGAAGATGTAGGCCATCTTTATATTTACCTAAAATCACTTTGATTCTTCCATCTGTCATAAAAGATGAAGAAGAGAGTACCCCAGTGTGATAATTATAGTACCATCACATTTAGGTGCTTCTATTCCTTTGTTAATACGACTAAAGTATAAATTACATTATATCCAATATATATCAGCTACATAACGACAGAGTCTATGTCAAGTTGACAAATATGCCAATTGTCCACCGGAAGTCGATTCGACTGTTAGACAACCGTGGCCGTGGGTAACAAGCTTCGGTTCTAGGTAGCGATTATCATATTATCAAAGTATATTCTATAATGTTTCTAAGTTATGATACACTGGTCAATAAATTTACTAGTGTTTTAGTTATGTACTTGTATGGCTATATGGCTCTATTTACACAGCATTAGTTTACGACTTTATTAAGGAATAATTTAAAGCGAGTACCTCGTTAGCTCTTTAGTTGTTCAAGTAAATACTGGATTTTATAAACTGGTGCATGCCTGATATATTTTTTGCTTTCTACTTCTATGATATGTTTATTATAATTAATTATTATGACGGAATTACTGGATATCAAACTTGTGTACATACAAAAGGAACTTAGTCAACCTATTTATTATATGCGATATTTTAAGGTGTTATTCAAACACTTAGGATAAGAGATGATAACAACTAAAATAATTTGTAACAAGCGGATAAGAATTGCGACGTAGCTGAATAGAACGAATGGCTTTAGTTGTCAGAATACTTGGACGGTTTCGAAAGGGACAGGTTCGAGGCACGCTACAGTCAAACTTTTATAAGTTTTATAAAAAGGTATTTGTTTATTTTCCTCTCACATTTAGCCGTATTCCTTTGATCAGGATTTTGTACAGAGAGCAATTGCGAAGTAAAATGCGCCGTAAATATACCAAGACAGCGCGTTGCCTTCTGTTTAAATTAAACTTTAGCAAATAGCGACCTTCAAACATGAACTGACTTTTTCTGGTTCACTCGAATTTAACGAATTTTAAAATAGTTGTCTGATTTATGAATCATCCATATTCTAGTACAAGTTGCAAGCTGTTGTATAAGGAATGTGTTTGGCATATCTTTAACACAACTCAACTTGACATTTTTCTTTTTTGTTTAAAGAAATAAATAGTCATTAGAATTTATTCTTTATTGAAATAGAATCTATGTAGTCAGGCTTCACGATTATAGACCCTAACTTCTAAGCGCAAAAGGCATATAACATAATTACATACAAATGCAGAAATGTATTATCCATTCAACACATACAGATAAGATATAGGTGTAATTTTAAAATAAATTTGTGTGGATATTGTAGGAAGTGCGAAATGCCTTACTCGTTTGTATGTCGAAGCACTTGTTAGCCTCAATAAGGGTCGAGGAGTCATATTAAACTTGTTTCTTTGTGTTCACACGCATTACACTTCAATTTCTTACCCTTAATTCAACGCTTGAGATATCGACTGAATGTGTCTTATCGAGAACAATATCTTAATTTTATTTTAAACTCGCTATGTAGTAGCAAGCTTAGAGACTCGAAACTATATTATATTAAAATATGACAAATGTTTGTATTTGTACAATATATTTAATTTACTTATTTATTTGCTGTTCAATAAAAGCAGTAGTACTTCAGATTTTTCTCATTTTAAAGATATTGCGTGTTGTATAGTTAAGCCCACTGTCGCTTCGCAATAATCTAACCAGAAATATAGAAATGGCCCTGAGTGAGAATTGAAAAGCCTCTTCATATGATCTATATATGTATATGACACTCATACATATATTAATATTTGAAATAATTTAAATATAAAATTATAAAACTAGTCCTAGCGTTATGACTGTTTTTAGGATTAAGGTAACCGTTATTTAAAATATTAGATATATATTTTTTAACTATTGTGTTTGTATTGTACAGTGAGTCTATCGTGGCACTGTGATACGGTGCCTAGTTCTAAAAACGATGGTTGTGGTTTCGATTCTGACAGTTTTTTTTTCTCATCCCCTCTGTGGTATGACAAAGCGCGTGACAATATTTCGTATTCGGACGTAGGTTGCAGGTGGCAGTGTCCAGACACCAGGTTCTCCCTGCCTACCCTCCTACGCGAGAAAAAACGTAATGCTGCTCATACACTTAAAAGTAAATTAGATATTAAATTCATATTCACATGAATAGCTATGTGTATGAAATATGGTCTTTAAAAGATATGAAGGTGATATGCATCGTGAGAAAGTACGTGTAGGTGTGAGTTGATTTAATAAGTTTTAATTTTTATTAATTTTATCTTTGAATATCAAACTCATCCAATGCATATTAAAGAAACATTACAAATTATTATTTTTATTATTACCTATAAGATTTTTTTATATTGTTACATTTTGAAACGCTATTGAATCTAGAATTTTATTTATATTTATTTTTTACTTTTCTTTTTTTTGTATACTGTTAAAAGAGCCGTATAGCAGTTGTCCAGTCGTTCGCTTTTTTCTGCATAGCAGGGTAGGCGGAGAGTGAACTTTCCACCCGAATCTGAGACATTACGTGTTTAGTGACGGAACTCAACCCCGCGCTTTGTCTTGTCACCAGAGCGGAGAAATTAAAATAATTTGAATATAATCATTCACTTCAGTTGTAATCGAAGACAACCGCTGTCTCCTTTAGAACTGTCAACATCAACTGCGTATCGCAGTTGTGAATTATATGATTCAAGGTAGTTAAGGGTTCACATCCACTTTACTCTATTTGGTTTATTGTAAGAATTACTTAAGTATGATCATCTTATTTTACACAAACATAATTTTCCAATTTTAGAGTAAATTAGACAGAGCTTCGTATTTTTTTCTTTCGTTTCTTTTTATTATATTTTTGACATTTTTTCTATGTATTATAAGTTATATGTAACTAAGTTTTTAATAATTTCGTCGTAGCCAAATTTAGAACGTATAACTTAAGGGTCAGAGCGCTCGGACAGTTTCAAAAAGGGGCGGGATCGAATTCCGCAGCTTTAAAATTTTTGTTTTCTAAAAATGTGTATCCTAAGAGCTTGAAAAACACAACACATATTTTTTTAAATAACTGTTCTTTATTAGCCACCCATGTACTTTATCTCAATAATTCCATTACTTTCCCTATTTCCTCGACTTCCTTGTCGAAGCCCCACATCGTTTCATCTGACGGATGTGTCGAATGAGGGGCGACCGACGCGACGTTCACACGATTACGAGCTGAGGCGATCGTATCTATTGATTTTTGTTACGTTTCATTTTTGATTCAATTTGATATTACTTGTAGGGTCCACGTCTTACTTACTTAATATATGTATTGTATATGTTTACTAAAATTGTTTTGTCTTAGGTTATGAAACGAAAATCGAACGGATAAAACAAAGAAACTAATAAGACTATGTTATGAGTTTCTTCAGCCGTGTAAGGCCACTCCGTTCTCCATTTTCCTCCCGAATTTAAACCATTGTGTATTGAGTGGCGCAACTTAAGGCCGCGCTCTGTATTGCCAGAAACATGAAAATGATTTAAATGAAATCATTCTCCCGTGTGGGAATCGGACCCACAACAGTCTGATGATGTCCCTCCCCCCCCCCATCCCCCACGATGATCACGAATTTTTCGAAATTTTAAAATGAATTTTTGGTTGTGAAAAAAAAATAACTATTGTTTTTTGATTTGTTTAGAAAGTGTTATTCACACACTTAGGAAATTGTACAAAATATATTACAATTTTTTATACGTTTTCCAAATGTGTGTTTTTATTACTATAAAAACTGATTTCATAAATCAATGCAAGAATAAATTGGATCGAGTGTTATAATGCAAAAACCTCACATCATATTTTCTGCGTAATTGCTCTAATTACTCTCTAAGCTAACGTTAATATTAGCAATGTCAAGTCTACTCGGCGGAATTGCTTACACTATGTTCGCACTTCGTGGGAATAGCGTGATC
Source organism: Podotricha telesiphe (assembly GCA_038994665.1). Classification (NCBI taxonomy): domain Eukaryota; kingdom Metazoa; phylum Arthropoda; class Insecta; order Lepidoptera; family Nymphalidae; genus Podotricha; species Podotricha telesiphe. Next base: position 43,364 of record JAOYRR010000144.1, read on the forward strand.
TAGATTTAATGCAATGAATTAACTTAATGTAAGTCATAACTAATTTGTATATGTGTCGTTTGAGCGAAAAAAAAATACCTTTCAATGGGTAGGGGTTGTGTAATGGTTCTCGAATTGATTTCATTTGATTTTTGATTTATTTTTAAATATCAATAGTTAATTAATTTTAAGTAAATAATTAATAAGGGCCATCCATCCATTAATAGGACTGTATCTCACTGTAAACTTGGCTGACAAATGGTTGTGAGTTCGATTCACGTTATATATTTAACTTATTTTAATTTCCCTGCTCTAGTGAGTGTGAGGGTGCGGCGCCACACACAATGTGTGAAATCCAAGTGGAAATTAGATAACGGAGTGTCCTGAGTCTAGGTGCTCTGTATGAGCAGGTTGCGGAAAAAAGTGTTAAGCTGTGTAAAACTACCTACATAAATATATGTTTTTGGTGTTTAATTCACGAGAGACAGGTTAATTTCCATCCATGTTCAAATTTTGATATCGAATTCCAATATGCTTATTAAACAATTAGATCCAAAAAATGATATATTGATTAATGCAAATTTATAAAATAAAAGATAGCATTTAAATTGGATATTTTGTATGTGTCGATAGTGTCTGCACTCACCCTAAGTGCTTCACATGTACTTGTCGTGTAATGCATTTCGCTCTATTGAGTCCACATAAATAAACCCGTATCACTCAACAGCCAACTAGTGCGTAATTGATCCCTTTATTTCAATCTAAATTTACTTCAAAACGAAACGACATAAGTATATTTTCTTTTAACACAATTTATATCAATATTCCCAGTAATGGAGGCGGTATTCGAAAGACAAAAGCGGTATTTTCGTAAGCTCTTTAGATAGAACTTCTGAATCCTCTTTTCGGAATTCAATATTAAGGATACTTTCCTCAAACCTTTATTTCAAAGAATATTTCTTTATAGGATATATAAAGCTTGCTCTTAGATTTAACTACTTAATGGTGTTATACAGTCTTCTTTATATTTCACATAGATAACACGTACTGTAGTAAGCTTGAACACGTACTGTAGTAATATAATATAGGTAGGTTTAATTTTATATACCGTATCATTTGATACTTGAAGCGCTTGACTAAAGGCGATGGCTTTAGATTCAAATTCCACTCGTAAGAATGAGTTTATTAAAAAAGAAACGCAACCTCATACATCTGCATAGACAAAGTGCGGTGATGTGCAGTAGTTAAAAAAAATTTAAAGTATATTAATCGATTTTTCTACCAAAAAAGTCTAAGAATTTTCGAAAATTTACACTATACCTAATACCTATATTCAAGATTGATCGGCTTATAAGACTAGTAAGTTTAGTTGCGACATATCACGAAGCCACCATTTTCTTTTTAATATACTTACGTTAAATCGAATCAAAGCTTTTTATTGTCATTATAATTGCTAGCTTTAGAAATCAGGTATAGTTACGGCACGGCATAAGTTACAAGTACTTAAAGAAAATACAGTTATATACAATAGAAACGTTGCACCTATGGTTTATTTGTGCGGCTATTTGAACAGGGCGGGTGTGAAGAAATAAATCTATCATGTAACGGCTTATCACATTCGCAATTATATGTTAATTCAGGTATAATATCAATAGATACCGTTGGTTCCGCAGTTGGCTACTATTTATAAGGCAAATTGTTCTGTTAAGTACTGACATAAAACTATAGTTATAACTAAGTTGTGAGTTTCATTAAAATGATTTCACAATCAGCCCACGTCAATGTTTTCATCATATCGTGAATATTGTATTGATTATATAAAAAAAAAATACTACACTTATATAAAGTCTTAGTAATTCGTAGCATACGTTAAAAATAATAGATTTTTAGTATAAACCAATAAAACACGGTTTAAAATATTATCTTGGTCGTTAAGACAAGGAATCATATTTAATTGTATTGTCATCGGACATGTGCGTAAATTTCAAGCAAATTGACGGCTATACTTGGTTTATAATCGTTAGTGTTATTCTTATACATAGATGTAAATTAAGCTTATAGAAGCCATAATTTTTTTTTTAATTGTGTGAAAAAGCAAAGAATTTTTTTTTATATTGTGAATTAATTAAGTTTTTAACGCGAGGTACTGAATATAGTGGACGTTATTGTGTCTGCCACTACTCACTAATAATGGTTTTTTAAATTTTCTATAAACTTTTCGCAAAATTTTAAAGTAAAAGATATTTCATGCACATTTCCGTTCTAAAGCACAAGAGTTATGTATTTATGCATATTTTGATTTACCGCACTACCATTTTGCATTGAAATTTGAATAAAATAAGGTAAAGGCTTAGTTCGTGATCGTTTTTAATGTGCTTATTATAACAATGCACAGGGTCAAATACAGAAATGGTAATCGTTAGACTTCCTATTCTGCTATATATTCTAGGCTTCCTTATTCTTTTGAACGTATTATATTTTGTTATCACTGATTTTATTGTTGGTTTTGCTAATATTATTTAAAGAAACTATTTAACAGTTAAATTGTGTAAATTTTGGTATTTAAAATATCTATTTAAAAAAAGATCTCATATTTTTACCACTACAGTTTTATTTTAAAACGGTTCAAAATCTCAGAGCTAAAGATTTTATTAAAAAACCTGTTCACTTCACTTACGTCATTTTAAAATAATAGTGACATGTTTAAGTGACTGTTGTCATTATAAGCTTATAACATCTATATTAATACAATTGTTGCCGTGTTACGTACAACACGCCTATAAGAGATAGCTGCGGGACCTAATCCCACTCAGAAGGATTGAATTTGTACTTATTATACATATACATTTGATATACATTATTTATGTTTATACAACTGTTTTTTTATTAAGAATTGGACATAACCTTATAACAAGCTTTTACAATACTTCTAACAAGCCTGCTTAATATAATATAAAGTATACCTACGGTATGTCTATCACTGACCATTACTCTTTCGTACTTATTATAAATATGTCAATAAAAAAGCTTTCTGCTATCGTATCTCTATATAGGCGTTTATTTGAATTTCACAGTGCGCGCACGTAATACGTTGTGACATTAGTTATATATCGTTTTGTATGTCGAACTGTCATTTGCACGGTTTTACGGCGGGTGGAGCTTTTGCGTAGTTTATTTTTGATGATGATCCCCGGATTAGAGGTATAAAACGAGAAAGTTAGGGCTTTACAACACTTGCGAATGGATTAGGAATTTTAAACTTGTTTAGCACATTTGTTATATAGGCCTTACAGTCTTTAAAATGTTGAAAGTCTAACAATATTAGTTTTCTATTTTAATACTAGATGTGCCCGCGACTTAGTCCATGTGAAATCCAAAAATAAAAGCTAGATACTCTATATTACATCAGCTATCTGCCAGTAAAAGTCCCGTCAAAATTGGTCCAGCCGTTTTAGGGATAAACCGGAACAAACAGACAGACAGAGCTTGATTGTAAAAATGTTATTTTGGTATATATGCCGTGTATAAAACATACATATGCATTTTTAGTAAAAAGTGGTTATTTTAATTTTACAAACAGACACTTTAATTTTATTTACTAGTTTTTATTTTATTTTATCTTGGATGATAAAAGATAAAATAAATTCATTTATTAAGATAATATTTAACAAAAAAAACACTTAACTGTGTTAAACGCGTTGAATTTGTTCCCAAGCTATGGATGGTATCATTTGCTTCAGTTCATGCTGATTATTCGTTTCCAAACCGTCAATCAGAGAAGCCTGCTTTCCTCTTTCAATACTATACATTTACATTTCACGGTACATAATTGTAACGAGTAGTGACACTAGTTACGCATAGCGCAAAGTCGCGAACTGTCGCTTAAACGTCGCTAATTTAGCCCGGTAATATAAAGTGGTGGGTTTTTTGGAGTTATTATCCAGCATAGAGCTATGAATAAAAGATAATCTATCTGACCCCAATTTTAATCATTTATAGCAAGTTATTCTATATTCCTTTGTTACCTTATATTTTTTAGGATTACATTTTAGATGACAAGTTAACGTGTTGCGTGCTGTAGGAGACTTAGCAGATCTTTTAAAGAATTTTCGTACTGTGCGGCGACTAAAATCGTGTTTTCTCACTCCTTACGGGATGCCTTAACTAATGTATGAATATAATATACTTACTTGATTCCTGGTTAAAATTGGATTGAAAAGCGTAAAAATAAAATAGGAGATGGCTAAGGTATCTAACGCACTGTAGTATAACATTTTTCATAAATATGTAATTGGTTTTGAGGAAGATACACTACTTTCAACACTGTTGTTTTAAAATATATATCTGGTCTTATACGCACTACGGGATAGGTAGGCTTGCAGACCTCTTAGATCTCTCTCTAACGCACCAATTGAAAGTTCTTTGAAAATGATTCCGCAGGGAACGTGTTAAGCGGTCGCTCTAACGCTCAATTAGAATCTTTTTTTTTTTATATGAATATTTTTTTATATCCGCTCTGATGAACAAGATAAAGCAACTGCGACTCAATACGCAATATCTAGATGTCGGGTGGAAAGTGAAAGTGGAGTGTCTCGACACTAGGCTCTCTCTGACTACTATGCTATGGGGGAAAAGTCCATTAGCTGATATACAAAGCGATGTACAAATACTAATCTATATACCTTACATGTCAATTTATTAGACATATAAATAAGAAATACTTATAGATTTTTTATACGCAATCTGTAATTTGCACAGCCATATTGTAGCGTGGAGGAAGCAAGGATAATTTGCGATTTGTACCGCAACGGCTCCACGCTTTCGCCGGGATGGCATACGTCATTAGATGCAACTTTCATGCTATACGTTGAAATTTTCTTGAAGTGCTAGAAGGTCTTGGAAAATATTTTATGTCATAATTTTACATATGGGTGTTTTATATTAGAAGTTAGAAAACTGTTTTATACAAAATATATCTCGTATTATAAGTACTGACAAAAATAAGGTACTAAATATCTTAGAATTTTTCTTATTTATATAAAATTATAGAAAACAACAGTTATAACAAGAAGGTAAAAAAGCTTTCATGTTCAATTAAGGAGTTGTGTGACGAAAATTGTTTGGACGCTTTTGAATAAAATATTTATTTATTAGTGTCAAATATAAAGAACCGTAACTATTTTAGGTTGACATAGACAGGTCAAGTAATATTTCTATAGCATCTTAAAACTTTAAGAGCACTTCAATTTTTTCAGTTCGTCTCTACCTATAATCTTCAGTAAAGTTTCACATACTATAATAATAATTGCCTATATTTTTTTACTTTTCCATAGAAGAAAATATGAATATAATTTGTTGCCAAATAAAGTTACAATTGTATACATGTATTTAAATAATTGGACACTGAAAGCCATAATCATCGTTCCGTTTAATGTTAATGATAAAATAATATGACAATAACGAATACTTTCTTTTATTAATCAGATTATAACTTCGATTTCTCTAATTTTAGGTTTGTTAAGGAATTATATTAAAATGTCCCGCACGTATGATTTTGTACGCTTATTATGAAGCACAAAGGTTTTCTTTAGAAAGTACGGATCGCTATTATGGTCTTAAAATTACTTACAACTTTTACTGCATAACAGGCCTTGTCCGTTATCGTCGTTTTATCGTATTAATAATAATCAATTATTTTTGAAGGCCCAGCAGCTTTACCTAACCAATTTATTTTAAATCAAAACCTAATAAAAGTTGAAAAAGACATATTTAGAAAACGTATAAAAATTTGAACGCAGCAGGATTTGAACCCGCGCCTCTTGAAATCCGTTCAAACGCTCTGACCGTTAAGGCATTCTACTATGCGTACTATATTTTTATACGTTTTCTAAATATGTCTTTTTTAATTTCCTAAGTGTGCGATTAACGCTTTAAAAATGTTAAAAAACTAACAAAAGTTTACATATATGTCTAAAATATATTACGGCGACGCCACATTGTTTATGTTTAATGCAAATCGTTTGTTTTCTTCTTAATTATGTTTATTAATTTTACCTAAAATACCTTTAAAGATAACTTGATTACAACGCATAATATCTATACAAGTGATTATAATAATAAAATCGTTAAAAATATTTGTTTTTTAATCTGTATATTGCTTCGGGATTTAAAAAAAGAATATTTATGTATATTGGGCCTTTCCAATAATTATTTCTTAATAAGCATACTAAACCTTTCCCAGCAATTTTTTCTTAATGTGACATTATTATGTATTTTGAAATCAAAACTCTTATAACTTTCTTTATAAATTTAAGCACAATCTCTACCAGTTTTCTATTATGTATTTTATATCAATATGGATGATAGAATTACTAGCATCCGTTCATTAAATGTAAGCCACATATAAGAGAAATCTCGTTACTTAAAATTAATAACCGGTCACAAGTTAAATCGAACGATATTTGCTATGCAGAGCAGCTACTGTCCACTTTCGCAGTAACCCTGTCTTAGAATAAACCTTGGACCATGTATCCGATTTCCTTATAGAATGTAGTCAATACATAAAATAGTATAGTTAGGATAAATTATTAGTTTATGTTAAATTTATTTCAGTTATTTATTTACACTACATAATATATAATAAAAGTAACAACTTTAAAACATTCAAAAAGAAAATAACAACTGTGAAGCACAAATGGCGCAGCTAGTTTTGGATGGTTTTTTTTTCAGCTTTACTCTTGTTTCCGTATAGCAGGGTAGGCAGAGAGATCCTAGTGTCAAGCACTTTCCGTTCGGTGTCTTAGGCAGGGAAATGTTAATACTTTAAATATTATCCTTCCCCGAATGGGAATTGAATCCTCAGCCAATCGCGTTTGCAGTATATAGATATGTGTTACAGAAAATATATAATTGCTGATAAAAATTGACTATGTAGTAATTTACAGACTTACACATTTTATTTAAGTTACTTACTTCGATGCACTGAAAATGAAAAATGTGCAATAAACACATTTTATTTAAGTTACTTACTTCGAAGCACTGAAAATGAAAAATGTGCAATAAAGTTATCATATTAACTATAATCTATACTTTGAGTAGGGAAATTATGTTTGAAATTTATATAAGCAATTAGCGAATGAATTGGTAATGTACAATTAATAGAAACTCAGCCCTATAACTCACATCGATAAGATAAAAGTAAGACGTGCGATCCAAAGTGTAATGCAATGACTTGTAATAGAATATACAATCAATAAGTACAAACATTTATCTGTGACCCTAGGTCAGTGGTGATTTGTAGCGATAATTAAAATCTCGCCCAGAGAGCGGCGTAAATCTAAAACGGTGTTAATGTATTTTGTAAACGGTTTACTTGCTATCCGTTTAAGAAAGGGTATCCGACTTAAGAAAGGGTTAATAATCCTGTTAATTATTCCAGTGAAAGCTGTATGAGTGAGTTACGTAAGATATTAAGAATATTGTAGAGACATGGTCGTGTTCCGTCTATCGTGTAGTGGGTGGGTAACCGAACGATGAAAATCAATGCTTTTCTTTAAATATTTGAGATATAAAATTGTTATTCACACTCTTAGGATATGAAAAACATAATGTAAAAGTATAAAAAACTTTAACGTAGCGGGACTCGAACCCGCGCCAGTTGGAGAAAGTCCAAGCGCGCTGACAATCTCTACAGAGATGATAACGACAAAAATAAGTCGTAACAAGTGTATAAGAATTGTTTGGGGTTCGAGTTTCGCTGCGTTTAAATTTTATACGTTTTCTAAAAATGTTATAATGGGATTTTATTTATTTCACTTTTTTAATTACTTCATGTGTATTGATCGATCATCATTTTGCAATGCAGTTTATTTAAAAACTTTTCTAGCATGTACCTAACGTCATGGCTAGGATGACAAGGAGGTGGAGAAAACAATATTAGCACGATTAGTTTTTATTTTCAAAACTATTGTGATATTTTATTTATTTCTTTATAAATAAAATATTAATATTTCTCTCTTTGGAAATCGAACATAACATTGGCTATATAATTATTAAATTTTACAAACAAATAACGAAAATGTTTATTTTCAATTTTATTTCTATGAAATAAATCAGCTTTTATTTTTATTAAAATTATATTTCTTTACTACAGTAGTCGTTCAAAGTGCTTAAGGTTAGAAAAGGTATGATTATTTTAAGGGGAGGTGAAAGGTGGCAAGAAATAATACGCTTATACGCCACTCACCCAGGATTTCACCGATGGCGCTGAAATCTTTTCAAATCCTATTATAAAGACTAGAAATGAGAAATGAATATATAATAATACTTTAATGTTAAAAAATATTAGTTCTATTATGTATATTTTTATGAAATTGATTTTTTTCTTCAAGGTAGTCAGAAAGAACCTAGTGTCAAGACACTCCGTTCTGCACTTTTCGCCCGCATTCGAGACATTGTGTGTTAAGTGGCGGAACTCAAAGCCGTCGCACGACCACGAAACAGATTATATTAGAAATAATTGCATTCGAAGTTTGCTTTGATTAAGCAGACAGACAAAGTGCGGCGTTTTGCTACCTTACCCTACCTACTATACCAATACTAAAATGGGTGGAATGAGGAAGGTGGAGAACGGATTGACATGTCAATAGATTTTACAACTTTCTCTAGTTTAAATAATAATATTGTAAAAAAAGATTACAATCTTAATATTACAAATAAAAATAAGATTACAATCTCAAGGTGACAAATCTGATAAATTAAATATAAATATTGTAAAAGCACGTGTGGAAATATAATCTGATATGACAATAAAAATCGATACAGAACAATGTGCTTATCAGCTCGATATGGTTGGGAGTGGCTTTTTAATATTGATCTTCATAATGTCGATCGTCATTAAAATAGTACGCGGAGACTACATGCTTTTACTCACGTACACTTTTTTGACTGCGAATTGCCTACTAGAGGATTCTTAGAGGTATTTAAATATATTGTACCTTATAGAGTATCCTCTAAATATATTGTAACAAATATATTGGCGGTAATCATTTCGACTATTACTACAAATAAATATTTTTTATTATAATATTTAAAATTAACATATTTTTGTTCACATCCAATATTCTTGTGTAATATAAACATATTTATTAAGAATGCATAATATAATTTGAACGAATGCAGTATATACCTACCTATAAAGAGACCTAGAGGCCACATGGCCAGAAGATGGTTTGAAAAACTGAAAAATCGAGACACAAAATTACTACCATATTGAAAAAACGCTGCGGGACTCGAACCGGCGCCTCCTTGAAATCATCCAAGCTCTCTGACCGCGAAGCTGTGCGTTCAATGCTAAGCCATGTATATACGTTTTCTAATAAAATGATTTTTAATATGGTAGAAATTTTGTGTCCCGATTTTTGCGTGTTTGTATAATATTTTAAAAGGATAAACTATAAAATGATAAAAATATTAAACCATATTGCTGACATTGTAACTGACACGTTGACGTTGACACAGTTCCTATTGGATGCTTTCGATGCGTTCCAGACTCGCATCTCACCATGGCCACGATGTTCAGACATGAAGGAATGATCCCAGAGATCTCTCTCTGGGATCTCGCTCTCTCTATACTCTCGTAATATAATAACAATATGTACATTATACCTAATATCATTATTAATGAATACTTAATTTATTTATATTTGGAGGCCATCATGGCGCAGTAGGACCGAGTCGAACTGCAAACACGACTGATTGTGGGTTCGGTCTCTGGTACAAGACAAAGCGCGGCGTCCATATCCGCCAGTCAACACGCAATGTTTCGAATTCGGGCGGAAAGTGGAGAACGGAGTGTCTTGACACTTGGTTTTTTCTGAATAATGAAAACTAACTGCAGAAAAAAGCAGGAAATTGTTACTTAACAAATTTGTTTAAATAACATAATTTAATTATTTTCAACAGCAAAACGTTGAGCAAATTTGGGCTTAAATATCTTTGATTTATTTCAAATTCCATACAAATTACAATACACGGTAAGCGAAACTCAGCATGACGTCTTGAACAACGGCGTTTGGCAACCGTATTGCAATATTGTGACTTGTTAACTTGTTTGATGTCCCGATGTACCGCTTCCTGTGGCGATTTGCGAACTATGTATAAAACGCTTCTTATTAGATATTGATTGAAATTTATAAGAAAAAATGGAAATTATGCACTTTAATGCAGTTTTTTTTCATTATTTGTTATATATTTTTTATTACATACAGACTTTGTGTATTTAGAGCATGTATCTAAATGTGTATAGAAAGCAAAATTTCTATTAATAAGGAAACATTTCAAAGGACATATACATTTTTGTTTTTTAATTCTGTCACTTAATAATTTTTTCCTTTAGCACAAAATATTGCATAAATTTTAATAAAAGAGATTTGTGAAATCAATAGCTTTATAGATTTTCAGGTAAACACAACTTAGTAACATATATCCTAATGCGACATTTTATTGTGACTCATGTAGTATGTGTCGACATAATTTCGTCAACGTAAACTGCATTTCATCAATCGCCCCTTCAAAATTTATATAGCTAGGTCTACGATTATTTTAATATTGATAACAATGTATACCATTTCAGGCAGGCCACTAATAGTGGTCGTGATAGTGCAAGTTACGTCAGCTGGATCATAATAAGGGCAATTTATCGCCTATTGGAGTAATCGTCAGTCCCGTCCATCGCGCTGAATACAAATAGTAATAACGCTGTTATGTCACTTGTAATCATATACCTATTAGTGTAAGAAATATTTTTTTAATGAACTAATGCTCCATATTCGAAATAAAGCATTCAAAGAATTTTGTCTCCATCATGGCGTAGTGTCACAGCGTCTGACTGTATACTGCGCGATGTTGTGTGTTCGATTCCCGCACGGGAATGATTATATTTAAATTATTTTTATTTCTCCGCCCTGGTGTCAGTTTTGCCACTCAAAACACAATGTTTCGGATGCGGCGGGTAGTGGAGAACGGCGTGGAAACGAAGAAAGTAACTTTCAAAGTAACTTGTTACTAATTGGCAAAAACTGAATATTTTGACGAAATATATATTTTTATCAGTAAAAGATAGAAAAGTAACAACTAAATGTTACCTCTGGCATACAGAAAACAAAGGTCTAAACAAAGATATCTTTTGATCCCCATTGCCTTACAGTCTACAGATATTAATTGCACTTTCGGTGTCTTTGTACAAAAAACACAATCTAATTACGTTACGTTTCATTTTCATCTAAAATATTGTTTGTAGAAATTCAACAAAATTTGAGCACACCTTGCCTAAACTTCAAATGCGTGAAAGTGGAAAAGGCCGGTCCTTTGGGATTCAAGCATTGGGGAGCTCTGATCAAAGGGCCGATGTGATTTACAGCGGTGCTCGCGGATAAACCACACCCGGAACCTACTTTGACGAAAGGAAACGCAAATTGCACGAGACATTTACGTGTGTTTTTTAGTGACTGTAAAATTTTAAAAGAATTTATAGTAAACACGTCCTCATTAGGACCAATTACATTTAGACGTGTTAAGAAAATTTCAAAGTTAAAAGAAAGCTATTTACTGCTTTTCATGTTTATGTTGATAATTTGTCTATTGAATAAGCTTTAGTTCTCTTCTTTAATTTCTTTTTATCTCAAAACTAGACCAATTAAAAATATTAATATCTCAATAAAGCAAATACTCCATCTGAAAAGTAATTTCCAATATCGTCCGTAGCCGTGGCAGATGTTTAATTAAAAATGGATTTCGTTGTCGTCCGAAGTACATAGGTCACGAGAGCTCGATTGGCAGACAGACAGACAGACAGCTGCAATTTATCACTTGTTTTATTCGTGTGTTACATTTGTATTAACATTTAACTGCTGTGTCGGATTTACTGGCTACACGCCTGTTACATGGTTGGTGTGCCTTCAAACCAACCACATACCTAGTACAAGTTTTATGTGAAATTGAATGGAAAAAATATTATTTCCTTCGACGGCTCGATGATTCAGCCTCAACAAATATCGCGGAATCTCCGTGCGCGTGAACTGTTAAGAAATAAATCATAAACGATGACAGGCATCCGAAACCGTTTAACTCATAATATGTAGAACAGAACCCCTATAAGGGTGTCGATTGCTGACACATCGAAAAAGGTGTTTGGAGGAACAATCAATAACCGTCCCACTTTCCTTGACCTTTCTCTCCCCTCTTTATGAAGCTTGCCAAGGCAAATAGAAGCGGCGCTTTTGAAAGCTAGAGGTCCAATTACTTTGGTCTAGCATAAGTTCCAACCTCTCACACGTCAGTAAATATAATCCGGTCAATAACATAAATTTTTCGAGGCGAGGTTCTTTATTGGATTTGTCGGCGCCAGCGAGTTATTGACCCCATATTCAGAAATCCTCTAAATATATTGAAATCTTCATCGAACTAAACGTCAAAGCTGAACTTTATAATAATTGCTGAGTAAAAACGTGTGTATCTTCAAATCGAAGTTACTGACAACAACTTGTTACAAGAACCGTGATTTTAAAATTGAAAAATTTGCACATTCGTCCAAGGAGGTCGTTGCATTCGATACTTTTGACAAATTGCATGCAATACTTCAAGTGAGACAGGCAAATATTTCAACACTTGTCAGGAGACGTAATACGGAACACCTCTTCTGCACTTGGGGGAACTTGAGACAAATGCTCAGCAAGAAACGTGAAACATTTTGTTTCCGACGACGGCTTTACGGCGACATCTAGAAATTTGCCTTTAAAAAGAAAACGAAACTTTGTCGGAACGAAGGTGCCGTGACAAATATTCAATATAAGTTTTGCACTTTAAGCACTTATTTATAACTGTAATTTTAATGACAGTGCGGTAATTAAAGCCCAACTTATAATTACTTTAATGAATCCAACATGCTATAATTGCTTCCTTACAAATATAGGTAGGTATAATGTACAACGGAGTGTAGTCACATTCACGAATCGGTCAGGTTGCGTCTATATCATCCAGGTAAGCTGCCTTATAAGGAGCGTCAGCATTTTTCTTTCCGAGAGAAAGTTTGTGTATGCAAGCCGAAGCCTCGGACATACCATGGCTTTTAAATATTTGCATTACTTTTGCAGAGCGCGTGCAGATTACACTTTTTCTTCCTTTGTACAATTTATTTGTTATTGAATTATTTGTGTATATTTCTATAACCTGCATTATGGTAATTTGCTTGTTGTCAAATGTCCTTTACGCTTTACTTTTATTCAGCTCCTGTCATCTATCTATCTATCAATTAATGTAAGAAAATATTTTAACACACACCTTGACCTAATTTAGCCTCTAATATTTTCATAGGTGAACCTGGTGTCCTTGCCAGAACGACCAAGATAACGAAAGTAGCTTTTAGATAAAAATATATATATTTTCCCATACGTATCTTGCATATTGCGTTTAGGTACAAATTGTCTGGCAAAAAAGTCAGTTTGTTCTTAAGTTTACACTTTTTAAAAATATGTTATATATTAGCTATACGAGTACGAGGATAACAAAATTAAACTATCAGACATATTCATCCCAAACAAGGACACCGAACTCTCATCGCGTGGACAATATTATATATTTTTATTAATACATTACGAGTATAGAGTGTTTCTTTTAACCATTCAAGTGAATGCCAAATTATCTTCTAACATGAAAACAAACATATGTAACAACGAACATCTTATAAAAGTCACTTATCAATGTATGCAATATATTCACCTTAGTTCAGGAGAGGTCTATTAATCATCTCCCGATGTGATGTTCGGACGATGAACTCGACGCCTCGATCATTTAATTCGGCACGTATTCAAAATAATTGTGCGTAGGTAAAAGTTTAAGTGATTTTTCGAGACTTTTGCCGTTTTACGGATTTGCATGAAGACAATAATATTTACATAGTTTAAATGTAATGTCACTAAGTGTCAACCAGCATGACTGAGATAAGGAAAAGAAAAGAATTCCTTGAACGGTTTTCAAGAGGCGCGGCTGCAAATCCCGTTGCGTTCAAATTTTTATTCGTTTTCTAAATATGTATTTTTCAATTTCCTTAGTGTGCTAATAACACTATAAAAAATGTTAAAAAAATAGAAAAGAATTCCGTCAATAAGTCACTGCTAAAGTACCGAAGTCGACGAAAATAATTCGATTTGCTTGTTACAAATAAAGGAAGTACTTTCTCATAAAGTTCTTGAGTGTAAACAATGCATACTACGAGTATAGCAAAAACTATTATGTAACGTCTTTCATCAAGTACGGTGATGTACTGAAAGGAATTAGAACAGAATAACGCACGCTGTTTTAAAAGTGTACAGCGAACGAAGTCTTGTAAGTGAATGAGGCAGAAATGGGGTAATTACAGTTCAGTGAACTCGTTACTAAAGTCTAACATTTTCATGATTTTCACATTAAATTATACTCAGACATGAAATCTGAAACAAATGTTGGAAACAACAGAAAACATGGTGTCTTTATTATATTTGAAAAGTAAGTATTGCGAATAATATATATAGTATAATAATAACTATTTTCGTTGTAAAGTGTTTAATTAATTTTGTTTAACATAAAAAAATATACACTTTATTACACTAAAGTCCCAGGCATTGCTCCGAGCTCTCTGCAACTCGACACCCGCACGGTTAATCTATAGAATGCTATGAAGTTTCTTCTCTGTCCTACTTTATTTTGTTCGGTATGCAGCTAGATCTTAACGCAATAGTGGAGACCCATTTTTCGACCCGACCATGGGAACCCTAACAAACAATGTAAGCGTTATACCAGTGTGTATATCAATATACCTAAATATACTTGTTATTAATATTTCAACCTAAAACCACCCCCCGTTCAGTCACACTCATACCAAATGCGGTACGGCGACGTTATTGATATTGGTATTTAAAATAATATGTTTATTAATATAATATGCATATAAAATATAAAAAAATGAACATTCATTTTTTATTTTTTTCGCTTTGAATGCAAGAAAAATAAAAGAGTTGTTTTTTTTTAAATATACACACGCTCATTATAATATAATAGTGTGATCGGTCTAATATACGAACAATAATTACGAATGAATAAATTTATCCGCTGACAAATATATAGAGTATGTTATACATTTTTAAATACATATGTTATTTACATAAGAAAATTTGAAAGTCACTTAACTGAAATTTGTATAAATTAAATAAAATTACGTTCGATGTTTGACTAAAATTTGCTTGCTATACATGTTGCATTTTATATATCTTTTAAAAGAAAACTTATTGTACAGATGACGTTTCATCGAAAAATAGTACCTGACATTGCATAATTCATTGCGAACTAATATTAAATATAGACCTTAACTTTACTTTTGCAATGAAGCGTCAACTCGACTATATAAGGACAACCGTGTAGTGCTAATTACGCCTACGCGTTCTTAGTATTTTATATTTCATTGTGAAATTTTACAGGTAATTATTTGTTAAGTTTTAGCTAATTATGCTTAACGAGTTGAGTTGGTCATTCTCTATTAAAGACAAGCTTATTTTGAATGATATCAAAACTAAATTTAAAATCTATAAAAATGTTGCTATAATCTTCCATTGTATAGAAAATAATACACAGCCATGTATCATGATAAACGTCTCTATTCAACTATTGTGGTGACTTCACAAACAAGAACATTTTATCCAAAGACTTGAATATTTATCGAGGTCATCCTTATATAAGAAGAAAAAATGTTTTACTTAAGAGTACGAATGCCAAATCCTGTGCTAAACTGACATCGATTTTCTGCTGCTGGCTCCATTCCAATACATCTTTGCTTAATTTATTAGTGAATAAAATATAGCGATGTTACGTAAAAAGAAAAATAAGTAATGTCAGTTTCACGTCACACGTAAATATACCGTTCGCTTAACAAAAATCCGATCGAACGATTTTGTTGAATGTATTAAAAAGAGTCGATTGAATTCATAATATTGAATTATGATATATTTTTGCAATACGTTGTTTTTTGTTAATTTGCTTCAAACAATGGCTTTGTGCCGTAATTCATGCGGATATCATGTGTCTTTATGCATTACTTTTTATGTAAATGGGATGACTTTTTGTGATAGCCGTTAATGCTAAAGCTAAAGATTATCTTTAGTGCCGTTTATTGCTTGTAGAGTGATGTTATCACTTCAAAATATTATGAACTAGTATCTAATACGTTCTGTAATTTCAGTCAGGCAACTTAGAGTTTCAATTTTCTAACCGGAATGTGGCAGTGCTGGCAGCAGTATTTATGACATACCGTCAGTACCTTTAAATCAACTATGATACATATTAATTGTAAATGTTAAACCGTAATGTAAAAATCATGGGATTCTAAGATTTGTTTGTTAATAGTACCGTACAAAATGTTATCAGTATTAATATTTATGAAAAAAATAATGTTTCCATTTCAAAAAATGTGGCAATGTTATTTGCGTGAAGAAGAAAAAATAGTAAGGCAGTAACAAAAGCGATATTTTGAAAAGTACGGTCAAGACAGCTCCCGCGGGAGGATAGTTTAGCAAAGTTTTCCTATCCACCATGTGCGCGTTGCGGTTCGTCTGTAGGTGAACTAAATGCTATGTCTACTACAGTTACTACAAGTTCTTCTTTATGGAAAATTCTTAATAATATTTATATGACATATAAAGTCTCTTTCCTAGTGTATATATAATAACAATGAAAACACCATACTTTATAATATAAGTAAATGTGTACATCAAATATTACTCATATTTATTGCTCCTCAATAATCATTATACGGCATAGATGATAGGATTTTAGTTTAATTTCATCAGTTGAAAGAGGAAAAATATATAACGACAATAAATTAAAGTAAGGTTAGGTTAGGTTAGTAATTGAAAATACTTATTTTACATCGAATTTTTTTTGATTAAAGTTAAATTTTCAATCAGGTATAAACAACTTTAAGTTTGGAATTAATACTAAATGGGTATAGAATTGTCTGTTTTGCATTTTGAATAAAAAAAATGACATTTTGTTTTGAATACTGTGTACATACATCAATCATTATCAATGTGTGTAAAAAAGAAAGTTTTAATATGGTTTTACTCAGAAAGCAACTGAGTGGCGCAATGAGTATTAAATCAGTAACGTAGTTAAGCTACAATGCATTCGCTATTGCATTCATTTTACGGTGTGTTACCGAGATATTAATGAAACTTAAACTTGTACACGAGTTTTTGGAGGTATTTTTATCATAGACTTGTAGCCTTCATTTATTACACTATATGAACTACAGGTGTCACGAGTGGAAGACTACACGGACTATGGATTTGGTAAAGACGTGAAATTGAGAGTGGTTTTTTAACATATTTTATTATTTAAGTTGAAATGCTTAAATATCAATTGTTTGAAATCTGTATTTTTACTTGCGTGACGTGCACGCTCCTTTCTGCATAGCGACAGCGCATTTTGTGAGCGCTGGATCCCAATGATGATCCTCTTATTTGAGAAAGACTCTTTGAAATATTATGTTTAGTATTTTTTTTGATTACTTAACTTGATATAAGCTATGTTTAGGTGAATTTAAAATATTATTTGCTGCATTTTTATACTTTACTGCAACCTTTGCAGTATCACTTACGTATAACAGTAATAATTAGTATTTGAAAAATACCTTTGGGTTTAATAATCGTATAATTACCGCCTTAATATTTTTTTATATCCCTTGAAATTTGATACTGGTGTAAAAATATTTGGTACCGTCGAGTTTTTTAAAGGTTTGACTCGAGCATCTGGTAGACTTTAATATTAAAAATTTCATTTTGAATATTTGTAAAGTGCTTGGAAACATTGCTGTATCTCCGGAGAGCGAAAAGAAAAAGCGAAATGTATCACGTTTTACTTAGATAAATGATGCTTATGGTTTAACAGACTGTTGGAACGACTATAGTTTTAATTAACTGTTAAAGGCCTCCAGTGAGGTGTTAAAATTATATTTTATTCTAAATTCCTCAAATTAAACAAGAAAAATACTTGCTTCATGCTTGCCGTTGTTTTCTGTTGCAAATTAACATGTTTGTCTAGATTTACAACTTTTTGATAGCAATATAGAGAAAGTTCTGTTCACATTTCAATTTAAACTACGTTATTGCAAAGAAATCGTTTTAATATATATTTTTTGTTGCAGGTAAACACTACATTTATTTCGAGATTAATAAGAAGTATAATGTAAGTAGGTAGACAGGTTCCAGGAGAATCGGAATACACAATGTGTCCAATAAACGCACGAAAACAATTGTTAATGCCAATGTAAAGCTTTTCGAGTTTCGAGTCTTATTAAAGGTCTTTGACAAAATTGCAGTGTCGAAATTTTAATGATTAACTTTAATTTTGCCTTATTATCTTATTCGTTTTTTATACATGAATGCAACTTTCAGAAATTTTAGGGGCTATAATACAAAAAAATGAGAGCTGCAATGAAAGTACATTTATCGTTAGGCATACCACTAGTGATATGACAAATGAAATGAAATTACAGAAATGCATTAAATATACACATTTTTTAATTTTTATACATCATAAACGTTGCCAAAATCCGCTCAACGTCGCTGTTTATTTATTTTAATTTACTCGATTAATTATATACATGTGTGTGTGTGTGTGTGTCTAAAAACTATTTTTAAATTAACCACTTAGGAACGTTAACTCTAAATTATACATACGTCTGTAAGAACATTTTTAATAATGTATTAGGAATAAAAAATTAGCTTTACTTTATAAAATTATGCCGCGTACACGTCAAACTCATTTATATGCGAATGTTTTGTTTTTTTTTCTTTCCACATACAGAGTGTGCTAAGACCACCGTCGGCGCATTCAGTGTAAAAAATAAATAATGTAACTTAAAGTAAAGATCTCTTGCAATGTTATGATCGCCGTAGACTTTGAAACTATTTTCTAGCTCTTATGCTTAGTATGTTAAGAGCTATTAAATCTCCCCGAGAGATAGAACGTACCGTCTTCGTCTATATCCTTTAACTCACGTTACTACTGTAGACTTTAGTCTTTTAATTCTTTTTTGGATATAATGAACATTAATTTTAAACACTTATGTTTTTCACTTACTTTTTTTTTTTGTTTTATCTTAACATTCATAATGTTAAGATCTCGAGGAATTTTAAATTAGTTAACAAAAATAACTTCTTCGTATCCTTTTTTAAATTTAATTTATTTTTATACCGTGCACAATGTAGCATAAAAGTTACCTAACTTAAAGCCGTTAGGAATCTGGTAACCCCAATAGTTGACCATATCATAGTGAGTTACGTTTAAATACGAATATTTCTATTTTAATTAACAATCGACTATACTCGAACGTCGGTCGTATGAATTTCTTCGAATGTTCGCACAATTTCATTAACAACAGCTCTCACGTGTAATCGATATCCCCGTCTGATTGGCCTCAGTTCTTTACAAAGTAGTTACGACTAAGTAAAATTCGAAGCTCAACTTTATTACTTTATTGTATGCAAACAAGAAAATTAACGACACGACTTCATTTAATAACTGTTAAAGTTTTACGGTATCTAGGAAAACTAGTTAGAGAGAGCGGGATAAGCCTTGATTGTGTCTGATTTAACGTGGCTGCTACTTATTATATCGTTTACTTCTTCAAGCAATTTATTTGTCAGTTTACATAGATTACTAGACATTAGTGCTTACAATATAATCCAACTATATGTTTCAAAGACTCATGTTCATAAAGTGGACTTTCTTATGGAATGAAATCATTACTCTTGTCTTTGAACAGATATTATTAATTAATTTAGTCTTGACGGCTGGCCCTTATTCTAATACAAACAGCTTCCAGCTGGCTTTGACTTGATCAGTTAAAAGAAGCTTTAAGAAATTCAATGGTAATCGTAATTTGACATTAATAATACCGTGTCACATTATTGTCCACTTAATACGTACCCTCTGTAATGCGCAAGAGGCCATCTTTTCACCAATCTTATATATATATATATGGCCATATGATAACTTATGCTTAAGCCAGGCAATAAAAGCTTTTCGAAAACTTTATAGTAGTCAGTTTATATGTTTTACATTACATAAGTACGTGTTTAAAAAAACATTGAGTTATTCATTAGTGCAAGTATCTTGAGGGCATCGTGGCGCACGTATCTGACTATCATAGCGATTGGTTAAGAGTTCGATTCCCACTCGGGGGAATGATTTATATTTAAAAATATATTAATTTCTTCGGTCTGGTACCTAAGACAAAGCGTCGAGTTCGAGCGGAAAGTGGAGAACGGAGTGTCTTGACACTAGCTTCTCTCTGACTATCCTGCGGAAAAAAGCATGAAACTGCAAAAAAACTATCTAAAAAGTTACAGAACCATTATTTATAATTTGGAATACATCACCTGCAAAAATATTTTCCGCATAATAATGTTTAACTAATTATACTGTGAAAGTTGCAACATATTTTAAAATGTAGACGCCTATATTCTAAATGAGTTAGATGGCCCTCATAAAATCTTGCAATATCTTTAAGGCAATAAAAACATCTTGAAAACCATGTTCGGAAGCAATTTCTTCTGTGCGGTTCAGCCAAAAGCGGCGTATTCACATTTTGCGGTCACAGTCGCTAGTTTCTGAACTTTTCTTGGCACAAGTTTTATTAGCAATGGTGTTCACCTTAATTTAGTTTGATTTTATTATATAATTAAAAACGTATAAAATACTTTACGTTTTTGACAGCTTCGTTATATATTTCTTTTTAAATATTAATGATTGTTAAGGATGACAATTCTCCACTTACATAGGTTTGTAGGTATATGAATTTGGAAAAAAAGTAAATAATAAAAAACATATTTTGATATAAAGAAGGAAAGAGCCTTTTTAATTGAGATACGCATACAATGTAAACAATTTCTCAAGCAAGCGTTAAAACTTAAATTTATAGAAGACTAGCGACCCGCTCGTGGCTTCGTGTACTGTTAAGTATTTTCGGCCGCCTTTTCGTAAAACAATGCAATTCGTAGAAAAGTTAAAAAAGATGTGAGAAAAAAGTAACCTAAGTAATCTATCCTAAATTATCTGTATAAAATTTCATCACATTCGGTCCAGCGGTTTGGTCTTTATGACGTCACAGACAGATAGACAAATTTACTTTTGCATTTATAATATTACAGTATGGATTTATTAATTGTGAAAAGCTACGAGTACTAAATCAATCCACATCGCCACGCTTCCTCTCAACGTAGTGTCGTGGGTATTTATCTCAGAATATATTAATTTGTTAGTGGTTATTTTTTATACGGACATCAATTATGTGTGTACAGTCCTTTAGCGAAGATGTGACTGAACGAATGCGGAAGCTTTCTGCCGTTTAAGGAGTGGACCATCTCTTTCATACTATACAATCGTTGAGGATAATAAGGCAGATGCATTATGCGGAACATCATTATATGAGATGAATTCGAAAATTTTGATATAAAAATTTTATATCTTATATCTTCACGCATTGTGTATATGTAGTTTATTAAACCCTATTTAGTATTTTTTTATGTTTAACCGCTAAAATAATATACTTAACTACTTGCGTAATAGACACGCTATCGCTTACAGTCAGACGCTGCCACACGATGTCCTGATTAGAAATTTCTATGCATTTTTTAATATTCGACATTGCATGGTTAGACAGAATTAAATTACAATGTACTTCACATTACTTTAGGTAAAACTTACTTTAATAGTCTCAAATATTCTATTTTTTATATCATACTATGGAACGTGTCGGAATGTCTATACTAATAGAGCTGCTATATTGGCCGTCGCGTCGGCGGGGTCGCGACCCTCAGTAAAGAAGAAGTTCCTCACCATGTTTACGAGAAAAGATCAAATAGAAACGTTTGCTATCAGAATAGCCGTCCTCAGATCACTTTCATTATTATTTATAGCTGTGCTAGTGACTATAAAATATTCGCTTTTCGGTCGCCATGATATTGATAGAACTAGCCTGTTGATTGTATTGTATTACATTATGTCGAGAAATTTTCGCCTGATAAAGGTTGTACTTATATATGGTAGTAAAGCTCTTTTTTTGTAGAAATACATATTAAATTTACTATTATTTATTAATATACTCCTGATAAATCTAGTTTTGAAACCTAAACCTTTTGAAGAAAATTTTATGAACTATACGGTGGGCGAATCTCTTAATTACACGTACACTATTATTTCAGAAATATGTCACATGATAGATTTATAGTTAATGTACCGAAACAATTAAATTCGACATTAAGTAGGACGGTAACAATAAGCACATTTATGGCTATAATTTATTTAGCAAACGGATTAAGTTTAAGCAATGTTTGATATCACGTCATAAATTATTGTATTATTCGTTTAACGTGCACCTGCCTGCCTGCATTGGGCTTTTAAATGATAATTGTGATATGGAAGTATTCGAGCATATTCGTTTTTATCTATAATTAACTTAATTGGAAGTAACCAATGCCATCGCATGGCGATATCAATTTTAATATTTTCATGTGAACATTACGAAGCTTTTTCTTTTCATCACGATCAATGTTGCAGCAATGTTGCATAAAATGGGGGCTGGAATATGATACAAAAATATATGTAATCATTGTGCTTAAAAATTATAAGTAAAAAGCGTACAAAGTCCATTATTTTTCTTGTGTAGCCTACCATAGATAGGTAACTTACCCTAGGTTGAGAGAACCTAGTGCCAAGACACTAGGTTTTCAACTTTCCGCCCAATTTAGAGGTATTGTGTGTTGAGTGGCGGATTTCAGAAATCTAACCCACAACCATAGCATATACGGTTGCAGACGCTGTCACGATGGCCTAAAAATTTTAAATTTGTTAAATTCTATATAAAACACGGTAGCAAATTGGACACATTGTCTGGTACATGCTTTGAAATCTTATAAACCGTAAAGCCATGATAGTTTTTTGCTTCTTCCGCAACATTGTAAATCAAATTTTTATAATATTAGTAAAAAGTTGATTAAAAATTGACGCGTATGTAAAGTTAAAGGATGTTTCTAAAAAAATTTAGAAAAATATATTATTAATTATAATTCCATTGCCTACTACTAATGTATACTATCACATATTTATTACTTGTAAAAATACCGCAGACTAGTTCCAAAGCAAGTTAGCGATGTCGAGGAGTAGTGTAAAACAAAACTGGCTTTTAAATGTGACGCACTGGAAACCCTCCAGTGGTATGCCATGTAAAATAATTTTGAAAACATTCTCACATGACGTGCATATGCGCCCGGGAGTTCACTGCGAAGGTAAAAGCCAGTTTTGGGCGCAGATTATGAGTAGTTGAATTGTAAGAATTTTCTAATATATATACTTAACATCGCAACGTCTGAGCCGTTCGACACCCACTGCTAGACATAGGCCTCCCCCAAAGATCTCTACGACTATCGGTCTTGCGCTTCCCGCATTAGGCGGCATCCGACGACCTTAACGAGATCGTCGGTCAACCTCTGTACATATGGGGGGGTTTGCCATTATTGGAAAACTTGGCAGGTGGGTTGGCGACTGCAGTAAGTCAAGGTTTGAGAAGACGCAGCTGCAAATCTGCTGATGACTGTATTTCTTTAGTCGCCTTTTGCGGCATCCACGGAACTAAATGGGATGATATACTAAGCCGGCATCCTCACGGCAACGTCACATCGAACACCAAACAATTTTCTGTTAAACGAACAACCATGTGCTTCACAAAAAAGTACCTAATAGAAAATAAAATAAATCCTATTAAAACTTTTTTACTATGCCAATATGTGGATTGTATTATTCTTTCCATAATATGGGCCTAAGTTTATTTTCAACTAGACGCGGACCCTTATTGCGAACCCTGATTATGTTTACTACCATTGAAGCTTTATCATTGGAAAATCTAAAAGAATTCAATCTATTTTTATTTCATTTAGCTACGTCAGGTTTTCATTCTTTTCACGAAATACTTGTGATTTAAAATGCACATTTATTGACTTTAAGAAAAACCATCGTGGCGCATTGTGACAGCATCTGACTGTATACGCGATGGTTGTGAGGTTCGATTACCACTCAGAAGAATGGTTATATTTATATAATTATTATTTCTTCGCTCTGATGACACGACAAAGCGTAAAGTTCTGTCCAACACGCAATGTCTCGGATTCGGGCGGAAAGTGGAGAACGGAGTGTCGGAATCGGAATGTGGGAAAAAGCGTGAAGCAGAATAAAAAGAAATCATTTAGGCAGGTGTTAGTACCTCAATTTATTACTGGAAATTCCATCCCTTTCCATTACAAAATTCTTAATATTATTCTTACAGACCAAAAATGTAACTATAAACAGCTAATTTGTGGTAAACAATTAACGGTAATACGATTGATAATTGTATCAATACCCAGCTGTTTAGGGGTATTGGATATTGATACAATTATCAATGGATAGATCGACTTGAATGCAATGTATGTGACGTGACATCTGTTTCTTCATGTTTAAAAACATCACTTCGTACAGAAAGATTATATTAGTACTTGAACACAGCTGGAATAAGTAACTAGTTCCAGTATAAGTTCAATATTAAATTAAAGTGGAAAGCAGAAAGTTATGTCGCATACCGCTTGCTTCGTTGTAGTGCAAGACGCGAGCTATTAAATGGGTGCACCTATTCACAAATCTATCTGATTTAAATTAAATATATTGCTTTTACACCTTACGAGTAAAACCGACATTTAATGACGTAACTAGATAGCAACTTTAATAATGCAATAAATGATAAGACGTAAATTCAAGCTTGAAAGCTATCTAAAGATTTTTATCAAATTATATGATTATACCGTTTTTATTTGATGAAAGAATCAATTTTTGTTATATTTATGTCAGTATAACATACATTTTATCTAATAATTGATATAGGATGAAATATTTAGTGCAATGGAGTGATTTTTTAAAAATAAAAAATTGCGTAAGGGCTTATTTCTCAGGATAGGATTAAAATAATATTTTGGTTTAATATTTATATTGATTTACCTGAGATTTCAAATGGTTTATAACTGTGTCCAAAATAATAAATATTTATGTATAAATATATGAAATTATTAAGGATGTCATGTCAATTTTAATTTATGACCATATTTACAAGCTTTTGAGTTTAAACTAGGTTTACTGTTAACAGTGAATTATTCAACTGTTTACTTAACGGCGTGAAACTCACTTAAGTTAGTTCTCGCAATGCGTTTCACATTTGTTTTTATACTAATAATTTTTATGACTTCTTGCCAAAGTAAACATTTTTAAATGCACATCTCGTAGTATAAATAATGAATATATACACACCTTTAACTACGTGTGAATGTCATGTATGTTTAAAATATATTAAAGAAACCTTTCTTACATGTAATTGTTTTTTTCATTTAATATAACCTATTATAATTTAAGCTGTCTATTAAATGATTTTACTCGCGTGTAATTTTTACCCTTAATTGAAATAAAATTGTAATCTTTGTTGTTTGGTTACACAATCGGCATGTTATTCTATCGACCCTGTTGTAGCATAAATAGTTATGATTATTATTAGAAGTTTATTACAGCGTAATATGTTTTACATATTCACTTATTAACTTTACTCCACAATATTTTCGTAGTGATGTACTGTTTACGTTAAAAGTAGACGAGAGCTCTATCGTGCATATTTTATATGAAAAACAAGCTACTTGTTTGTATTTAAATTTTACTTTCATAATCTGTAAATATTTTGTTATATAGCTTTAAAGACGTAGAGTTACCGTATAGTAAAATCCGTATAAATCAATCATGTGAAAAGTAAATAGATTCTCTACGTACATTTTATTGTGATATTAATATTTATAAAGTTTTATTCCCACACTTCGCAACTCACAAAAGCCTCCCTGATGAACTATTGAAATTCAATAATTGTATATTACAAGGTTCTTAAACCTTTGATAATACAAAAACGAAAGAAATCAAAGCCATTAAATAAGCCATTATGTGTCAACCGTGATGACGAAGATGTTTATTCAGCCAGCATTGCCAAATTGTTCGTAATTTACTTATTTTCAATATATCATTCATCTAATCACGTACAAATTGTATATTGAATATGTATGTGGATGAAAAATGATACGAAAAAGGCGTACTTAATCACGTGTACAATGCGCGGGAAATCTGACAGCTGCCACTTGTCAAACGCACTAACATGGCGTCATTGATGCGTATTCAAACGATTTGCTTGAGTTACTTACATTATATTTATGTGATATGTAATAATTCGGAATTATTTATAATATTAAGCAAGACAAAAAAGGTCTTGATTATTTTGTCAAGCAACGAAACTCACTTAAATTCAGTTTATTTTAAGTTATATAACAAATTAAAAGTAACTCTTATCTATCGTTTATAAAATAATAATAAAGGAATCCTTTGTTTATGGCTTTTGAATATTATTTATTGTATAAGATCAGATATGAAAAGTATTCGTAAATCAAATGTATCTTACACTTAGTACGTAATTCAATAGTATACATTTTTTATTTCATATGTTTAATACTATAAATGTATATAAATAATACTTTTCCCTACAAAAAATATATTGTAGTAATTACCTTCACAAACGTCGGCAATGTGGTGCGGTTGGCTGGTCTAGAGTATTCGATAGGTTTGAAATTCTAATTCGTAAAAGTACAAATATTTTTGTTATAATAGCGATATATTGTCGAGTCGCGATATCGATTTAGAACAGGTTACAATATATAGTTACCCACGCGCTTTTTCGTTAAATCACACATTGCGTCACACTCGTCAGAAATACGGTAAGATGGCGTGCATGAACAATTGTATTTGCTGAAGCATGATAAAAGTTCAGTGATCTCGTAAAACCGACAGCTTTTTAATCTTTTAGGTGATGAGATATACATGATATTGTAGAATATAGATTAAAATCATCACAATTGATGTTTATTTTGTAATTTTATAAGCGAAATGAGTAAATAATATAAATATGATAAAAATGTTACAGTTAAAATAACAAACGTTTGACAGAAAGTGTACAATACAAACATTCTTGCGTTGCTTTTTATATTAAAACTGAATTCAATTCTTTTTTATCTTATTCAAAGAAAAAAAGTACAATAATAAGAAACGTTTAATCTCCAGAGCTATTACAACAAAATTCGTGTATATTTTCGCCCTGAGAGTGTCGCCCTTTAAATAACGAAGAGTACACGTCGACAATTTGAAAAACAATCCCTATCTGCAATGTTTCCCTCGTAACATTTTTATGACAAAACGTAATGATGAGAGGACTCTCTTAACAGCCGCAAGGGAGAGAAGCCAACCCGCGGTGTTTGACGAAACGTCACTATACAGTAAAGTCTAGTGCAATCGCAAGTGACAATTGTGTGACTAATTAACATTTTTGTTGTAATCTACTCGGGTTTTGTCGTACCAAGTAAAGATTACGTATTCGTTTTCGATGTGCATAACGTACGGTAAATTTCTAGTTTTAAAACTATCCCACAATTTAACGATTGTTACATATTTATGGAGCATTCGTTTTTATGTTATGTCAGAAAATCCTAAATTTCTTAATATCTATTATTTTCCTAAATTATAATAATGTTTTGACCCGTTTTTACTTAAATAGTGCAAAAGGAAGTATGTAATTAGGCACTGTTAAAGTCTTTATATAAAGCAGGAGAGCAGAAAGCCAGTATTTTTTTACAAAAATGCTAATGCATTATTTTAATGTATAATCAAAGTCTACTAAAATATATTACATTAATAAAGTAAATATGTAGTGTAACGTTAACTGTGTAGTGTTGGTTAAAGTGACATACAGGTTTCTTAGCATCACATATTTTGCGCGTCAACCAGTCTACTAGTTTCAATCATTTCTAAAAGCTACAATATTGTATCCATTTAATCTTTACTCAAATATCCGGTAGAACTCGGGCGAAAGCAATACGACAAATATTTTGCACCACACTGAAGATCCCGGGACAAAACTACTTCCAACTCCTTCATATGAAGTAGATAATTAATGTCGTCGTAGAACAAAAGGTCCCTTTCCTCGTACACTATAGAAACAATTATGTAAACTTGAAACTTTAGACTCGATTCAATTTGAAGAGGTACATCCAAGGGTTAAGTGCAAGAGATTCGCCGAATATAAATTACCATATTTTATGAATATACACTGAAACAGTGCTCCTGGCGTATAGTTGTTGAATAGCCGTGGCGACGCTGTACCAAGTACAAAGTATTTACTATGCTAATGAATGTCTGAGTATCACTGCTTACCTAATTTACCTGATTAGTCATTGTGCATTCGGAAGTTCCGTAATGTGAAACATGTCGAATTGTAGAACTGATGCGGTGATTTTATGTAGGCTTATTTTACCTTCATTATTTTATTCTTTACAATACAAACAAAATGTCAAGTATACATTAGGCTCTTACCATTTTAGTCTTTAAAAATGTAAATTAGATTGACCTGTTAGCTGCACTCCCGACAGATATTTATGTACTCAAATATACAAAAATATATTAAAATAAATTATTATAATCGCTTTTTTATGTTGTGGTCAAAGCTACTTTAACTTTTTAACAAGAGAAACGATTTCATAAAATTGCACTTTATCTGATATTGAAAACGAAATCTGAATGATCTATAATGATACCCTTTCTTTATTATTGAAGATTTAAAGATTATAACGTAGGAACTGGCAGAGATAAATGGATCCATTCAATAAAATGACACTTATTTCTCATTTCTCAAAGAATCTGAAACTATGTGTATTAAAACGTTCCACACGAGCGCTCGT
The DNA here is from genome assembly GCA_038994665.1 of Podotricha telesiphe. Lineage (NCBI taxonomy): Eukaryota > Metazoa > Arthropoda > Insecta > Lepidoptera > Nymphalidae > Podotricha > Podotricha telesiphe. The sequence goes on from JAOYRR010000144.1 coordinate 72,268, forward strand.
AATATCCACCCCGGCGCGCAGCACAAAGATGTAAGATGGAGCCACTCCATTCGAATTTGTCGGCGAAGAAAAATAGTAGGCACCTGCAACTAAATGCATTGAGGGTGGCAGGGAGCGCAGTCGTTTGAAGTGCGCTCGTTCTCCGCGTCTGAGAGCTAACATGTCGTATCATTACGCACATGTGTCGAGGGTGCGAATTTTCGGTACACTCGGAAATGTTAGTTTTTATGTGCATTTTGATGTCTCAGTTAAACCTTCGAAATGCTTTATCCAATAGTATAATAGCGGGAGAGAGAACCGAGAAAATTCAAATTGTTAGTCTATCGTAAGGACTGGAGCAAACAAAGTAGTCTGCAGAAATCTTGTAAAATTAAAAAGGTATTCACAACAGAACGCCGGGTTTCCTTTATGCAAGAGTAAATATTGCATACTGAAGTCCTTTGTAAAGACTCTTGAATATGGACGTATTCGTGGAGTATTTATAATATTTTCATATCTGAAGAAGTTTTGTTAGTACAAGTGTTAAAATATAACAAAAACTAACTTTACATTTCTTCACATGTATGTTGCAGTTGACAACGTATCACGAAACAATATTAGTTTTCTAGTAATATTTTTTTTTATAATCGATTTGGAAACATATTTTGCAATAAATAAAAACGTTTTAACAGCCGCTGATGCTGTTTTTTTATTCACCTCGGGGCTACTGTTGTGATTAAATTAACCAGGGGTTGAAAACTGCGACGATGTGTGACAAAAGAAACGGCAGATAAAAATAATCGATTTTTGAGCAATGTTGTTAGGAATATAGCCTATTTGAAATGTCGCAAACAGGAAATATAATTTCTCCACGCGAAGGTTTCAAACATTTACAACCTACGCTTAATTTACACTGACAGCTTACCTGTAAGAGTGAGTGCTGAGTAGCTATTAGTGCTTTGTTCTATCGCTTTCTGGTTTTCACCATTGAGTAGTGTAGTTTTTATGTCTTTTCCTTGAAAGGGATGGGCTCTGCACATGATGTGATGTATTGCTGGGGTGAGAGAGCTTTCAGGCCCCCAGTCGATTGTTATTGTCATTTATTCCCTTCGCTTCTCAGTCGGCTCCTACAGTTTCATAATATTATATTATTTGATAACTTAGCTGCAAAAACCGAATATTAATTATAAAAATACCATAAAAATTTCTTGTTTCTAGGTTACTTTGTCTTTTTAATTTTGCAATAGCAATATAAGCAAATATCGTCAGTAACTAATTAAAACTTTAAATTTTATTCTGTAACTGCGCAGTCCAAATCGATTTTAATATTAGCTCGTCTCGTGATGTCGGGGCAGTTAACATTTCCACTGGGTTTGCTCGCAATAATCTCCTTAAAAGGAATAATTGTGGCCATTTCGTTTCGGTTATTAGATTTTCCAAACCGACTCGGATTCCATTTTGGAGTTGATATTTGTAATAAATTTTTATTTGCTCTTTAACTTCGTTTCGACGTTTTATTGAGTTTTTGTGGGAATGTTGAGTGTGCGATTTGTAAAAAAATATTGCAAATACCTACTAAGCATAAGTATTTTTAGTACATTTAACTGTAATAATATGTTGCCTATAATATATAATAGTTTTAGATTACTTTGATAATAATATAAATTATTATATTTTAGAAATTTTAACGGTAAATTTCACAAATTAACAAGACAGAAGAGACCTGTCCATTAAATTAACGAAATAGCTGTCCTAACGCTAGTATCATATATTTAATCAATACGAAACACGTGTCTGAAATTAAACGAAACATTTACACGTTTACAGTGATGTTAGTTCGTAATATATATTAAGTATGAACTTCCTATTATTAAAATTTTCTCATTATGCACTCCTACTTTCCTTGATTTTATATCAATTATCTGGCTCTAGAGGCGAACCCTTAAAGCTTCGGGGGAAACTTCGTAAATTAAGCTGAGGAAGGTAGAGCACTCGTAATTATCTGTTACCTTCTTGTAACGAGAAAGAATTGAATATCTAAAGAGTATATTTTATTTCATCTGCAGTTACTGTGTTGTTTTATTGATGGTACGAAATTGAGGAAAAGTTTTAGTGTAAAGTGTAAGTCACTATAGTGTTATATTTGACAAAATAATAAAAATATATTTTAAACTTCTTAACAGTATGCATCATATATATCAATCATATAATAACTTTATACTTGAACCTAGAATAGAACACAAAGTAATGTGACGTAATGAATAAATATTATAAAAATATCAATGTCACTGAGGCCATTTCTGTAATTCCCAGCTAGAAAAACGAGTTAATAATTGATTTTTAATATGCACCTATTTTATAACGTTGAAATGTAGTAATTACTGGAAAATTAATCAGATATCGTTCGAGAGTAAATCGCTATCATTTAACATGAAAGTGAGTAGATATTAGATTAACATAGAATCTTAATGGGTATCATAGATTATGGCTTTTCACGGACATTTCCAAATCGGATCAGAGCCTTATAGAAAGTTGATGTGAATACAGTTAAGGAGATAATGATTTGAATACTAGAACTAATTTATCGATCGATATACTTAGTCTTGTCTAATTATATTATACATTTAATATTATGAGATAGGCGTTATTTTTAAGTTTTATTTTTATACATTGTTATTAATTTTCTTGGAAATTATGAAATTTACGTACTACAGAGCTTTTGAATATGTATATATTTAGTTCTTTTCTCTAAGAAAACTTACTTTTGACTTACAATCCTATACAGACTTATAACAAACTATCTTACATATGATTTAAGTAAACACATACTCATTGCAAGTTGCATATGAAGGTGAACCTGTTTCACTCATTATTCTAAATCCGGATGGAGAGCTTTGCAGTTGTATAATTACCTTGATTAATATTTGCAGTAAAATTATCTCAGCGTTCCTTATGCATATAGAAAACGGTTGGCGGAGTCTGCAATATTAAATAAACAAATAAAATTCTTCACAGCGCTTTGACGCCTTCCTGGCGCAATGGCATGTTTAATCAAAATCGGTGTATTTATAGGTAATTGTTGTAGGTTCTTGTTCTATATACTAATCTAATTTAAACTATACAAGAGGACCCGTTAACACGTCGAATACTCGTTACCTTAAAAACGTGTTGTGTATATAGTGACTATATAAAAATATGTTTTTCAACTTCCCAAGTGTGTGATTAATACTTTAAAAAAATGTTAAAATATTTATTTTATTGATTTAACGTATTTCTAATGTAAAATATAGAATTTGTTCTATACTATGCAAAAATGTATACCTCAGTCCGTATTTGAATCCGAATCTCTCTATAGTGTGTAAATATTTGTAACACACTTTAATTTTACAAGACATGGAGAAAGGAAAACGTAATAATTTACCACTGAGTTCCCTCCGTCAGCTCTGTTTTTGTTTTATTTATTCGTTTGAATCTATTTTCGTAGTACTAGATAAGTCTTTACAATTTGATACAAGTGAATAAACAGAACAGTAGGTTGAAATCTGATAATTTAATTTGTCTAACAACTGACACTATGAGGTCAGTAATAGAATGTTATACATTTAGAAAATTTAATTTTAAAACAGTTTTAACACACATTACATTGCACACGCTTGCATTAGATGACCTCGATTAGTTTTCAACAGCTGTATCGCTATTTCTCGGCTACAAAGGGCCGTTGTTTGGCGTCTACGGCACTTTTATTGGCACTTTCACGCTGAAACATTTGTACTGTTTGGTTTTATCATCAAAAACTTTGGTTTAACATCCATGCGGATGATTATTTTACTTAGCCAACGGTTTAATTACATTGTTGCAACATTGTGATCTATCCCTAGATTTAGGTTATGTCTTTACATATATAACAAAAATATATTTTTTACATTTTCAAGTATTATGTACACACTTTGAAAATTGAAAGACATTTTGAGACAACGTATATAATTTGAACGCAGCTGGAATTGAACCGGCGCTTCAAAAATCCAAAAATCCATTAATCCAAAAATCCATTTTCTAAAAATGTTTAAGAAAAACCTACAAAAACAGAAATAAAAGATAGAATGGAATCATATAAATCAAGAATAGACGGAGACCCTAATATACTTGCTAAACATCTCTCGAGTGCATCTATTGGCTTAAAAGAAAATGACCACAGGAAATATTGCTGTAGACTGCAAAAAAAAGAAAAATAAATAAATGCGACCTAGTCATTGGATAAGCATCGTGCAGGACTGAATTAAATAAAATATATCCAACTATTGCTGAATGTCGCTGAAAAAAAGATAGATTGAAATATAATAAATTAAAAAAAAACTAAAATCTGCAAAAATAGTAGGCCGAGATAACCTGATGTCAAGACACTTTCTGCTCGAATTAAAGACCAATAGTGGAATTTAACGTCGCGCTTTGTCACAAGAGTGGCGGAATGAAAATAATTTGAATATAGAGAACATATTCAAATTATTTTCATTCCTTATGGCCTTTATTTTAAATTCATCATATATTTATCTCTTTAATATTTATAATGTTTAATTTTCAATAGTTGATAACAATTATATAAAAATTAAAACATTTTTATTCTACAGTAGAGGATACACTTATATCAATTTCTTTTATTTTCTCGTATTTAAGATACCTGTTACTGTGCCTCACGTACATAATAACAATAATAATGAATGAAGTTTTAATGTATTATTTTCATCATAAAATTAAGCCACTTGTAAATAATAATGACCAAGCAGTTATTTAGACGGATTTACTCATTTTTACTACCTATACACAATAGTTATGGGAATCTATTATTGCAATTATAGTGTATCATATAACGCGTCCTAATTACGTAGTTTATCCTTGCAATAAAGACTGAAAGAAAAGTAAAAACTCTACAGTTGGATTGGATTTAAGTCTAGGAAGCCTTATTTAGGTTGTGGTTTAGTTATTAGCTCTCACGCGATATTGTTTATAGCTCCTTTAATATTTTTTAAAGAATTTTCTACTTTAGTTATATAGTACAGCCATTTTCAATATTAAAACGTCTGATAAGATAGTTTTTCACGTTAATGTCTGCAATAATGGAAAATATTAAGTAAATAAGAGAAGTTTGTTGTTTGTGGCTATTGAATTGCTCGCCGGGTCTTCTTTGTCATAGACAATCTTCTTTAAACAGCTACGTTTTAATTAAAATCATCATTTAAAAACATATATTAATTAATAATATGAGAACGTATGCGTTGACAAATATATTTATATTTACCTTAATAATACCTTGTTCTTATCCGAATTGTAGATTTTACCCTTCGAAAAATGTGAATTTCCATAGCACTCAGTAAACGCAAATGGAAAAATGTGATTCGGTAATAACTCTTTTAGGTCGAATCGCCTCAACGTAGCAAATCACGAGTTTCCTTTTTCCAGTACGTAAATCATTTTCACATGGCAACACTGCGTTATGTTTATTTTGGAAATTGACTGCTTCGATAATGTTATGTGCCCAATATATTAATTATACGGTATTTTATTTCTTACCGAAACAAATAATATTATTTAAGAATTAAATAAAAGATCAAAAAGAACGTGCTCTTTTATATTATATTACAATACCTAGTTGTATATTGTAGTCTTCAGATTATTATTAGTTCACAAAGAGAACATTTTGAACTGTTTGCATACTTAATGTATGTACAAGTATGTACTTATAGTGCTTTAGATATAATATAAAATACTTTAGATTCCCACTAGCATTTATCTGACATACACTGTTATACAATAAAACACGGTGCTAAGGCAACGCGTTCTTCACGCGCCATCAAAGCACTAATATATGTTATTTCTTTTTATTATTAAACTTCTAATATATTATGTAATATAAAGGTATCGTTTTACACTAAAAACTTTTCTAATTTCGCTCACCATGAACTCTTATGTAAGTAAGTAAACTGTAGTAACCGTCGTCTACCAAAGTAGAGAACTAATTAAAGTATCTAATTAAAGGAAAAATCAAGTAATAAGAGACAGTTTTTATTCCTGTAATAAAATGAAGGGTCGTAACGTTATATTAGAAAAGAAATTGAGCAGCAACATTTTACTTTAATTATTTTGCCCGTGTCGTTCCTGCAAAGATTTTTCTAAAGATTGATTTTGTATTTGTATTTGAGTATTATTATATTTTTTGTATATAAAGACCGTCGTGGGATGATTGTAGGTTCCATTTATTCGATGTCGCGGTAATAATTATATCTTTTTTTATTTTGCCCGCTCTCGTAAAAAAAAAGTCGGCATTGAGTTCCGTCAATCACGTTTCACTCCGTATGTTTTGATATCCGGGTGAAAAGTGTAGACTGACGTGAAGATGTGTAGTTTAGCATTAGGTTCTCTCTGTCGCTAGCAGGATTGCTGTGCGTGAAGCTGCAAGAAAATCAATTCCGTTATATTTATTTACTTATTGTTGCTTGTTAATGACACAAAGGCACTAACACTCAGTTGTCTACCGCAGTCTCCCTCTACCTTTTCTTTACTATATTTTTATAGTACATATAATCATTTTATTTATTTTTTATTTTGGCGTCTCAGCCGTTCGACGCTCTCTGCTGGACATAGGCCTCCCCCAAGGGTCGTTCGTGGTGGCGACTCGAGAACCTTCCCGCCCCAACGGCCATCGGTTCTCCTCGTTGTGTTTTTTTATTTAAATACTAATACTAAATACTAATTAAACTGTATAATAATACAACTATCGTCTGCACTATTGTATAGCAGGCATATACGGTTAATATGTGCAATTGAATCGTCGGCGACGTTTCAATACGAAATGAAGTTGATTTATGATTCTACAATGGATGTGCGTAGGGTAGACTTGTTAGACATCTCATTGTATTTAGTAAAAATAAGTTAAATAAATTTTGTTATTGTATATCTTTGTAGCATGTATACGTGTTTGCTTATCTCATTTCTTTAACTATATTTGTTTATTTAGCAGCCTCACGCTCTTTCCCGCAAAGCAAGAGTAGTTTGAGAGAACCTAGTGTCAAGAACTCCGTTCTCCACTTGTTGAGTGGTGGAACTCGACGCCGCGATTCATCTTAGGTACCAAAGCGGAGAAATAAAAATATTTTATATATGATCACACCCCCGAATGGGAATCGAACCCACAACCAATCGCGCTTACAGTCAGACGCTGTCCCACTGCACCGAATTGCACTGAATTTGACTACTTGTCCTGTATGTTTTATACCATTATAATGGTACCGACTTAGATCAAATTTTAGAATAATGGAAAAATTTACCGTTTAGTAAGTTCTTATGCATTTACTGACATTCAGTTATTTCGTTCAATATACTCATCGACCTGTTTTATAGATAAAAGTATAAATTGCAACATTGAAAAGGGTAAAGTGTGTAAGATAAAGTTGTAATTTTTTTCTGTACATATTACAAGGCAAATTACACGTGATCCTTTAATACATTGCAAGTGGGATATAAATACTTTTTATCAAAGCGAACCGCTTATTAATAAGTTACCAAAAAAATATTGAAATAGCCAAATTAATTATTTTTTTTATATCACAAAAGTTAAGAAATGGTAACAACACAAGAAATACGAGTTCCTTAAAAGCAATAATTCGCAGTCACAAAAAGCAAGTTAATTGAAATTAATGAAAACAATTTTATTACTTCCAGGAATCCAAGAAGTATTTGTGTTTCATTACCTGATAATGCGAAGTTATTACGTAGCTTGTTTAATAGCCTAAACTGTACTAAAATATATATTTTATGTCTGTAACGCTTTTAAGCTTTGGATTTCAAAATGTTATAGGAGTAACACGATATCTAAAGCATCAGCTTTGTAACTCATCCATATGTGTGTGTATTATCTGTGAATCTGAAACGGAACTCAAACTCTACAAGCGACAAGCACGTCCGTCATTCCACCTGTGACAGGGCTAAAATTTTGAACTATAATGTTTAGAAAATTGTCCCATATATGTAACACACTCGACTATGTTAACCAAATATAATTGTCAAAGAAATCTTAAATATGTATATTTATTCATATTTTGATAAATAACCGTTTAATACAAAATAATATATTTGAGGCTATCGTTTCGCAGTTTGAAAGCACTGACTGTAAACGCGATTGGTTTTGGGTTCAGTTCTGACACGAATGATTACAATTAAATTATGAATGTGTCGATTTCGGGTGGAGAACGGAGTGATTCTAGGTTCTTTCTGGCTACCCTACCCTACTAGGCGGGAAAAAGCGTGATAGCTTCACGCTTTACAAAACTATTACACGCACTGTAAAATTGTAAACATGCCTCACATAATGATACAAATCTATAAGAATTTTTTTTTGTAGATTAGAGTCCATCTTGGCACAGTAGGACAGTGTATCACTGTTAGCGGGATTGGTTGGGAGTTCTATTTCCACTTGGTGGTATGATCATTTTCAATTTCATTTCATTTCTCCGCTTCGGTAAGAGAAAGTGCGTTGCGTTAAGCCACTCAACACACAATGTCTTTAATGCCGACAAAAAGTCTTACTCTAGTAGTAGACTAGATTCTCTGTAACTGCCTTATGCAGAAAAAAATTACATACAAATATTCGATAGGATTGGTATCGTTTATGTAATATGATAGAGTTTAACTTAATTACAGCATTTTTTTTTCTTGATTAAATGTTTATGTATAGTGCTTATAAGTACATATTATGCTCGAATACATTTGTGAAATATGGATTATGGTTACTCGGTCATGATTATAAAATACAAGAATCGTAAATAACGTGCAATGGCATTGATATTTTTATGTTATGCATCATCGCCGGGGGTACGTCGTTAATTTTAATTCAATATGCACACCCAACCCGCCCAAACGCGATATTGAATTTAGTATGCTTAAATATCGACCCAATGCGTAATTAGCCCGATTCAATTAAAAATCTTGAGCAATGAAGATATGCACTCCACAGACTGTGTCGAAACCCGCCTTGCCATATTTGTTAGCGAAAGCTGACTTTCCCAACTCAAATTTTCGCTATCTCGCCAACTGGTTTAACTCGCATAATTTGATTTATAATTTATTCGATGCACTTGTCCTTGAAAAATATTAACCGCTAATTGGAGAAGTTTAATCTTTTTGCAAACTAGGTAGCCACTGCATAATATACACATTTGTTATAGCGACAACGTGATAGTTTCACAGTTATTACAAGAATTAAGCAAATATGTCATTTAAATTACTTTAATGTACAAGTTACATGTAATTGACCTTTTTTTACCACAATTAACATTACAAGAAATGTTAAAAGACGATAAATAATCGACAATATTGGGAATCGGCTGGTGTGTCATAAACATTATATCGACACAGACGTAAGCTCGAACGATCCGATGATAAGCCTGCAAGAAATTATGGGTGAGATTTCATCTCGCATAACTCCACGCGATTTCGCGCTTATTTGTTCATTTGAACCTCTATGGTTAAACGATGCCCATAAGCCCCGTGATATTTATTTTGTATAACTCATGATTGTCCTTCAGATAGTCTTTTAAATTATTCGCTACTCGTTTTATGGAGCTCTTTACGTTATTGTAATTACCACGGTGATTTTAATGCTCGCTCCCTCGTATCTCAGATTCCTATCAAATAATAACGCTAAATATATTATTATGTCTTCATATTTCTTTATCAAAGTCCACCTTCAGCGGCAGGTGCTTAAATTGTATTTTAAATAAATGTTGAATTTGGATTTCACAAAATGTAAAGATGTTTCGGAATAATTATCTTTGCAATTTGTAGTATTATTATTACTTACTAAAAATGTAATATTACTTTCGATTATTATTTTGCTTCTTTGTTGTTTTTGAAGAAGAGTGAGGCCGTTATTGCTTTTGCAAAAAAACAGAATTAGTTACTTGTTATTATGCTATTAGACTATTAAATTTTGTGTCATATTAGTGTATTTAATATTCACACAATAGCACTACAATCAGCTTAGCCAATTTCAAATTGTTTTATATTTAAAAATATTTTACAATTTTAAATAATTAAAACACATTTTATGCGTTCTTTAATTCACTGTTGTGGACACAGGTGTAGAGTATGATAGCTCCCCTCTCAATCACCTCTGAATCCATTGCCTGGGTTTTTTATTGGAAGCGGACTAAATAAATATATGCCTCGTTCGTACGATGAGTGGCCATTTGATTTATTTATACTCCTCGAGGGGAAGAGCTTCCTGATTCAATTATTGTAATTGCTTAGAACGCCAGTTTCAAAACATAAGCGATGACTGATGCCTAGCTGATAAAGATTGACTTTTTATTTTAGGTGTTATTTATACGTAGGTATATTTATCACGTCAATTTTTTTGTGAGATTGAGTTAAAATATATATAAAATATATATATATTTTTTTACAGCTTCATATTTTTTTTCGCATAGCAGTGCAGTCAGGCGCCAACCTAGTGTCATGACACTTCGTTCTTCACTTGCCGCCTGAATTAGAGACCTTGAGTGCTACGTGCAGTGCTACCTACGAGCAGAGTGGAGAAATGAAAATAATTAAATTCATTTATTTAATTTTGCATTCCTTTCTGTGGGAATCGAACAGACAACGATTACAGTTAGACGCTGTCCCACTGCGCCACGACGGTTTCGATATGTTTTATATTCATTGATAATTTAAAGTACTGAACAAATTCCTCTTTAAGTTCTGTCAACTTCGCATTATACGTGTTACTAGCGACCCGCCCGCGGCTTCACCTGCGAAAACTACACGACTATTTTTATTATATGTGCAGATTATAAAAGGTAAATGTTGTAGAAATATTGGCATAAAAAGTCAAAATTAAAGTCGTCGTGGCACAGTGGGGCAGCGACGTCTGATAGTAAAAGCGATGGCTGTGGGTAATACAAAACATGGCGTTCAGTTCGCTATTGAACGTAAAAAATTACGTTGAACGATGTCTTGAGGAAATTAAGCAAGAAAGTGCAGGACAGAGTGTCTTGAAATTAGGTTATCTCCGCCTTGTGAGCAAAAGTGAAAAAGCGATCTGCAAATTAATAGAGATATTAATACATGTTAATATAATTTTATTTATTATTACAGTACCTATTAGTAATTTAAAATGTAAGAAGATTAATGAGGTTCTAATATTTATATTAGTCAACGTGTACGACAGCCTTAATTAAACATAAACTCATTAAATACGCTTCTCTCTTCATTAATATAATACTTAAAGTTTATGTGATACTTTATTTTTAATTAAAATCGACGGTTAATGGATAAGGCAGATTGAGATTTCGAAAGCACTATGATAGTGTTCCTGGTTATAAAAAAAACAGTATATGCTGTAGGCTATACTAAAACTTACTTAAACAATATTTTTATATTTATAAAAACAATTCCTTGCTACTTTAAATGCAGGACTGAGTGTAACAAGACACTCGGAACTCTAGGTTCTCTCTGACTGCGAGAAAATGCGAGAAGCTGAAAAATATATATTTTCTAGTAGATCTACTATACCCATATATATACCTTAAATGAAATGAGAGTATTCAATAATCATATATAAATCAATTGTTGCGTTGTTCCCTTTATATAAGTTACTGCTCAAAACTTCTTAATTAGGGTTGCATTTCAATGTTTAAGATAATGTTAATTTGTACTGTCACGGAATTCGTATTTTCATTCAAGTTAAGCAATATATAGTTATATTTATACGGTATGTTTTTGTGTTAAAAAATAGATATAAAATATATACTATATATATAATGCTGTAGTGTTCAGGTTGATGCACTCGTTATCGATTTGGAAACGTTTAACGAGAGCTACCATTCAATTCAAAGGCGATTTGTACACAATAAGCGTCGTAATTTAGACGGCTATAGAATAAAGAGTTTTTGTTGCATTAAGCTGTTTTTTCTCTGGTCTATATTAATATAAATGTATTGTTTATCTGGAGATACAAAAATTACTTATAATATAAAAAGTATATCCATCATGGTGCCGTAGGATAGCGTCCAAATATAATAAACACGACGGTTCTAGGTTCGATCCCCACTGGAATGATTATATTAAATTTAATGATCATGTGAAATTATTTCCATGTCCGTCTTCTGGTAGCTCAAATTGATTCATTTTAAACATATTGTTTTTAGCTGAATATACAAATAAGTAGTATAAAATAAGTATATAATGTCTATGTATACTGTATATATTAGAGATTGTTGACCTAAGTTTCATTTTCTTCTAGCTACTATTACTAGTTGAATGCTTTCATATGAAAATGTCGCTTCCCCGGGAAATTGCAACAGCGGGTATGAAGAAATTTTATAACGAAGTGAGGATATTGTATTGAGTTTCCATTGTAGTCATTGTGTACTTTCCACCACTGTTACGAGCTTCACTTCCGAATAATATAGAAATAAAATCAATTTCTATTTCTGATTATTTTTCACACACTTAGTATAGTACAAATATTTAGAAAGGTGTAAACAGTTGAACGTAGCGGAATTTGAGTTTACGCCTCTTTAATTCAGTGTAAGCATTCTAACCTATTAAGCTATACCCTTATCTGGAAACATAAGTTTTTGACAGCTTTTTTGTTACCATTATGAGAGAATTTTATGGAAATTACCACTACCCAAAAACTATTTTTAAGAATGATCAAGACTACAAGACTGAACTAAATATTTCGGATTTTCGCCCGCTCGCGTTCTCACTTAAATCACAAACTTTGCCTAAATTTATAGTTTATGAACCGATTAAAATAAAATGAACATTCAATGTAAACGAAGTCTGGTAGTGAGTGCAATATCACGTTTTTTTTTTAGCATTTCCTTAATCTTCTAAGAACACTATTTATTTATACTTAAATTTATACAACATCTTAGTTACCACAGAACAAGGTTCAGACAATAAACATTGGAAAACACCTACATCTCTTAAATTTAAATTATATCGACGAATTAAGTCTTGACGGGCCCCGGCATTACGGACACATTCCACTAAGAAATGGTGAATATCATCCTCCACTCCGCACAATTCACAGTTAGGAGAATTTACTTTCTTCATGAGAAAACTGAATTTCTTTAACGGAATATGCCCAGCACGCAACCTAAGAGCAGTAACAATTTGTTCACGTGTCATTTTTTTTTCATTAAACCATGGGATCTGAGGAAGCTTATTCTGAATAACTTTATACCATATTCCTTTTAATTTTGATCTTTCATCAAAATACTCTTTCCAAATTTTTCTGACTTCCTTTTTGTACTTGATTAAAATTTCAAAAAAGTCAGGTAATATCTTTAAATTTTTACCTTCCACTAATGCCCGCTTTGCTAGTTTGTCCGCTTCCTCATTTCCCTTAAGTCCAAGGTGTGAAGAAACCCATTGGAGTTTGACAAAAATGTCTCTGTTATGTAACATAATAATCTTATCTAATATTTTATAAGCAACTGATATACCTCTCTTGCCTTTAATGCAACTAGTCAAATGAAGCAAAGCACTTTTACTGTCCGAGAAAATAACTATTTTATTACAATTAAGAGAGGAAACATACACCAGTGCCATAAAAATTGCAACCAGTTCCGCTGTCATAATTGTAATGCTATTTTTTATTCTAAACATTTTGCTAACTAAATTAACTGCATCAAAAACAGAACATCCAACATTAGACAAATTTTTAGAGCCATCTGTGTAGATGGCATTCCACCCAACATAATTCTCATTAATTTCGTGAATAATTTCGTATTTTGACACATTACAGTCTAAATATTTTTTTGGCGTATTTATACAATTTAAATCAGTCTTAATAATATTTTTAATAATTATGTTAGACAGCCAAGTGCTTAAATTAAACATCTCCAATAGTGACGAGGAACTAAACATTTCATCTTTCATATTTAAGTACATGTAAGGCAATAACGGCTTCTTTTTCTTAGTCCAATAACTTTTATTACATAATAAACTCAATTGCGAAATATGCTGGATGGTTTCATTCTTCACTGATGATTGAGATTTTAAACAGTATTTTATAGCTATATAGCGTCTTCGTATAAAAAGAGGAGAGATGCAAAGATCACTTTCCATTACATGTATAGGTGTAGACCTAATATACCCACCGATAACTCTCATTGCCATATTTTGTATTCTGTCCAACTTATGTAAATGAGTATTAGCACTGTTATCATACAAAAAGGATCCGTAGTCAATTCTACTTCTAATTAATGCCAAATAAATTCTACGTAAATGTTGAGGATGCAATCCCCATCCTGGACCAGCCAGAACTTTAAGTATTTTAATGAAATTTACAGCTTTTGCACAGATAATATCAATAAGTTCACCCCAACGCAGGGATCTATCCAGCCATAATCCTAAGTACCAAATGTTATTTACCACTTCTAAGCTCAACCCATTAATGTTAACATTTACATTCTGTCTTTTAAAACCTCTACTAAAAATACATAGCTTAGATTTATTGCTCGACATTTCAAGCCCTAATTTATTTAATAACGTTATAAAGATATCAACAGCACCCTGCAAGTGTGACGCACTTTCCTCAATTTTATTACAACTTGCATATAGTACAAAATCATCAGCATATTGACTTATATATACATTTTGTATAGCTTGACAAATTTCTATGGTGGCTATGTTAAATAACAAAGGTGACAACGGGTCTCCTTGAGCAAGACCCCTGCTTGTCCATCTCTCATAATAGAAATTATTAATTTCACTTTTAATTTTAAGATGTCTTTCATTTAAAAAGGACCAAATATATTGACAAATTCCCGAATCAACATTTAAATTATCTAACAACAATTTCTGGTAATACATTGTAATAGGCCCCTTTTATATCCACAAAACAAGCGACTGTTTGTATATTATTTGTAAAACCTATTTGAATATCATATCACGTTATAGACCGTTTCATAAATCGTGAAACTTATTGGGTAAATAGTAATTATATAAACATAATCTTATAAAATACTAAAAAGATACCCATAGTCTCATATTCAGGCGGAAAATGCAGAACAGAATGTCTTGACACTAGGGTTCTCTCTGCCTACCCTGATATAAAATAAACTTATTAAACGATTAGAATACTCGATATTTCATAATTAATATAGTCCCAATATACACTAGCATTTTCTATTTTGTGCTCTTTTGTTAGTGTTTATTGTCTAACAATTAGGTGTTAAACGAAATATGCAATTGATAAGGTACATTCAACTGTAACTATTTACATATGTAGGTATCTCTATCTACATGTCTTGATTTTGGAAACTCCAGACGCCGGCTATTATCAAAGCCAGGATATTATTTGCGGTCATTTTGGTATTTAATTTTGACACATACTGCTTAGTATTAGTCGTGGATTGTGGCATTTTTTATGTCAATTTGTCTTTTGCGTTTCTCTCGCTTACAGAAATATAGCGCAGATGGGTGGCGTAATCCAACGCCACATTTTATCTAATCTTAAATTGAAATTTGACCCTACAACCCTCAACCTGCAAAAAAATATATTAAAAATAATGGGATATATATACATTGTCGATGAAAATATATAACCGGTCTTATCTATACAAATATACAAAATTATAGTGTCTGTTTGTAATATATTAAAATAATAGCTTTTACTAAATGCATATATATGTATTTATACACGTTACTTATACAAATGTGTCTATCTGTCTGTATGTTCCGGGTAATTTCTGGACCCGATGGACTGATTTTAACGGAACTTTCATTGGCTACCGTAGCGTTTGGTGCTCCGTTCTCGTTCCGATTAATCGTGAAACTAAAAAAGCAGTAGCTACCTACAATAAAAAATATATTAGACACAAAATAATATTTTTTATTTAATTGTGTTTAAATGTCATACCTACATTTATTTATTCTTTAAAATTAATGTCCTTTACGTATTATTAAATTATGGTCTGTCATTATTGGCTAAGGTTTTAGTTTTACATTATATATTTTTTGCGTTTAGTGTGAATCCCATGTGTTTCCAAGGAGAGTAATCTTTTGTAATTAGTGGCTTTTTGTTTAGTTATCCAATATAATTTAAGTAACATCAATTTTAATAGAACACATAAAAGTCACTGAGTGACTAGTGACATCGTACCAGCGCAACTATTGGACGTAAGAAGCCGAAATTTGGTATGCATGTATGATCGTTGGGGACAGCGCTAATAGAGGTTTTCTCGAGATTCCTACGGGAATAGATTTTACGTGTTATAATAAAAGCAAACAAAGGACAAAGAAAAATAGGATTTTACGTGTTATAATCAAAGCAGATGAAGTTGCGACCTGTAACTAATACTCTGTAAAATTAATATTTCGTAATGGATAACTGTGAATTGGCTACCCTAATCGTTTGCAAAATGCATCACTAGAGTACCGGAAACGGCAGACGCCGGTAGCCACGCTCTAAAGGTAGATGTAATGTGCGGTCATTTATTCACTTACTTTATTCTCTTTCACTTCTACGGGTATGTAGAAGGTACCTACTGTTAAAATCATAATAAATGCCAATTCAAAGGGCCAACTAAGGTCACCTCACTTCTATTTGCATTACTTTACATTACAGGATACTGTATGAAAAATTTGCATATTTTTAATGACATCTTCTTTTCCATTTAAATATATTCATATTTTGTTATTAATTTGACGTACATTTTACGTCATACATTAATTATTTGTTTAATTAATAGCTATACGATACAGAAATATTATCTTTGATCGATATTATGCTATCATGTAAGAGGGCTCGGTATTTGCATCTCAAAGACTGTTGAAATTACACACATTCGACCCTTCAGAGTCGCAAGCACTAATGATGTCTCTTATATCCACTCGATTCATTTTTAGAAGCTTTAGTCTGATTTTTCAAAGGTTTGATATCTTTTGCAGAAATTTAAAGCAATTAATACTCATTCAAAGATTATGAAATAAAATTTGTTTCAAAATGTGTTTAAGGCAACATATTTTTAACTACAGAATATGTAATTTAATTTACATTTGCAAAGATTTTGCAAACAAAAAATATGACCGACAAATATTAAGATCTTACACGAGATCCTTTTTCTATTCTATCTTTTAAAATGGCAGTGTAACGGAGATTCTGTTATTATTAATTAATATTATTAAATATCTATTATTATCTCCCTTATACGACATAAATACATTACATTGTGCATTGGTACATTGGAGTATAAAATTGCCCAATAATTAATTTTTCCTAGTTAAACAAGTCTACATGATAGTATATTAAAATTTTAAAACTTCTGCCATGATTTATTAAGTGCGCTCGCACTAATTGAAGCAGGCTAGATTGACAATTTATTATTAAGGGAATGACGTTGTTGCTCGTTTGTTATGCACTCGGGGTGGTTACAAAATTATGTAAGAGCCGACAGACTGTATTAAGAAGATGAAAGCTGTTTTTAGAAGCTTCAAAGTCTCGACTAGACAATGCAATGTTTATTACGTTATTAATAAGAATACATTTAAATGAAAATGAATATAGTAGAAACTTTAAAAAAAACACCTGTATTAAAATAAATATTTAGTTCAATAAAGTGTGTCAGAATAGATACATATATTTTCAAGTTTTAAAAATATATGTATCTACTCGCTTTATTGATATTTTGTATAATAATTAAGAATCCACTCAGTCACTGTATTTTATATAATGATTATTACAATAAAATGTATCATTTACTAATATATAGAAATAGATAATTCAAATCAATTTTAGTGGTCTATAAAAATATATCAGGACTCTACACAATACCACGCCTTTTCGTCTATCCCTTTTACCAAGCACGGGAAGTCAAATACTAAATACTAATTATGAAACTAAGATATTTACAACCTCCAGATGTATTACGTATAGATGACTTACCGTATCTGTCGTATATATCAGTTTGACATGACCAAAACACTATACAGCATAATGTAACCGCAAAACGTTCAAATGAATTTGGCTCAAACAATATTCACGGTTAGAAAGGACTATTTATCAGCAGTGTTACCGGAATTACACGTAAGCGGGATTATTTCGAGCCGCCTAATTCGCCTGTTTCCCAAACTGGCTTACAGCCAAGGTCAATAAACTCTTCTATACACATTCTGGATACGTAGCGACAATTGAAACCCAAAGCGATACTATTAGAATTTAATTTTGCCTGTTTCACTATATTTAAATATTAGGGATGTATCCTAAGCAAACACACCGTGTCACTCGGAAGCTTCTGACTGAAACTAAACCACTGTTTAAGTTGGTCCCGGCCTCTGTGTTTATAGGACTTAGCGCTCTAAACGCAGCTAAATTATACAAGTAGCTCTCCATTTGTATATTTTGAGTGTGTGCCTTAAATACCTTACAAACAAACATTAAGATTTTGTGATTGTGGGCGTTTTTAATTTTTTGACCTCAATGTCAGCTGGTAAGATTATAATAAAAGGTTTTGTTATATTATATACAAACTGTTCTATATTCCTGTTATATTGTACTTTGAATGTAGCTTAGATTGCATCTTGCATATTGCATACAGAATGTAGTTCTCAAAGCACTTTGAAATAACGTAACTTTGAAACTCATAAGCAACGATAAAAAAGTAAATAACTTTCACGTACAATATTTATACATCACACTTAGGTACGTCTAAGCAGGAGCTTGATCTGAAATTTTGTCCGAACTGTACTTTTATCGCAAAATAAACTCTATTTTGTAGTGATAGAATTAAAAATTGATAGCATGCCGTTTCTTTTGCCGGTAAAGCATAAAGAGCTCCATTCATGGGCCGTGAAAGGTTGTCGCATAGACAAGAGAGCCGTGAGCGCTGTAAAAATGATTTATACGGGCAAGATGGCTTATCGAGCGTTGTCGAACTTCGGAAAGAGGTAGATCGTGTTCAGATAACCATAGAAACATCGATCCGGGATTTGATATACGTTTCTGTTTGGATGGGAGTTGGGTTGCCGTAAATATTGTTGCGGGTAAAAAATTCTGTCAACACTTCGGCCCACAATTCATCATTGATTATATCAAGAATGTATTATTTTGTCTGTAACGTTTAATTTTTTCTATTTTAAAAATAAACGTAAGTTATGGTAAATTAAAAAACCATAAGGTTTACTAAATAATTGCTTTTTGAAATGATTAAATTACGTAAAAGCTTCAGCTAAGCTATGTAATACCATAAATTATGCTTGTTTATCAATGGCGATGAAGCTATCAACAAAGAAGTTCAATATATACGTGAAGTAGGGATAGGAATCTCTGTTAGGAATAGGGCGAACAATTTTAGAGCACAGCTGTATCTCGTACGGGATGCATCGGATATGCTAGCGCAGTTTATCTAACATTATTTACCCACATGCAAAACAGATAAATGTATAGTAGTTGAAGCTCGGCTCCAAATAACAAAAGATACGTGTTCCGCCTCTCAACGACCAATCTCAATCTCAATTCGACTTTTCAAGACCACGTGTTCTAAATATAAATATATTTTCAACGTTCATTAGTCTAGTGGATTGTATAATGCTATCTAATGTTTATTTAATTCCGTAGCTAAGTCCTTTATGTTTTTATGTTAATGCCACAGATGGTAAACTTGAGAATGTCATTGAAGGAGGCACTGTAGCAGTATTTGGTATTATATATTGATTGCTCATGAATCGTAGGTGGTCTAAAAGAATATATTTATAATTGAGCTGTAGATACAAATACAATACTCAATTCTTTATTTGCTGATGACTATTTTGAAATAAATAAAAAATAAACACAGTAGGTGTATTTATGACTTATCCTTTTTTATATTAAATATATACAAACGTATCATCAAGTCGAATGCTGAAAATTTACGAGCACAAGGGAATCAAATTGTACATAATAAAGCAAATAGTAAGAATTTTATAAAACTCTGTGCATTTGTGAAAAAAAACTTGAACATATATATCCTAAGTAATCCTGACGTAACGCAAAAAATATTTATTTAATTTCAGCTAACAAAGCCTGTGTTGTATACCGCCATTTCACATAGCAGGAGCCATCATACCCATACATCCTTATCTGAGAGATTTGTTAAAGTAATCACGCGAACGTCCGACGCAGGTATCGAGACATACTGGCATATAGTTTGAACAAACTACTGTACAGTATAAGGAATGACTAGAGGTGTTTTAAGAAAGAAAATTCTGAAAAATTTTTAACATATTTGTTCTTTGAATTGCAATCTTGAACTTTGTTTAATATCGATAGTATTATATGAGATATTTAGAAATATGTAGCTAATTGATTTTGCAAAGTTGGGCTAAGCAAGGAAATTAATATTTAAAATATGCATTATTTCTTCATAATTTTAAAGAAGAGTATGCCTTTTTTAGTAATTTTTTTTTTAATTTCAGTCCTGTTATTTCTAAGCGTCATATTGTCAAAATATTTTATTTAGAACCCATCTAAAATTCCTCGCCTCCACACATGCTAGGGTTAAAAAAAATCCTCGGGTTTTACAAATAGCGGTGGAGGCTACCTGTGATTAATGAGGTTGACCCGTAAAATCAGCAGTAACGTTGATAGCGATCGAACTTCATTACCCCATATTGGTTAACCGCCTTCTAAAAGCTGGAGCTTTGTTTAAATGAACATGGCTGAATAATTTGCTTTTTGTTGAAAAAAGTACAGGCATCAATTTTTTTTGTTTGTAAATATTGTGAACATATAAATTTATCGTGATAATGTAACGTATATTTATATACGTGTGAATGTAACGTAGGTTTTGAAATGAAACTATTTTAAACGGATTAATCGCGTATAATTCCAGTATTCGAAAATACATTTTTAGAACCCGACGTTTCGAACACTTTACAGTAGTCCGTGGTCACAAGTAGACTGAGGTGACACTTGTCTGTCATTCGATACAATTATTATCTCAAACTACCGCCAACGATTTCTTAGTTGCCTCGCGTACTGCCCTGGATTCTTGCAAAATGAGCTGACTGTATCTTTATCTCTGGTGTGTTGGGATTGAGACTTCAAAGTTTTCATTATTGGGTCCCAGGTGGTAGAAAGTTTCCAACCGTCTTCTCTACTGAAATTATTGTGTTTTTGTATTTCAATAGCCTCGCGGATCATCCTTGGGATATATCTGTTTTCCCTATAATTTACTTTTCAGAGTGTATTAAGCAATTGTGAGTTGAATTGGTTTGAAATATTCAAATACATAACATAACTATTACATGTACATAATTAGTCACAAAATTTTAATTAAAACAATATTTTATTCAGTCATGCAGTCATGCCACACTCTTAGCCCAGAAGGACAGCATATTAACAAGAGACAACCCTAGACAACGGCAAAAAAAGAGATTTATGTAAACTATTAAGTTTTCTTAAATATGCAATCCCTTAGCAGTTGGAACCATGTGTAGCGTTACTTAGAGGGCGGTCGAACCTACCAATGACTAATGAGCTTGACCCGCAGTATCGGCAGACGTATCTACCTTCACACGTCGCCATCCGTCTTGATGGCCGATTTTATTTTTGCTAAGTTATGTAAACCATGCCAAAAATCATACTTTTTATTTTTTTTCAGCTTCACATTTTTTTTAAAGGTTTATTTATACACTTAAGATATGAAAAACATTTTTTTGAAAACGCATAAACACTCACTTTTCAATCACCAATTTTAAATTTTGTTCCTAATTTGATTTTTCTTTCTGCTTGCTTATCTTCTATCGACCTAGTGCCTGAGTAAAATAGTCTCATACTTTAACCCTTTGTAGTGATAACGCAGTCTATCAGTTTAGTGTCCCGACAATTTATTTATACTTTATAACATGTACTGTATACGACAATTTATTAATATAAATATTAAACATAAAAACAGTCACAAATATGTGCACAAAAGGCGGTCTTATCGCTAAACAGCGATCTCTTCCAGATAACCTTAAGGTTAGGAGATTTGGAAACTTATGTAGCGTGGGTGGTGTAAAAATATATTATACATATTGTACTACCTAATACATATACTGAATACACAGATACCTATAAAATACATAATAATATAATATACTGCAATGTATAATGTCTTTCATTCAATTTAGTTTTATTTCTTAATAGTGTTAATTCAGATGTTAGCGATCAATCTATATATATATAATGGAAACATTTATGATGTAACAATATTGAGGCCTGCCTAATTAGTCAAATAATTCCCATTTACAAAAAATGTTTTCAATACAAATGTTGTACAGGAATTTTTCTGCAAGAAGTGTAAGAGTAAGAGGTTTTCATTTTCTTTACTAAATTCCTATTTATCAAGTCTATAATAGGATGCTTTCCAATATATATATATATATATATATATATATACATATATTGTGATTAATTATTTTATCTATTGCCTATGTTTAGACTGGGGGCCCCAAAAGCCCCGGGGCCCTTCGCTGCAATCCGCAAAGTCCATATGTACGTCCGACCCTAGTTCTAACAATAACGTAGCATCTACGAGTACATGTATAGAAATAAATAAAATTAGAGTGTCTGTTTATAATATTAAAATAACCGCGTAGTACACGATACACGAAAAATAATATTTTTTACACTTTTTGTCTGTCTGTCTGTTTGTTCCGGATAATCTTACCGAACGACTGGATCAATTTTGACGCAACTTTCACTGGCAATTAGCTGATGTAATAAGGACTAACTTAGTCTACTTTTATTTTAGAGTTCCACGCGGACAAAGTTGCAGGCATAGTTAGTACCTTGTTTGTATTGTATTCTAAGATTACTATTAACATCGTTACATGGCCGAGATTATGTTGAGTAGCTCTATATTCGAAACGTGCCAGATCAACGTGTGTCTTATGAAATTCTTAAGCTTAAATAAAATCCTTATGAAACATACCTGACTCTTTATTTATTAATTTACTAGCAGCACGTGGATGTTAGTTAGACGTTAGATGACATTTCTTGCAAGTGGAATGTCTTAAAATATATAAATTGGATTAATTTATTAATTTATAGACCTTTAATTTTTTTTCTAAGCGTCTCGCTATATCCCGCATAGCAGAGTAGTTAGAGAGAACCTAGTGTCAAGACACTCCGTTTTCCACTTTCCACCCGATTTCGAGACATTGGGAGTTGAGTGGCAAAACGTTTTATTAATAAATTTTATCTGTCTTTCGTCAATCTATGTTCAGAAAATTGATTATAACTTTTATGGATGTCACTTGTTAAGGCCATCGTGACAGTGTCTAACTATAGACGCGATGTTTGTGGGTTCGATTCCCACTCGGGGGACTGATTTTTCTTTTAATAATTTTCATTTCACTGTAAGATAAAACACGACGTTGAGTTCTGCAGCTCAACACACAATGTCTCGAATATGGGAAGATAACGGACAACTGAGTGTCATGGCACCGTCTACCCTGATATGCGGGGAAAAGCCTAATGCTGTGAAGCTGGATGTTATTGTAATATCTTTATTTATGGGATCTGTATTCACACAAAAGGATCCACTATTTTTTGTTTATGCGTATTAGTTAAATTTAATATATTGATTTTACTTTCTGGTCTTATTGATTCATTCACTTATTCATGATTTCTAGGATAACAAGATATGTATTATAAAAAAATCATAGGTCTATTACGGTTGTAATGTGCCACATTATAACTGACACACGACGGGAAATCAGTAAATGCTAATTAAATTATATCTAGAAAATCTAAAAAAACCACAAAAGGAAAGAAACTTGCTTAAATATTTACAACTTAACTATTACAAGCATTAGTATGTTTTCTCCTATTAATAGCGCTGTAGCAAGCAATACACAATTATTAAAACAAATTGCTGCGTAACACTCACTAGTTGAAAGAAGACTTTAAATGTATGACGTTAAAGGTCATATTGGCGTGTTCGTTTGAGAGATTTGTTCGTAACGTTAGTGCATCTATATTGACATTATTCAGGGTCATGACCGTAGACGACCATCGATTACGATTTAAGCTACCGACGTCCAAAGAGATATTGCTGTGATTTTAATATCTAACAGTAATCTAACTTGACTATTGCCAATGGCACTGTGATAAACGTGTCCTGTCATACTTAGTCTTGCCATAAATATTCTTAGAAATAAAAACAACATTTATTTATTATACGTTTATTACGTTTATTATGTTTACAGTGTGTTAGTTTAACAAATTGATATAAAACCAATAAAAATATATAAAGCTCGGTCATAGTGGTCTTCATTGGCTGCAATATAGTCTTTTAAATGTTAAGGTCACTGTTAATAGCAGCACACACTCTTTCTATGGGAACATTTTTCTGTGACCTCCCTTTGTTGTTCTATGTAAATTATTCGTTAAAAAATTACCAGTGCGTCTCTTATAGGCTGCAATTCGTAAGTCATCTTCAATTTATAGGTGATAACTTCATCTCCCGAGGTAAAATTTTTGCTTTCGGACATGATTTCTCCGAATTCTTTCCTTTACTGCTTTGATCGCCTTTTTTGTACGATCACTATGTGGACAGATCTTTTTCCAGAGGAGGTTTCATTGTAATAGGTGCAGGTATTGATAGCAATAGCCCGGTACACAAACATTTGACTATTACCAAGCGTAGGGAGGATTTTCAAAATAGCATTTGGCACCATACCTACTTTGTGTAATGTAATTACGATTCAGTTCTCTTTATCACCCCATTCCATTTTAATATTTTATAAAATATTGCCGCAAGATATGAAAACACATGAACAATCATATAAAAATAACAGATTCCAAATTCATAAGTAATAATTTGTATTTTTTTTATTATAGCAGTATTTATGGCCAGACTAAGTATAAAAACGGTATTTACTAGAGGTAGTAGAGGCTGAAATATCGCATATAAGAATATTTTCCATGGAAAATATAAATGTATATCTAATTAATATAATAATAATTCAGTAAAATATTAAATAAACCAATTTTATTAAAACTTTCTTGATATTGAAGTCACGATGGCGGTTTGGGTCAGCATTTCATTATAATGTTATGTTTATGGGATTGATCATCATTTGTGGAATTATATCTCAATTATTTTTGTACAACGAAAAGTACGGCGTTAAGTACCACTTTTCAACAAGCAAAGACTACCACGTCAAATGCAGGAAATGAGTAAAATTAACTTCTTTAAACTAAAGCTTTTTTAAGAGATGTAGGTGTTTTCCAATGTTTATTGTCTGAACCTTGTTCTGTAGTAGCTAAGATGTTGTATAAATTTAAGTATAAATAGTGTTCTTAGAAGATTAAGGAAATGCTATAATTATGTGTTTGAAGATTGTTTTAGGGAACGATGGAGCTGACATTTTTGTATTATTACATAAAAAGTCCCTAAATAAAAAAAGATTAAAATATAAAACGAAAGCTTTCTTGCTACTTACAACAAAACATTGATTAAAGTCGAATGAATAGAAAAACTATAACATTTAAGTGAATACCAGTGAGCCCGAGGAAGTGTGAATTGTAACTAGCTTGTTATGGATTATTTGTTTAACACATTTTGTTTAGTTAGCGCGTCAATTACCAGATGTACGTATTTAGAACGTCCTTATAAACTAGGTCTGTTAAGTTATATATCGTTAGTGTAATAATAAATGAAAATACAGTTATTTTCTTAAAGTTAAGTTTTATAAGCTTTTTTTGAACTAATCTTTATTATTGCGTGAAGAAGAAGTATAGCATTTTCATGCCCGCCCACGTTCTTATACTTAAATCATTAAGTTTGCTTAAATTTATAAATTAAAGTGTAATAACTTTCTTATTTATGACCCGATTGAAATAAAATATAGGACACTAAATGTTAATTGAAGTTTTCCAAAATACAATAGTCAAAACTGCATTAAATCAGTTAAGCCGTTTCTAAAATTAGCGTACAAAATAATTGTTTTGGGTTCTATTACATTGATAAATGCCCTTAATAATATATGTCTATCATATATCTTCCATGTACAGACAGCGATCAGTGACATTTTTATTATATATCTATCAAATTAATTTGAAATAAAATATATAAAATTATTTTTCGACACACTGGACCAGTAAAACTGGAATTCAAAATCAACAATTCACAGGGGCTATTTGAATAGCTTCCGAATCGTAGGACAACAAGTGCCAGATAAGGGTGTGCTCCCCCATCGGGGTGCGCCGGAATCGCCACATTATTTTAATCACAGAGCTGGCCTTTATGTGTACTGTCACTTTGCAAGTAACGTACAATTTTGTTGTGTTCACATTCAAAGTTTACGCATATTCCAATTTAATGTGTAATTTACTTCTATTTACTCATATACAGGTCTTGTTATTATAGTTCGTGTGTTCGAAACATAAATTCAGGGGAGTATAGGTTCTAATTTCCAATAATTTTCTGTATCTAAGATTTAAATTTAAAATTATAAGTGATACAGTAATAATCGTATGTAAAGAGTTTCTTCAAGGCTTACTCTAAGTAATTATACTAAAACCTTTATTTAATACCACTTTTTATTTGAAAGACAGTTACAAATATTTAAGTTATACTTATATTCTTAGCAAGAATCAATTTAGCTTATATTTTTATGACACAAAAGACTTACAAAACAACGGATTTTAATATATTATGCATTATTGTAAATTCAAAGTATGGTTAACTGGTTAGTCTAATGTGCACAGCGGGCGGCGTCGTATTTTTTACGGCCATACGAACGAGCCACAAAAATCCACCCCCGCTGCTAGTCAGCTAATTCCGACCCTTATACTACGCAAAATATTTTTTATAGAGCTTTTTACATGGACACTGTTAATGACGGTTGGTTTACCAAAAGAAAAAACATGAAGGTATCTGCGTTTGTTTATTTATGTGGTTATAGGTAGATCATTTTGATGGGGCAAAAGATAAATTATAATTAAATATATATTCTATATTCTAGATAGTATATTTTTAGCCTAATATGTAATCGAGAGAAGTTAAAATCCTTTACTTTTTAATAGTAACAATTAAATAGTTACTCAACAAATTAATAAGACTATAGGCCATCGTAGCAGACTGAGTGTCTGGCTGTAAGCGTGATTGGTTGTGGACGACTGGCTGGTTCGGTTCTCCTTCAGACGAATAATTATATTTAAATTATTTGTATTTCTCCGATCTGATATCTAAGACTTCCTGTTGAGCTCCGGCACTCAACACGCAACGTCTCGAGTGGAAAGTGGGGAACGAAGTGTCTTAACACTAGGTTCTTTCTGACTATCCTAAAAAGATGTGTACAGATATTTATAAGGAATTTCAATACACTTGTGATATTTGATGTAAAATAAATACATAATAAATGCCTATCTTTCACCGGAAAATTAAAATATGCCAAAAAATTTAGCCGCCGAGGACTTTATTGTAATATAGTGAATTTACTTGAAATATGGAAAACTAGTAATAATAAGCTTCTATTCCATTAGCTTGTTATGTGGAGATTTTCTATTTTATATCACAATTGATAAATTTATAATA
The DNA here is from genome assembly GCA_038994665.1 of Podotricha telesiphe. NCBI lineage: Eukaryota > Metazoa > Arthropoda > Insecta > Lepidoptera > Nymphalidae > Podotricha > Podotricha telesiphe. The sequence continues at coordinate 99,819 of JAOYRR010000144.1, forward strand.
AATTTTCTTTAAGAACTGTTCTGATTTTATCGTGCGTATCCGAAATAAAGCGTGACTTTCTGTGATCTTCTAAATAATATGACCAGAAAGAGTTTCCTAAAATAATTGAAAAAAAAATATCTTTTCAATATTTTTACAGAGGGGAGAAATGTATATATTTAAATATAAATATACCCCCGAATGGGAATGGAACCTACAACCGCGTGTAATTCTCATTTAATTTATATTTTCTAAAAAAAAAGGACAAATTGGTGCGGGGAATAGAAAGTAACAAGCATATTGATACATATATATGTTGAAATCAGTTTGACGATTATACATTTTTACGATGTCATAAATCCCTTCGTACGTTCGTTGAAGATATACGAGAATAAGAATAGATCCAAAAATTACACTCAACACGATTTGGATTTTAGACATATCGATTGATACTGATTGCACTCACTTATGAAATTTAATTTTTATGTTATTTGTCTTATTTGTCTTGCCAATGCGTAAAAATGAAATTATTTTAAATAAATAATCATTTACGAATTAATATTATTTATTTTTTTAAATCTATAATATACAGAATTATTAGTGACAATGATCCCCAAGATATTGAACTCGAAACAATCGTGTTTGCTGGCAGAAGTTGCCCCAATGCGCAAGTATAAATTCCAATTGTAATAAATAAGAACTGATATTGAAGGAGTCTAGTAAAAATATACGTAAAGAAAACTCACTGAAAATTATGAATAGAACTTCAAGTTTTATAAGCAGGTAAACTAATGCTTCAACTATTATTATCATTATTCCATGTCGAATTCACTTATTTTCATTACATAATAACTGAAACGTTTCTTCATAATGTAATATAAAAAACCCTCCGTACTTGCAACAAAAAATATATTCTATAATATAGGCATGTTGTATGTAATGAATAGTAATTTATCATTATAATTTCTTTGTTTATTGATGACTATCAGAGACAGTCTCAGCCATGAAGCGTCGCGTTACTCCCACTGACGAGACGACTTTGTCAACCTTTACAATAAATCTAACATTTACGTAGGTAGTGATGTACGCAATTTTACTAAATTACAATCCTGAATCATCCGTGTAATTCAATCATAATATACAGCGCTAGATATTATATACTAAAGCAAATACAATTTGTGCAAAGCAACTTTCAAAGTAAGAGAGCAAGTTAAAAAAAATGTGTATGTATATATTTAGTTAAATTTAAATGTAATATATTTCATTAAAGTCAATAAAAACTAGTAAATTAAGTATTAAAAAGAAAAAAGGCAGCTTCACGCTTTTCCTCACATGGCAGGATACTCATAGAGAACCTAGTGTCAAAATACTGATATAAATGTCGGTTCTACACTTTCTACCTTAATTTAAGATATTTCGTGACATTTCGTTTCACTCAATGAAAGTTGCTCTAGGAAAATAATTTAAATGTAATTACTCCTCCGAGTGCGTATCAAACTCACAACAACTGCCCAACCCACGATAACTGTCTCAAGTATTGAATTGCAGTTAAATTATATATCTTTACTATGAAAATTGTCGTCTAAGCGTAAAATGTCTAAAATGTAAGCCTAAAATGGAGCAGTAAGACAAAAAACAGTCGAACGCCAGGTATTCCCAGGTATCAGGCCAAGATAAATCGTCAGTAATGTGGAAAAAATCAATCTATTAATATAATTATAAAAGATATCAAGACACGTATACAGCATCAGCATAGCCGTCTTCATACTGCGGCATTATCGAACATAAATCTATAATGATTGCACGTCTCAGATAAATACCTATTACAGGCTATCGGTGTAAATGAGGTCCGTCAGAACGAATTAGGCCTTGTTCTTGGTCTAATGCGTTAGTTGTAATGGTCAGGACTAGTGATCACCAAGAGAGAACTTGTAGAATAATGTAATATAATTTTAGAAAAATGTAAAATCATAAATATGCTAAAATACTAAATGGAAGTTTACCACAAAAACTCTATAACAAATTATGAGTAAACATAAAAAATAAAACATTTCAAAATGATTAATTAAATTGGTATATATTTACTGCTTCCAAAGTCGTATAAAGTTCGTAAAAATTTTCAAGTAGTAAGTCAATAGGTACCTTCTACGCAAGCGTATATCATTGTAGACCACATCAACGGTTACCATCAGGCTTGGTGTGGTTAAACGTAAGCTATCAAAATTAAAACAAAATTGAGTGAGAAAATAAATATGACAATAAATAAAATATTATTTTCAAAGACACAATATGTATTTTACACACAGTATGTATTTTAAATGCAATTTAAAACACTGCCAAGGGTTCTAGGATTTCTTCTTGGAAATTGAAAAACTTTGATAGCACTATAACATGGTTTGCGTGTCGGGATATTGTTACAGATAGTACTTGGTATGTTGGTATTTATTTCCCATTTTGCTTTTAGGCAGCGTGGCCGAGTGGTCTAAGGCGCTAGTTTTAGGACACCAGTCCGAAAGAGCGTGAGTTCGAATCCCACCGCAGTCAAATTGTTTTGCTTTTTTACAGGTAACCAGAACTTTTATAAATTGCTAAAATTGTTATTAAATATTTTTAAACAATAAAAAATATTTACAGTTAATTTTTTTTCGTTATTTTGTGTTTTTAATTAGTTTTTTGTTTTTTCAGGTAATTACAAGTTTCTTCATACTAAACGGGTTCTACACTATGCGAGGTGAATACTTCATTAATAATTTTAAACAAAATAACACGCACCTACCGATACACATTAGAAATTTTAACCTTGATCGTAATCACTGGTGTTATAATTGTATATTAGCCAAGCATTGACATACATATTATATATAACAACCAAATTTAGGAGAACGTGTTTATAATATGTTTTATCTAAAATATTTTTTTGTTATAAAATGTCTAACATACCTACATACATATGTATCAATGCTCTGTTATAATATATGCCGGAGGCCAACGGTTAATGGTTGATAAATACCGTACAAAAGCAATCGTATCGTTTGTATCGGAACTAAGTGACTTTTAAAGGAACGATTTAATTAAATTCACATAGAACAGGCTGTTTGTAGACGTGGACTCTACCCACTTTCCTAATTACTTACTATCAAGACACATTGACTGCGGGCAGCGTGCCGGAATGTCTTTAGTACTAAATGGCAGCACCTCACCTTAGAGGCGCGCTGCCACCTTCCTTAATAGACACGAATTTTACATAATAACACTATTTCACCATTCTGTGCACACGGCCACAGTAAACTGTCACGTGTAGGGTACTGTTGGGCTTAATTGAAGGCGCTTAATCAAAGCGCTCACAATACATATAGAGATTTTGCTAAAATAGTTTATATATTTTTTAATTATGTTGTTTAAAAATGGCATTTCACAAAAATCTCTTTATAGATATTAGTGATATATTGTAAAAAAAAAACAAAATAGAAATGTAAAAAAGATTCTTCACTATCGTCAAACTCACACGTGTGAAAAATCGACGTATGTATAGAAGAAAACTTCGCTATTAATATCCACGTTACACAATACTACTGCGAAATAGAACTTTGGTTCATTTATTTTGCATTGTGTGTACAAGCTTATGCGATATTATACTTAAATTTAAAAGGCCAACATTTATTTTAATAATTGTTTAGGCTAGATAATAGGTTAGAGCTTTATTTAATAATAGTTTACTATTCTCTAGTATTTAGAAGAAAGCACATAAGTTAAAAATTGATATTAATAGAATTAACCTTACCAAATATTTATGAAAGTCAAATCTTATATATAATATGATTTAAACTAGACTTGCAATTGGTAATTCGGACGAATTGTTTATTAGTAAAAAAGTTTAAAACATACAAAAATACAGGCGCGTCCCTGAATCTTAGCGTATAATACGCTGAGCGAAAACCACGTGTGACAATGTAAATTATTATATTGTCTTCGTGTGAATGTTAGCTGGTTTTTAAATGTTTTACATAAAATTATAGATATTACGATTAATTCGTTATACTTACTAATATAGGACTGATCTTTACTAAGGCAAAAATACACATACTCGCTTTCGCTTGTTCAAATGCACCACAACCTAAAAACGTGTGAACTTAATCAGTGTACGTAAGCAGATGCTCAATGACCACATGTGCACGTTTACATTATATTATAGACATTGAATACTCGGTGTTTAAAACTGAAGTTATTTTGGGCTTATACTTGCAAAGCTTTTATCAAGATATAGTGCCAACGTTTTGTTTGCTAACGATCAGCCGTAGTTAGCGAACTTAAGAAGTTGACTTCGTTTATTCATTTTCCGAATGCATAGAATGAGTAAAATAATAAAATAAAATAAACGAATTTATTTTGCAAATTATTTACAAAGCTGTATGCATAATATCGTGGTGCAGTGTGACAGCGTCTGACTGACACTCGATAGAACGTAATTTCTCGTATTCTAGTAGGAAGTGGAGAACTCTTGACTCTAAGTTCTGCCTAACCTGCTATACGGGAATAAGCGTGAATTTGTACGTTATATCTGCCATTATATCTTATGCATGGCACATCATTATGTTAATAAAATAGTTTTTCCATAACTTAAATATATATTTTTTTTAATTGATATTTTTTTTTATTGGGGAACAAGAATTATTTATGATTTTTGTTCCCTAATTTTCTCGTTATGAAAAACCTTACCTATTTTTACTAAAATTATGCGGAGACTTACTAAATTTGTCACACTTATAGTTCCATGAATTATGACGAGCCGCATTTTAATAAATTTTAACATCTAAAAGATAGGTCAGTGTCAATTCTTTAATTGACCGTCTCACCAACGCGAAAATACTATATAAACAAAATGTTGTAGAATATTAAGGAATGTTCGTTCGTTCGTCGGTCGTCTGTTTTATTTTTATGTGCAATATGCAGGATATGCTCGGAAGCCTGTGAGTTCAGTATTTTTTGTATTGACTATTCGGAGACAGATGGTGTGATGGGCAGACCTTATGGTCAGTTTTAATACTTGACTATATTTAATAATAAGCGTATAAGATGTAGCTGGACGTAGAACGCATAGCTTAGCGGTCAGAGCGCTTGAACGGTTTTCAAGAGGCGCGGGTTCAAATCCCGCTGCGTTAAAATTTTTATACGTTTTCTAAATATGTCTTTTTTATATTTAATAAACTTAAAAAGAATTGTATGTTTACGATAGTTAAATTTTATGTGTCTGATATTAATATCAATGAAATAAAATCTTTCCTTTACTCTTTTGGTCGTACAAATATAGTTTTCTGGTTTATAAATAAAAAAACTGAATAATATTAATCTAAGGAAAGTATATATGAAATTTAAACATTCTGTGTTTAATTTCTATGTTTATTATAGTTCTATGTTTACTTTAGATATTGGACCTTGTATAGCTTTTTACAGTGTTGATATTTCTTTTTTTAATAGATAGAGTATACTCCGAAGCTGGATATAGTTGTATCCAGGATGCTGTATATAATCGATAATCGATCCGAACATAGTTATATTAAATCGAAATTTCTTTAGATTGCAACACCTGCGTGTTTTGAAATTCGACAGTAGATTTAGCGTGTGGCACGATACTAAATTTACTATGACCTTCCACTGGCCTTGAATACTAAATAAATATTAAATAATCGTCGCGTATCCTTTGCACTTAATTAATCTTAATCTATATGCCGACTGCACACATCACTGATGTTCTTATAACGTAAATGAAATAACTTTTTTATACTAGGATTGTATTTGAGGAGAAACATTCAACAATAGAGGTATTATTTGACTAGACAACTACCTGTTATCTAGTATCAAATTATTCGTCCGAAAAGTAATAGGAACAGTAATTGTCTTAATTTGTAGAAATTTTGTTTTGTGTTTGTTCTGTTTCGTTTTGTTGTGTTTAAAATTCTAAATTTGAGAAGCCATCATGGCGCAGTGATGCAGTGTCTGACTGTAATCGCAATTAGTCTTGGGTTCGATTCCCAATCGCACTCAACACGCATTGCCCCCAATTCGGGCGGAGTGACACTAGCTTCTCTTTGACTACCGTGCTATTAGGGATAAGCGTGAAAGTGAAAAAAGATATCTAAATTATCTGTAGCTAAACTTACAAAGCGAATTCACTACATTTCTACTATAAAAACTAGTGTTGAACTCACTCCATTCTAAATTTGAAGATTTAATCATATGTTCTTAATAAGGCAAGAATTCTTATGTTTAAATTATACCAAGCTTTAGGAATGGCTCGAAGACGCATCTCTTTCTTCAACACCAGCTTATGTTTCTCAGAATATTATTTCTATTTCCTCAATAGGAAACGTCTGGATATTTCGTCGCCGTAAAAATAATATCCATTATTATAATTGGGTCCCACACACGTGCTGTTTCCTTTGAAATAGTTTTATGTCCAACCGGATTCCTCATCCGAGTGCTCTTTTAATGAAGAAAATATGGGTTGGTTTTAACGTTGTTTTTGAAGTAGTTACTGACACTTGATGTTAATAATTTTTAATTTGATCAATATTTCATCGTTGATGTGTTTTTGTACTCTTTCGTTGTAAAATATCTAGTATTTAATATATCATCGCTATGAGACTACGGAGTTAATGGAGGTGGTGGTATCTTCATGATTCATTATATGAAAATAAAATACAAAAAGTTTCGGGCGGAAAAGGAGTAGAGAGGGGTCTTGACACTATTTCCTCTCTAACAACCCTGCTATGCGGAAAAAAGCGCATGCTATCTATATTGTTTTGTTGTCAACTATGATGTATATTCAATTTTTTTAAATTTAAATTCTGAACTCCATTCAACAATATTTTGACTCATCGATTATTTATTAATAATACCTCTACGGATACAAAAGTATGTTTTTCACTCAGTAACTTTCGCCCGCCATTAAATTATATAGAATATGCAAATTTTAACATTGTCAAAGCCATTATTCTTATCTCCAACTTCGACTTTATGCCAAAAAGACTATTAAATTATTCCTTCATTTGGTAGCCATATATGTTTATCAACTTCTTATTTCGGTTTCACCCACGTCCCAACAGAGACCGTCCGGTATTTATTTGAGCAAATAGTAATTAAAATGTTTCAAACTTTCAAAGGAACACGCGCCGATGGTGCCACAAAAAATAAACCATGAACTGCGAAATGCTTTTAGTTCTGAGACTAATTACACCGCAGTTTGGTGCACTGATATTGGCCTTTATTATGACTGTACAATAAAAGATTTTCTCTTGTTTTAAAATGATTGTAATTTTTTTTTAGTGATTTTACTATATTTTTACTTCAATATAGTATAGTCTAGCGGCCCGCTCACGGATTCGCCTGCGTAAACTACACAACCAAGGTATTCCGATTTTTCGAGCGCCCGTGTTTCCACTTTAGTCAAAAACTTTGCTTAAATTTATAAATTTAGTAGTTGTATCGTTTTATTTATGAACCGACTGAAATCAAGTAAACACTAAATAAATTATAAAGTGAAACCGTTCCTGAGATTAGCGTGCACAAACGCTCAGACAAACATGAAAATTAAAAATCATTGTTTTGGGTTCTGTTTTATTGATAAATGCCCCCAATAATGTATATCTTCTATGTACAGACAGCGATCAATTACATTTTTATTATACGTATAGATACATAGATGTATAGATATTCTTACATTTTTAAAAACTCAAATTTAAAATAAAATAGACGTATGGACATATGGCAGCAATGTTACTTACTATTCAGCAAGAAATGTCATATATTTTAAACTTTTCGTTTTGCTTTAACGATAGTAGGAATGTATCTTTGCTGGTCGACCCTCTGGAGACGAGACGTAGAGCAAGTTTCCCTATGGCTAAGTTTCGCCTATCTAGAACAAATGTCAATTCCCATACGTATAATATATATACGAGGAGTGATCAAAAAATAACCGTTATTTTAAAATTTTGTCAAGTATGTTCGATTTTCGCGTTTTTTTTTCTGTTATGTTGGTACACATGCCTTTTATATATGTTGACAATATTAGCTATATTGGATTGTCAGTGTGTTTTTGACAGACAATAATCGTGTTTTGGTGTGCTCTTCGTTTTTTTACTATTCGAAAAAATGGCTCAAAGAAACTATATTAAGTTTTGTGTATTAAATGTGCAAGGACATTAGAAATTTTGACTGTGGCGTTTAGCGAGTCTACTATGAGCAGAACACAAGTTCAATTGTGGTATAACCGTTTTAAGGAAGGCTGAGAAGATGTCAAGGACGATACTCGTCCTGGTCGCCCGAGCACGTCAAAAGTAATAAAAGCATTGAAGCAGTGAAGAAAATGATTTTGGATAATCGTCGAATCACTATAAGAGAGGTTGCTGATATTTTTGGCATATCGTTCGGCCCATGCCAAGCAATTTTTACGAAGGTTTTAGGCATGAAACGAGCGACAGCGAAGATTGTTCCAAAAATGCAAAATTTTGAGCTAAAACAATGTCGCATGGACATCGCTCAGGAGCCAAAAGCAAAACCGTAATCATGCCTCAACCACCGTATTCACCGGACTTGGCCCCCGCTGACTTTTTCCTCTTCTCAAAACTGAAGACACCGATGAAAGAAAAGCGTTCTGCTACGATTGAGGAGATAAAATAGAATCGAAACAGAAGCTGCTGGCGATACCAAGCGCGTTTCAGAAGTGTTTTGAGTATTGGAAAAAACGCTGGCATAAGTGTATTATATCTGGGGGAGGGGATTATTTTGAAGGGGACAAGATAGTTATTGATCAATAAATATAAAACACTTGATGAATAAAAATTGAAAATATGGGTTATTTTTTATCTCACCTCGTATATATATATATAAATAGACTTGAATAAATATAACGCAAATAGTAATTACCTAAACTTAATACTTTTAATTCATTAATAAGAGGGCGAGGGTAGATAGTAAACTTTTTAAGAAAAAAAATGTTTAGTATTTATGACCAAATTAATTATTCGAATGGATTTACTTTTATTATGTAAATTATTTCAATGTCGTTGGTTTATATTTCTTGATAATTAAGAAATTTTGAAAATAATACTAAAATCTTAAGTGCTCAAAAAGACCTTTAAAATATTATATTAACGCTCTATTATTTAGCAATATACTTAAATTGCTATAAACTTAGTAATACCTAGCTTTACTTGCAAAGTGAAGTGGCAAGACTTCGACCGCGTAGAATTCTAAAATAAAAGTAATCTAAGTTACTCCTTGTTACATCAGCTATCTGCCAATGAGAGTCCCGTCAAAATCGGTCCAGCTGTTCTACAACCAGACAGACAAAACTTGTATAAAATGTTATTTTGGTACAGGTATGTACCTTGTACAAAGACATGCATTTAGTAAAAAGCGGTTTTTTTAATGTTAAGAACAGACACTCCAATTTTATAAATTTGTATAGATTACAAAGTTAGCAATATATTTATAAGTATGTGTTATAACGAATTAGGCAAGCTGTTTATATCAACATATTTCGGTCACAAGGAGCTTCCTCTTTAATTTGATAGACATCAACTGAAAGAGTACAAAATAAGCCCATATAAATTAAGCAATAAAACATTACGTTAATAAAACTAATTGACTGCGCTCGCGATCCGTCGCGTGAGAGGGTAACCATATTGTGTTGCTTTTATTCATAATTGTTATAATAGATATATGAATTATCTGTAGTATGAAGGCCGTCTTGGCTCACTGGACAGCTTAGGACTGTCGAGCTTAGGAAGTCGGGGGAATGATTATATTCAAACTATTTTAGACAAGACAAAGCACGATGTTGAGTTCCGCCACTTATAGTCATCGTCTGACTGTATACATGCAATGCAAAGGTTCTGGGTTCGATTCTCACTCGGGGAACGTTTTTTTTTAATGATTTTTGCCACTTAACACGCAATGTTTCGGATTCCGGTGAAAAGTGGAGAACGGAGTATTTTTACACTAGGTTCTCTCTGTAAGCAAATCTGTAGTACAAATTAAACGATGAAACGTCGACGTGTCGAAATTGGAACACATCTTATTGAGATATGCTGCTACATAAGAAGGTTGTAGTCTGCAGGGGATATTTATTAAATACATATATTTAAAAATGTAGTTTATATGCTTTGAATGATATATGATATACTAAATGATATTAAATTACGTAATTATATATATATATACATTTTCTAATTCGTTGAAAATTGAAAAATACTGATGCGTCGTCATTCAACCACGCAAAATGATTATCAAAACTTATATGTAAATTTTCTCATATCCACTACACTCCCACATTTGGCAGAGTCTACAGAGCAAACCATTACCTTACCAGTTTCCTTTCTTTATCTGTTTTCATCTCTGTAAGAGTTAGATATTTTAGAAGTTAGAGTAGTGAGTAATTTTTTTTATCAATTACCTAAGTGTGTAAATAACACTTTAAAATGTTAAATATATTTAATAAATAGCATTCAGCATTCTCTCTTGCGAAACGATTGTTTGTAGAATAATTGTTGGGTAGCATAAATTTGTAAAAATCTCTTTACAGAGATACTAGCAATAAAAATAAGTTTTAATAACCGTATAAGAATTTCGACGCAGCCGGATGTAGAACGCATGGCGTAGCGATCTGAGCGCTTGGACTAAGAGGTTGCTAAGAGGCGCAGGTTCGAATCATTTAAACTTTTATACGTTTTCTAAAAAAGGTTTAAGTGTTAAATTTTTCAAATTTGATCGTCAACGTATGTAACACAATCTGTATACGGATGAGCAATTAGCACCGCGGGAAACTACGTATCGTGTTTCGGAGTTTTTGCGACTATGCCGAAACTCTATCGAGCTAACAAACATCCGACACAATGGCTTTCCGCTGAATACTTACCTATACCTTTTTGTGCAACATTTGTACCACTCCTATATCCTGTTGTAAAACCGAAGATATTGTTTTTAAATATTTCAATATTATAAATATAATTTCTTTGCTTACATACAAAAAGTGATATTTTAAGAAACCAAAGGTGTCTCAATATTATTAAAATGTGTCATACCTAAGCTGATCAATCAACTTCCAATATCAGTGAGGAATACAATATATAGAAAAGTATAAAAATTATATTAAAACGTCATTACCTAGAATTAATAGCTACGAAAGTAAAGAGTTAAATATATGTACATTTATCCAAAATTCTATTTCTAAACGTAGATATAAGTAATAATAATAATAATAAAAAAAACAAATAAACCACTAATTTACAATTACTTAATAAGAACTTACAAGTAAGCAAAATTTTTTATAACTTTGAAATTAGATTAGAATATTTACCAAAATTCTTAAACTAATCTTGGGCTAACGGTTCTAGAAACGGTGAAAAACATTTGTATTTCAATATTGTCCTAATTTCGTGAAACTCAGATAAATCGATTTAAAAAACCACTTGTAACTGTCAGCGATACCGATAAAAGAGGACACGATCCATCATACCTACATAACTGATATCACCACATTGTATGAAACTGCACGCCACATTTAATCTTAAATATTATAAAGGATTATCAGCCTTCTACGCCTAACTTTAAGGGTTAGAAACTTGTAAACTAATTCTATTCTATATTTTATATATGTCTAGATAAAGAGTAAATATTCACGTAGACAAATCGGCGGCACAGCTATCAATATATTGTTTTGTTTTGAAAAATAAAGGTAATTACATCGCAGTGGCACAGTAGAAACGTGTCTTACTGAACAGCACCGTCGAAGGTTCAAAGCCCAAAGAGCATTTGAGCGTTTATCTCGTATAGTTGTAAGTAAATAAATATAAAGCGATCTTTGGTTCGGTGTCCTATCAATCTCAAGGTCAGTAAGTACTTGAATGTTTAATATCTTCTAACTGGCATTAATCCCGGTGTTGCCAGCCTTCCGATTTAAACTGCTCCACTTTGCACGATCTAAAACATCCTCAATGGTTAGTCCATTGAATGTCATGCCCTCCTCAACGAGATCTAGCCATCGCTTCCTTGGGCGTCCGTCTGGTTGTATATTTGTTATATTAATGGGTAAAAATAAAATGCTTGAAAATAAACAAGTAATTATTTTACACTGATAATATATTTTGCACTGCAATTTATACAATTTATTCTTAAACTAAATATATGAATTAGATTAAAAATTATCGTAATTATTTTATTCTTTTCAGCTACCTAAGGCTTAATGCGTGTCTAAAAGAATTTCATCGTAGGTCGCTTACTATAATTCCACGAAAAGCAGGAGATGCGACATTTTAATTACCTCTTAATTATACCAAAATATCGCTATCATACAAATTGCCAGTCGTTGCCAGTAAGAACTGGTAATTTAAATTACTCGAACAACTTCATGATGGCTTGTAAAAACTGCATATAATGGTCAAAAAGCAGATGATGACGAGGAAATATTTTGTTATATTGTATAAAATACTTTTGACTGGTCGTCTCTGTAAAGAAATAAAGGCCTTTTATTACTATTAAGTTTGCAACATCGCAAAGTACCTGTAACAAATTTTATAGCATTGCATTTTATTCATTCAATAAATGTTTGTTGAACTCATAACCATAGCATTAGTCCTGGGCCACTGCAGCTTTGCTAGTACTTTCCAATGTGAGTACGTCAAGGTCGACGATAATCTAACTTAGCTTTCCAAAGAACCAAATTATGATGTAAAGAACACCAGAGTATGGTACTAAGGAGTGGTATTTAATATAGACATGCAACTTAAGAATAAATATAGGTACGTTCAATAGAGTTACCGCATATATTTTATTCAGCAGCAGCATCACACTTTTTCCCGCATAGCAGGGTAGACAAAGAGAAACTAGTGTAAATATACATCCCTTTTATTAGATTATTTTAATAATCATTCCCCCTAGTGGGAATCGAACCCACAGCCAATCGCATTTACAGACAGACGCTGTCACACCGCCACAATGGTCTCAATTCTTAGATAATTGATCTATATTCACATGAAAACTGCTTTCGGAAGTACTTTGATACAATATCTAGTAACCATGACGTGAGCGTGGAGCGTGTGCCTTAAGTGAACTCAACCATGAAGGGACTGATAAAACGCTCAAACCCGTCTCTTTGTCACAAAACTTATATGCGTTAGTTGATGGTATAATTATAAATTGAATGAAATATAATGTTTAAGCTTTTCCGCTTTTCATTTATACTTAATTTATCACAATCGTATATATATTCTTATATCAAAAAAAATCTTTTTAAATTGCTATATTATAAATTGTATATAAAAAATAAACATATGTCAAATAATATAAGATATTGCAGTATGATATAGTTATGGAGCATTAAATCAGGTTTTATTTCGCATTCCAATACCAATAACATAATCCAGTAATCCATGTCTAACAGTCGGCTATCACAAGAATGGTTTTATTGGCTAATTGTCGCCTTTCTCAATTATCACTTTAAAAAACTTTAGCTCCATATACTGAAATCGTCTGAAAAATTGTAAATAGTTTATTTTAGTCATTTTTACTATCACTATTCTGGGAATAACATAAAGTCATTTTCGATAAATTAAATAAAATAAAAATTTATAATATAAAGTCATTTTCGATAAATTCATGGTTGTATAACGAAAAGTACCTAGTTATCTACTAACATTTGGGTGCCCAAATTAAGTTAATTAACGTTAAAGACAGCACCAGCTTGCAAAGACGTATTCGCTTTTATTACAGGAATGAATATTTGGCATTTATCAAACCGTGAAATATTATCCATTCATATTGGAATCTTAAGGGTTGTAAGGCAATTTAACTTTAGGTAAATATAGATAACAAAATTTTAACCTACACAAATCTCAAAGATTTAATCCTACACAGAATTTTATATGAATATTTTAATATTTATAAATTCAAATATTTACAAAAGTATGTTGTATGTTACCTTGATACCCACATTTATTATCTGAGCTCTATGATAAACAAAAAGTAATAACGTTTCAGATAAAAATTGAATATTATGTTTATTAAAGTAAATAAAAACCTATATATACATATAAAAATTCAAATATCTTTAATGTAGCATATCAATTTCTCTTTAGATGGCGTTTGAGCAAATCATTAGTCAAATCTCAAAGGCCATATTAAGTGGGCAGGAATACAGGACACCTTGAACATGACTTCATTATGAATTGTCAATATTCCTATCATTAATTTTGATTGATGAATGTTATGATTTATAACAAACATTCCAAATTTACTATTGTATATCAAAATTATTATTAAATTATGTTTACTAAAACTAAGTTTATCTCAGCCTTATAGCCATATGTTTTTTTTAATAATGTGACCGTCACACTATGGAGCTGTCATATATTAGCTGTTATCGGTTTTGTTGTATAACAAAAAAACTTTTTTTTTATGAGATTTAGAAGAACGCACAGCCCGCGACCTTCACTAGTATCAAAATCAGTCAGAACACGCCCTTAAACACTATCAACGTAAAAACGAGAAGAAATTTTCTATAAAGGTCGGTTAATCTATCGCCAAGTCACGACAGTTCCATAGAGCCGTATACGCCGGGTGCAGTATTCAAGAGGTAGATGCGGGAGGGGAGCTACCGCGCTCGGCAACGACGCCGGTCAGCCCGGTCTCGACTCGCGGACGGTACTCGGCTCAGTCTGTCGGTTGATCAGCGCACGATCGCGCGTTGTCGGCACCCAAGCTATAGCATTTGTGTTTTATGTGCGATTCGAACTTTGTGCGAACGTAGTGAGGATCGGATTATTTGCAGTGTATGTGACGTTTGACGACATCGGATGTAGCATTACAGTGCTTATGTCAATATTTAACCATACGGTTCTAAAAACACGAGCCGATGGTCCTTTTGAATAGTAACATGAAAATTAATGGTAAATTTCACTTCAATATTTGCATGACGATACCTTTAATGTTTGTTATTTTTTTACATTTGGATGACTTGATCGTCTTGGCTTGCACGACGCACGTATGAATATCATTATAAGAAAGTACGCAATTTTTTTGCGTCGAAGTATACATAATTTATAAACATTATTCAAATTGAAGCAACTTAAATCTATGCGGACCACTGAGACGGCCAAAACAATGGTAGACCTCACATCTCTTGTATTAGACTGAATTTAAATATGAGTTAGCTTGAACAATTGGTGCATTTAGTTGGTCGAAATTGGTATATGCATAAAGGCTGTGTGTGCGACCCTGTTGCGCCTACGGGACCAGCCGTTGTGGGTGGACGGCATAGTTTCCGAACCGCCTAGAGAACGACAGTGGGTGTTTGAATGGAGCCAGTTAATAATAATGGTGAGATTTAATCACCGCCATAAAGGTTACACAACAAAAGCTACAAGCATGTCTGTAGCTCGATTTGTAGAAAAAAATCCTCTTTTATAACATTTAAGGATAGATAACTAACAAAAGCTTTTAGATAGAGAATATTGGCTTCTAGAAAGGTTTACTGCACTAATCATTAATTATAATAATTAATCAAATAGCTTCATATTGCTATATTGAAATATTATTTGTAGAACACTGAAATATACCGTTAGTTTAAATTTTCATCAATATTGAATAAAACAAACAAAATATAAAATATGTTATATCCTTGTGCTCACTGAAAATATATTTTGCACATGTCGCTAAACAGATCTCAGATGTTGATTGACAAAAAACAGAACACTTCATAGACACATGTGTTGCGGATCTAATTTAGGGTACCATGGTACTAAAAGTTAAACTATAACTCCTTTTAAGGATATATTTTGATATACATATTTTGTAACCACCCTTCTTTCAATTAAAAAATATAAAAAAACAAATCATGCGGAGGAGGAAATTTAATTTTAGAACGAATTAGCCAAGGTAACCCTATTATTACTGGCGCATCTGGCGCAAATGATAAATGTGTTCGTCGAACAAATAACAAAAAACATCTTTCGAAGAGAAATCTACACGGACTGATGCAGCACGTGGGTCGGCAGATGCGCCGACGCATTTGGACTGCGACTTTCAACTTAAAGCACTTCCTTTATCTCACAATCGCCAACCTTGTAAACAGCTGTGATTTTAACTTCATTTTTAGATTATTAAGATCTTTAGTACCCTGATACAAATTATGTTACTCGAAATCATATGAAAATTTATTTATATATTGCTAAAACACCTAAGTTTCAAGTTCAAAGCAGGTCAAGTCCGGCTCGAAGGCTCGGTCCTTCGGTTTTTCTCTGATTACGATCGAGTATTTGTCGCCATTTATGGAAACCTGCGCTGGCTTCGCCTATTTATTGACAACTGTGGTATACCTGACATCAATATCATACGATACCAAAGATTATACAAATCCCTGACGAAATGAAATTGCATCTAAAGCTTTAAATTAAGATTCAGGTTTTTAATATGTATAAAACTATGTAAAACTCCTGAGTACGAACGTGAAATACAATACGCATATTTCTAAATCGTATTAGTAGTAAATGTAGGCACGTTGTATTTGCAAGCTTTAACAAACTTAAACAAACCAAGGTGGTAACAGCCTGCACAATGTAAAATCGTGTTTGAATAATTGTCGAGCTGTATGCTTATGAATATTAATGCGATTTTGTATTTAAGATAAATTGAATTTGAGTGAAGATCGTAAAAGACAACTAGACAATTCGAATGAAAAGTGTATATAGCTAACATATGTTGTCTTATGTCTTATCTTCGATCATTTACTGCATAGTTCCACACTTAGAATAGTATTTGCTGCATAGTATAGAATAGGCTATCCGATCATTTTTGAGATCTTATGTGGGTTACCCACAAATGTAATATAGTTCCTAAATTATAGTAAGCATAATATTAATATGTCTATAACGTTTAGTTTTAATTACCGTTTGGGTTCAACAGCAGCGATTTATTATTTAAGATAATAATTCTAAAATAACGCCACCCCAATCATGCGTAAACTGGATTCAGTTAAAAAATAACCCAATCACAAACACAGGCACGCTTCTACCACCTGCTACACAGCTGCCCGGGATTTATAACTGACAGATGTAAAATATTCCCCTGAAACTCGTCAATAACTAACTGTTACTCTGTAAATTTTAAAAAGACCATGAGTAATGACGAATTATCTCTTGATATCATTATCAGTTAAATGTTGTAAAAATTTTTGACGCAATAGAATCATATCAAATAAGTCTATTGTTTGTAAATTTATTTTGTATAACAAATTACTTAATTAATATATACATGAAGTAAACTAAATAAAATAAAAAAATAAGACATCAAAATACAAATTTATTAAACATATAAAATTAAAAAACCTTAATTGGTCCTAGAATGAACCCGCTTAAAAACAAATATCTTCTAAATTATTCAGTAACCCCGGATATAAAGGATACCTTCCGTGTATTTATACTATAATTAATTTCATTCAAATTAATTGAGACTTACAAACGTAATTAGAAAGCCAATCCATAAAACGTCGGTTTATGGTGCGATTTTGTAATTACTTTAAAGCGCATTACGGTAATAAATTGTGATGAATGTGTAGGTTAACTTATATGCCTAAATATAATACTCTCGCCTTAAGGCACTACCATACGCTTGCGTTATAATATTATTTATTTATTGTATTATATTACACTTATATAAATTTACTTTCTTAACTTCAGGCTCTCCCACACATGGAGGGGTAGGCTAAGCTAAGCTTCATGTCATGATAAGTCAATTTTTTTCCAATTTTGTCTGATTTGGGCCTGAACTTGGGCCTTGGATGGCGAAACCCAATGCCTTGTTTTTAATTTGGATATAGAAACGGATAAATGATATTTTAAATAAAAACAATATATTATCTTGTTCAATCAGGCGCTTTCCAAGTACGCCCCGATTGCTTATTAAAAAATTATTTCAATTAGAATTTGGCAATGAAGTAACGTTTAGTGAAATCTGAATGATGTCACCTTCATTTAAATACCTAGTGACCAATTTATCTCGCTGATTAGATAATTATGTGATAAATTATGATTATTTTTGATCATGGCCTAAACGTTAATGTTATCAAAAGACCGAATGATTACAAACATTCCATTTTAGTTAGTGTTAAAATATTGTCAACATTTGCTTTGCACGATTTCATTTAATTATTTCGCACATTTACTAGATTGTCAAGGTGCAACAAATATCAATAAACCTTGGCAACAAAGACGCAGACGTAAACGTTTACATTCAAACATAATTAATCCTGTGTTTAGACGTAATATCCCTCCGTCTGGAAGGAAATAGGGCTTAAAATAAATAGCTCTTACTCTCGGCTCCAACGAAAATAGTCGATCGCTTTCTATTTCTTAAGACCATTACCATATCCTGTGTACAATATGTTACTTTTGTTGAATGTGTCCGTTATATTTAAACGGAACTTATTAAACGGGATATTATAATATACAGCTTGATGTTGAAAGCAGTTTTTAAGGAGCAATCTACAATTTGATTGACTTGATCCATTTAAGCTCTCAAGAAAGTGAAATTTCTGTTATAAATAACGTAAAGCACATCATAATTTTATTCAAGTATAAATAATTCGGACTTCATAACATGGTTTGAAGAACTAAATTATGTCTTCTTTATGATAATGTCACGTTTACAGTATTCTAGTTCTTATCATAGACACAGACTGAATAATGTTGCGCAGTATGCAGTAGCGCTTGTGTGATCATGCGCTTTATATGGCATATTTTGATTCAATCATAATATTTAAATCTGTCTTAACTGGGGTGAAGTTATGAAATATCTGCTAATTACGCCACGGAAGGTAATTTAGTTCACGCCAAAGCGATACAATATTGCTATTATATCGCATGACTTGTGTATTGTGAGTTGACGAGGGGCGACGTTACATCGTTAATCAAACCATTCTTCCTAAATAAATTTTTGATTTTCAATTCCAATGGCCGCAGTGATTACTAAATCCAATAGTCTTGATAAATTATAATTTTGATTAATACTTTCCATGTGATTTCGAAGTCCTATTGATATCGTTACATTTATCTGAAATGTGCTCTCTCAATATCCTGTACTCCGTTTTTTTTTGGTTTTTTACATACACATTTAAACTTTTTGGTCCCCGACTGGTTTACTTTATTTTTGTTCACCTTTACAAATCCTGACAGATGGTAGCTTTTTCTATTTCCTCTTACGTTGTGATATAAAGATCTAATGATACATAACAACTTGTCTTCACGTATGTAAGAGATGTAATTCTTTATAACTTTTTTTTTTACTCTTTTTTAACTGTTAAGTTTTAGCACTAAAGTATGAGAAAGCTCTTTTACTTCAAAGAATTCAATTTCAAAAGCAAATAATGGTGTTACTTATTACTGCTCCAATTTTGATATGCAGCTCTTTTGACGGTGTACGGTATTTATTATATTTTAATCTTGTTATCAATGTGTTTATCACTTTATAGAGAACTGTATATAAACACATAATATTTTTTTTGTTCTAATACATTACAAAGAAAGGTTTCAGCACTTCTCCTTATAAACTTTAACTATACCAAATTTTATACTACTTCGTGCACATAATTTTTATAAACACGGGTTCAATTTTTTTTCTTGACGTATATAGATTTAAAATATCATTTAATGAGTCCAATAAACGGATGTGTTTTCTATCAAGTACGCTCGTTCACAAGAACTCTCGAGATAGCTTGATATATTTATTACGAATACTGTATATTACTAGTTGCGACTATTTAATATGTATTTTATTCGGACAACTTTCCTTATTTGATTTTATTTACTTCTTGACACACGCGTTTATCAGAGCAACATTTATTGAAGGTGTTATGATTAATTTTTTAACTCGTGAAATTTTCTCTTTACGCATGGCTTCAATAAATAAAAGACGGCTTATTTTCTTTTAAGCTACAATGTATTCTTTATTTATTTACTTGAAATATAACATTTTATAATGATGAATGTAGTACAAGCAAGTCATACATAATAATCATCCCCAAGATTTGTGCGTAGGCACAGGTGTCTTTCGCTGGCGTCTCTCCAAATTACGAAGACAACAAACCTGACACTTCTGAAAGCTTTATACTTTAAAACTATGCTTTCTTTATAAGCTCATCGTTAAGTTAAACTTTTATTATCTTCTATGTAAAAAAGACATATTTAGAAAACGTATAAAAATTTGAACGTAGCGGGATTTGAACACCGTTCAAGAGGCGCGGGTTTTCTAAATATGTCTTTTTTAATTTCCTAAGTGTGTGAATAACACTTAAAAAGATGTAAAAAATATATATCTTCTAATATATCTTACAGTTTTTCATAATGGAAACCCATCTATACAAAGTTTTAACAAAATTTTGTATAGATGGATTTTCCTGAAATTAACCAAATGCTTGCAAACATTACCACACAAGTCAATGGTATTTTAGGGCAACACCTTAACCTGGCGATTAATTTTATATCTAATTTACAATTTTTTCTCTCACATTTGTCGAATGAAATGGAAAGTACTCTATGAAGAAAAATGCCTGCATGTTATTCAGTTCATAAAGTTAAAAAAAGTATTTATTTAATTTGAACACAATTTTTTTTACATAAATTGACTGACATTTAAAGAAAAAGAAATGATATTAAGCAGATAACAGCATGTAATCGTTAATATCGTCACGGTCCACCGTTTTTGTGTTATATTAAGTTGACATGAATGCAGTTCTTTATCCGCTTCCAAAAATGTAAACATTGTAATTCAACGAGGTACGAGTCTGTAATGAAATACGCGGCAGTCTAAAATTTTGCTCTCAAATACGCCGCCCTCGGGCGGTATGGGGAGTTCTGAAGCATATGTCGAATACGTCCATCGATCTTACAGAAAACTGGTTTATATACATAAAAATGGCATGTACTTATATATAAATTTCGTTTTGTATGTTTTTTTACAAGTCTCAATTTCGTCTGTTGATAACTTAGTTTTTCTATTTCTAAACCGAGATATTTTCAATAATTATTTATAAGTAGATATTTTTTTTTTGTTTAATTTGTGCAAATTATCCAGTTCAACATTAACATATTAATATTAAAAGTCTTGTTATAACTTTCAACACGTCTCACACCACTCTCTTAAGAAGTTATTCGCAAACTTTGACCCACTTCATCCCAGGCAGCATTAGTCAAGGCTCCCATTTTCATCATCCATATCTGGCCCAACTGACACTCGGTATAATCTCGCCGCCATATAAGTCTACAATTAGCTGTCATGCCCATTTTCTTTGTGCACGCTCTGACTGTTTAATTGTATGTCGAGCTTTGTTTTTGTTTTGTTTGATAGTTGCGCTGAACATGTGCTCTTTTTGCCTCGTTTGTTTGAGCTTTGACTGATTGGGAATCATAAATTATGGAGAGATGAGACGTTTATGTAACGTTAATATAAAATTAATGTGTAACCTACCAACCTATATTAGTATATAAAAATAAATAAAATTGTAGTGCCTGTTGGTAATATTAAAAGAACGGCTTATTACTAAATTATACACGGTACATATATCAAAATAATATTTTTCACAATTTTTGTCTGTTTGTCCGTCGGTCTGTTTGATCCAGCTAATCTCTAGAATGGCCGATTTTGAAAGGGACTTTCAGATCCAAATAGCTGACGCAATCAGGAGTAAGTTAGGCTACTTTTATTTAAGAATTCCACGCGGACGAAATTACGGGCATGTAATCTTTGTACTTTTACGGAGCATTTTTTGCTTAATATTCATTTCATTATCAGCGGCTACAGAGACAAAATCTTCAGCCATTAGTCAATGTTGTCGCTTTAAATCAATTTGGAACTTTTATTACAACTTATTTCTAATACCACTTTATTAAAAATAAATTATATTGAAAAAACATCTAGCTACAGTCACTAATAAAAATTGTAACAATAGCCGTCATTATAAATGATAGAACTAATTGAGCCATTATTTAACGAGGCGCATATTTGAATGACTCCATGCGCTTTAGTGCGTGAACAATGTGTTTCAAACGATACACATTCGATAGGATAAACAGACCGCTTTATTTAAAACATCATATAGAAAATGAATAGAATATTTACCAAAAGAAGTATAGTTTATACGGAAACATCTATTATTTAATTATTGAAGTATTAATTGATTCCTAAATAGAGTAGAAGTAATCAAAGTAAACTTAGTGTCAAGACATTCTGTTCACCAGTTTCCGCCCGACGCCAAAGGAGAGAAACGAAAATATTTGAAATATAATCATGCCCCCTAGTGGTGATAGAACCGACCACCAATTGCGTTAACAGTCAGACACTGTCGAACTGTGACATGCCATGGCTATGGCGATGGCTTAAGGTATTTTAATTTTACCGATCTATTACGAATTATGTCGAAATAAGTGAAAAATGGAGAGCGGAGTACTATTATATTATACCCCTATTAATTTAGGATTTTTTAAGTTTTTAAGTAAATAAATAATTACTTATGATTCACATTTGTTTGTATACCGGGCACGTATTAGCTACTGTTAAAGAATGAATTTCACATTTTAATTTAGTTTATATAAATTAAAAATAAATTATATGTATTTTTCTTATAAAAAGCGTAAATTGAAATGCATTACTCGAACAACGTACCTATTTTAAAACCTAACAAATGAAATTGTTTACATTTCTAAACGTTCAACCTCCAATACATAACGTGCTCAAGTGATGAAAGGGTTATTTAACAAGATATTTTTGTAAATTGCTCTTAGAGCTATAGTGCGTGAACAATGTGTGTTTCGAACGATTCAACAAACGTCGACTTAATTTATGTTTTGATTTTATCGACTAACAATGCGAGTAAAGTTACTGTTGAAAGTTTTGTGTATTACATTTTTAAATAAACTGTTTATATAATATTGGACTCGATGGTCGTGATTTTATTCCTATACACCTACAAAAGTACCAATTTGGTCACCGTACAGTTAAGACGAAAAGCGGCATAGATTACCCACCACGCGATGCCTTGAGTATTATTATTTTTTATAGTTTTATTTTTAAGTTTATGCGTTTGTAAATCTCGTGTACCTACAATTTGTGGGAATAAAATGTATTTCTGACTTTTTAATTTATGGTGGGTACATTGATAAAATTTGGGCATATAACAGAACATATAAGCAAAATCGAGGTTAACATACTCAATAGATTTTTTTTAAATACTTTGTATACATACATAAAATGCAGTTAATAATTTAAATTAATAATTCTAAACAAACTGGAGGAAGCGTTCACATAAAACTTATATATTATAATATATATCGTATACCTATGAACATATATTTCGTATGTTTTATATTCTTTAAGCAATTAATTAAAACTAGATGTCCCGTTGACGTGTAGACAACACGACGCTATATCACTTTATATAAATGTGTATGTCAAATACATGATAATGTGTGTTGCATTTATATTATTGCTGTGCCTGCGACTGCGTCCGAATGGATTTCTAAAATAAAAGTAGCCTAAGTTACTCCTTATTACATCATCTGCCAGTGAAAGTCTCATCAGAAGCAGTCCATCCGTTCCAGAGATAAGCCAGAACAAACAGACAGTGGTGTGTTGATTTGGTATATGTACCGTGTACACCTTCATATGCATGTAGTTTGACTTTGACTTTGATTACGAACACACTCCAATTTTATATATTTGTATAGATTTAATATATTTTTTATCATTTTCGGTAAAAGCGGTATCTAGTTTTTGATTCACGTATAAATATATAGATTATATAGAACATTTAATTTTTTGTCTAATAATATGGTAGCATTTAATATCCATACCATCAAGCAACTCGTTTAACGACTCTAGTATTATTACTGTAATGAGATAAAGTAGAGTTTGTGTGTTATAATTTAATCAAAATAGGAAACCAGGTAATCGCTATTTAATGAACAGCATATAAATTACAGCCAATCGAAAATCCCGCCAGATATGTGATTAATTTACAAACTGTAATAAATATTAACTTTTGGAAAATTGATAGCAGTACAATAAAGCGGCGGCAACAGTTGCTATTGAGTGGTGGCCAAGCCATCAAACACCTTGGTAGCGCGACTACAATCCAATCTGGCTTTTTGCTTAGTGTCAATGCCCGCTCAATAGCAAGCTGAATAGAATCACGCCGTATGTGACAATTGAAGCGACTAAAAAAACGTATATGTTGCACAATGAGACTGGGGTGAAAGTATTTTGTTGATTTTTTCAAACTATTGCAAATGAGACTTGTATATGCTTATCATTATAGAAAATGTATATATTGAACTTCGCCGAACGCATTTTAACTGTAAAATAATTTAACTTTCTAATTCAATAATTGTATGTCATGGGATTTTCGGAATACACTGTACAGTTGTTATCGAAATCTGATTATTGGCTTGATGATAATTATGGGCATGCAACAATTCGTCGGGCATTTAAATAATCGCAAATCATCTTTGACCAACACGTTGGGTTCTCAGAAATGCAAATCAATACTCTTAAATATTGTACAGACCGGTGTTTAATAATCGATGGTATAGTTATATTCTTGTTACCACCTTGATTCGCCGCGGTCTGCTAACAAGTTGTGCACGACGGTGAAATTGACACTGAGATTTACGTATTTCGTTCGAGAAAAACACATGGCCTCGTGAAATCTTTAGGTATTTAAGTTATCTCAACATTTGCACCGTCTCTTTTAAATCTTTTTAAATAAAGTATACTAAGAACAAGAGAATGTTTAATTAACTGTCAAAGCTCTCAGCTTTTGTCAGTGAGGAATCTCGTTAAAATTTAAAGAAATTACGGAAAGATTAAACATCTGTTCTTTGGAAAGAAAATAAATATTCCCGCGAATTCAAACGAGTTGAGTAAAATTAGCACAATTCTGGTAAACGCCGTTGTATTGTATGTTTCGCTTTTCTAGAAAGGCACATAAGACATTAGGCTTCTATCTATATTATTTTTTTGTAGCTACTTTGGTGATAAATTCCGGATTTTGGCTTTATCAATAAAAAAAATAACTTAAAAAAAACTTCCCTGCTGAATTTTGTTCTACAATTTTCTTTTCCTATTCCTTTTTTTCTCATAATATCCATTTTTAAACAGAGGTCAATGGCCCAGATTTCTTACGGGGTGAATATTATTTTTAATCGTATAGTCTCAAAGCATTCATTATATCGACACCAATTACAAAATGTGGCAAAATATTTCAAAAAAATACTCTTTAATTTTTAAAGGAAAATAATAAACCATCTTTATGAATGAATTGCTTGATGGTATCATATATTATTGATGGATGATTTACTGCTTCGTTGATGTAAGCTTTTGTCGTGTGTGTAATGACCCACACCCTCCTGGCCTGAGGTGATTTAGGTTTGCCAAACGCTTTCACCTGATGAATAACCGCACCCCAATTTTTGTCTACTTTATATCGACTATGCGTCTTTTACTAGCGAGTTACGATCTGATTACATTACTATATACTATATAGAGTCTTAGTGACTAGATACTATAAAAACATATACTTTAATAATATCCAATCTTAAAAAATTTCAAACGTTTTTTCTTCGTTGTTCTAATAGTGTTTGATTGAGATGAGAGTGATACTTTCTCTGAGGTCAGGTATTGTTTGGAGCGTGGTCTCGCTAATGGAGCGGTTGTAGCTCAACGCCATCACCGTGCAGATTTCTCTACTGATGGATGGCCCTAGCCAATCCCCCCTGTCTCGTTAGCGTTTGTAATCGATTCTAGGTTTTTGTCGTGCTTTGATTACACTTCGCGTTTAACATTATTGGCACTTGCTGTTCACGTCTGTTCGTCGAGGGTCGAGATTAATGACTTTTACTATGCTATTTTTTATTCACATCAAATTAAATTATTTCAAATTATACACAGGTTTTACCGGGTTAAATTATATTTCTAATCAAATATGAAATTATTTACTTTATAGATAGTAGGTTTCGCTTTACATCAATTTTGTTTGGCGGGCTCCGGTAATTTATTATACGCTTTGTCTATCTTATTTTGTAATATTGAAAAATGTTTGCAAATAACTATCCTTGTACCGTTCATTCTCGTTTGAGTTTGACCCTAGCGGGACCTGAGATATTTGCTGCGTTCTCCTTATGTCAACAGAACAGTACTTGTGTAATATTGGAACATATTAAATCTGATCTCAGAAGTTATCTCTAGATTTGATTCTAATTAAATATTTTCACTACTCAGTACATTTTTTCGAATTTACCTAGAAATTGGAAAAACGTATGTGATAATTATTATTAATCAATTGGATTCAATATTTCATATAAAAAAATATTTGAATACAAATACTATTTTAGTAATTTAAAGATATTGTTTATCATTTTTAGGCATAAAGGGCAAATGTGTATAAACTTGGCCAACTCGCATTTCAAGCCAAATGTTCATGGAAATCGCATTGTCAATGGTTAAAGTTTACTCTTGAAGTAGCCGATGTTGGCGATAAACCCACCATATACGGACCACACACGTTCGCCTGTATCACGATTTAAAGTTACGAATGCTTTATTAAAGTACTAAAGTATTCTTGGCAAATTTTATTAATTGTTTTTTTTGTTATTATATTTCGGATATTTTTTTTATTATAGACTGAAGGAAGATAAATGAGCGATAATTATCCTTCATACTTTGCATTCTGCAATATCATTTGAGACGATCGTACGACAGTGTCTCACCGTAAACGCAATTGTTGTGAATTCGATTCTCGCTCAGGGAAATCTTTATTTTAATTTATTTTCATTTCTCCACTGTCTCAAATTTCGATTCCGAATTTTTTTTCGAATTTCGATTTTTTACAGAAACCTCAGAACGGTGTGTCTTGGAACTATATTCTTTTATGATTTAAAACAAATATTTCTCTCAAACACGGTTGGTACTCGGTCGAATAGTGGTTAGCGATAAATAAGATAATCAGAAGTGAATATTAAACAATATTTATTTTCAGTTTGCTGTAGAATGTAATGAGCTATAAAATATAAATTCGAATAAAATATTCAAAAAAACATCATAGATAAAATTTCCATGTTTATTTTTTATTCACGAAGCAGTTTTACTCTGTGAAAGCAACGCAAAAGTCTAGACGGTATTCTATAAAGAAAAGATGTCGGATATAATTTGCAAGAACGTTATTTTTCCTTATTTATCTGAAAACTTTCACTTTTAAAGAATTTTATAATTTGTTGAAATGTAACGTTTCTGCATTTCCCGCAAATTGCACTCATTCAAAGGGAAAAGGCTCGTCTGCCCATACATGCTTTGTACGGATGTATGTACATCAGCTTGTTCTATTATAATGTGCTTTTTAATAACTCAAAAATATCTAGTTTTTAACTTTTTAACGAGTTGAAGAAAATCTTAGGCTTTCATTTAAAAATCACTTCAAGATATTTTAAATAATTTCTTTTTTTAAAGCATTTACCGCTTTAGTTTTACAGTTTGTGGACTAAACGAAGCTTCCTGTTACTAAATTAAACGTCTAATTCAAACACGTCCTTCAAATTTGAGTTGTTTAGTTTCTACTCGAGTGTTCTTACATCACTAGTTTTAGCTACTTACGAGTACATTCAGATTTTAAGTGCTCTTACTATTGGACGTGTTATGACTAAGAGATGGTTAATGTTTATACATGAAATGCGCAAACGCACTTTTTAAAGTGCATCCAAACAAAAAATAAATTTCTCATTACCCCCACAATTTACAAACCATATGTATTTCCAACGTACAAGATTTTTCTTACACCTTCATATGTTTACCCACTGCATATTGTATTTTACAGAAAAAAGTATAGAAAAATACAATAGGTCGGTTAGGTCGTTTTTTGAAATTTCGGTTATTTAGAGACGTTGTTCTTATTTATGCGCCATAGTGAAAAGTCTTATATAATAAATGCCTAAAATATCCTAACGCGGATATGAACCCAAAACACCTGCTGCTGCTTAACAACAGCGTCGACTGATGGGTCGATTAAATAAGCAATATCGTGCATACTGGCATAAATATGTAAATTACATACGGAAAAGACATACGCACACATAAAATGCCATCATGTCTCATTGCGTATAGTTTTCTATCATTTTACGATGACATAAGTTGACACAGTTCGACTTGAATCGCGAGGGTCTTCCTGCCTCATAAACCATTCGTAATACCATAAAGACACGCTACGCAACATGCAATGTTACAATGAACTCTAAATTGTCTACACTAATTTTGTTCATAACACTGAAAAATTGTTGATTACTACTAAAGTAAACTAGTTGAAACTAGTAAAATTTCGCGAGTGTTAAATTTTTTTTGCAATATTCGGCATTATATCTTTAAATTTTTAAGTAAGTAGTAATTTTAAAAAAGTACTACTATCAATATTAAAAAATGTGTTTTTTGAGAAAAAGGTCAGGTTACTCAAATTTTAGAAGTCGTATAGGCTTTATTGTATCTTCACTGTAAACAGTGCCCTTAAATGTATGATTTAAGACAAACTTCATTCGAGATATTACTTACAAAGTGCAAATGAAGCCGTAGGTACCTGCTAGCTGCTGCACTAAATTTCGTCTCGTACAATGCAAGGGAAGGCTAGATTTTGAATTGTTCAATATTTTATGTAGTAGAGATCTATGTATAAACTTTGTAATATTCTCCATTTATTTAATAGTGAATGTTATGACAATTCACGTTCTGACTGCAATAAAGTATATCTTTATTGCAGTCAGAACGTGATATATCTTTTCTATGAAGATATACCATCCATCCAGACTAGATTAGGACAGCCTCTGGATGCGATGGTCATAGGTTCGGTTACACTTGGAGGAATGACTGTATTTGAAGGAACGCACAATGTCTCGAATTCGGTTGGAAAGTGGAGAACGGCGTGTTTTGACAATAGGTTCTCTCTACATTAGCCCTGCTATGCGGAAAAAAATGTGAATCAGAAAAAAAATCTAGATATCCTAAAGTGTATGTACTTTTTTAACAGTAAACTGACTTCACAGTTTAATCAATCTATTGGAATGTATGACTTAAAGTGGATAAAACAATTGAAAACATGGCGTAGTATATTGTCAATCAAAGAAATAGATTAGCAAAGAAAGCTTATCAAAATACTTTAATCAAATTAAATAGAAACAATTGAAAGTATTACTGCACGTCGTCGTTGTATCGTTATTTTACTATATAACTATCAGTATCAGTTTAAGACCACTTAGATTTTAATACTTCCATTTAAAACAAATTACGTTGCCTTAAAACAAACAAATAATAACAAGCTTGAAGGTGGAAATTTGTTTGACAGATTTTTCGTAACATTACCTGCCTAATGTCTTAATAATATTGACATTATAATCGAAAATTGTTATAACACAGGACAAGCCAGAGCAGACCGCTAGTTAATGTTTCATCTTACGTTAACACTCAGTGCTATTGTTTCAATTGGAACTTCTCTTGGGTACGTCCTCAACCACTATCTAGAACAGGTCAAATCCGTTTTTAACGAGCAAACAGGAAGTCTTAATTCTGTAATTGTTTGGAAAACATCGTTCAGCCGGCAATAAGTTTATGGGTGCGGCATGTTCTCGTTTCCATAATCCGATTTGACTAAAATATTTGACACGTGAATATACATTCTTAAGCATTCTTATATTCTACAGTTTATATAAATTTTCTAAAGGGAATTCGTCAACTGCTTCTTCATTTGTGTTTCAAAAGCAATATTTATTTATCATGAAATTAGTTGCCAGTCTGACTGTAAACGGTGTGGTGGTAGGTACGATCTTCAGTCGGGGAAATTATCATATCTAAATTATTTTCATTTCTCCGCTTTGGTCAGATTCGGAAAACGGGAAATAAAGTATCTTGATGCTAGGTTTTCTCTACATGCCATGCCTATGCGAGATAAAGCGTGAAGCCTTCAAAAAATATTTCCTTATACCTACCAAAACAAATTGCTGTGCATTAACAGTATGTTTAATAGCAGAAAATTGTGCGGCACACGGCTAATCTTAGAATTTCTGTGAATAATGTGTACTAGCAATACAGTTAAGTAATAAACTTGGACTAGTTAATACTTGGTAGTTGACAATTAACCACTTGAATTCGTAGCTCGAGTCGTATTTGACCCGCTATTCGAACAATATACTGCTGTAAATATCAAATCATTGGTTCAAATTCGATTAGGCTTAATACACAATACTGGATTCTTATTTAAAATTTTGTATAAGATTGCCCATATTTTATTTAAGAAATTAGGGATTCTCATTATTAATATTCGTAAGAACGTATAGCAAGTTGAGTTTGAGGAAGTCAATTTTGTTAAGGTGTTTTGGAAAGAAAAGTTAAAATCTGTGTGTAACAAGTCACGCTATTGTAATATTGAATTATCAATATACACGCAAATTAACCCTAAAATAGGGTCATTCCAAAAATAAATTTGTTTTTTGCAGTTGAGCTTCTCTTATTGAATATAATAAAATCATTCAAAATTTCTTTGTTAAATGTGTTTCAATTAATATAGTAAGAAAGTATATTAATTAAAATATTCTCAATATATTTTTGACAAAAAGTATAATCTGTGAAAAATGTTTATAAATATTTATATGTATTTTAAATATAATCAAACATGGTCGCCGGAGCAAGCAAAGACTGTCAAATCAATGCAACTTATGATTTAAATGCTAAATATTAGCATTTTATTTACCAGGTTACCAATAAGGACAAAAACAAAAATGACGATTGATAGAGCAGGTCGCCCGCCCGCGCCTCGCCGTACCTCGACCTACAGAAGCTACGATGAACTCGGTATAATAGATAAGGGAAAGCCACTTAGATATCGGCATGGCGGTATCGAAGACTTATCGGGTATCGAACAAACCCAAACTCACAAATCTTATAATCCACATGATTTGGATGATATAACAGTTATAAGCTCCGAGGAAATACTCAAACCGAAACGAAAGACTATAGAAGGCCTAGCCAGTGGTTTTAGAAGAACATTTTCTGTTAGAACCAGAAGGGAGCCGGAGGCCATACCCATGGGTACTTTTAATGTTACGTGTGAAGAAAATTTCGCAACAGTTAGAGGTGCACCGTTTGGGAGGCGTAGATCGCTGTCTAGAGACAGAGGATCGTCGTTGTTAGGTCGCAGTTCTTCAGAAGGAGATGTCAGGTTACCTATTCCCCGAGCTCCGCCAGCTAACCCGGCACCTAGGCTCCACCGCTGCCTCCGAGCCCTTGGAGGAAGCTGGAAGAATCTTCTATTATGTGAGTCTTCGTGACTTGTAGCTTCAGCTTTTCTCATTAACTAAGATCATCCTGCTCCAACGATCGTAACCATTAATAAATTATCCAATTAATGAAACTAAAAACAAAAAGTATGCGTATACCGTACCCGTGACTTTTAGAAATCCGGTGGCATATCGTTTTCTTTTATTTAAAACGTAGTTAACCGTTGACCGCGGCGCCACTGACCGAGATTATTATTACTGCTACGACGGTTACAAATGATACCGAGAAGCTTAGTTTAAATCTGTGATTAAATGCTAAAGCTTTAACAAAATAAACGGTTTTCTCCCATTAGTAGAGAAGTTAATAGTGCTTTTGCGCTCCAAAGTAATCACTTCATATTATTATATATTAATTTGGATTTTTTAAGTAAACTTATTAAATTTTGTCAGAAAAATAAAGTTTTTTTGTCGTATTGTTATTCCTTTTAAAGTACAAATCTTTTCATAAGGTAACAAAAATAAATATTCTAACTTAACTTAAACTTAACTTAACTTAACTATATTATATATAATATTAAATATATAACTTCATAATAATACTCATCAAATAACATATTTATAAAATAATTCCCGCCTTAGTAAAATTTCTGCATTTAAATTACATGTCGAAATCGTATGTTTTTACCTTCATTAACGCCCCCACCATTTACATTTAACATGGTTTTTATCAAGGTTATTAATGCATCGTAATCTCTTGTTTTAAAGCCAAGTGTGGGATGAAAAGTTATAATAATTTACATTTGCATGCAGTTTTCAAATACGTTACAAATGCATGTATTAGTAAATAATGTTCCACTTATAATGCGTTTTATTAACGCCAGCTTAGTTTACTTTATTGGGTATATAGACTTCAGCTTCCATATTACAATCCGATTAAGCTCCAGTTACTATATTATATTTTATAATATTTTTTGTAGGAGAGGCATTATTTAAAGGGGGTTTTACTTATTATCTCGTGGTCATAACGTTGGGTAATCCAATAAAAGGATGGTTCCTTTCATTTGTTAACATAGTCTTCAATGTTCAACTAAAGTATCTCTAAGCCCCGCAGGAATTTATCAACTCATATTTGAACGAAACTTCAAACACATGACAGTCCTTTTTTCAACCGTGACAAAACGTATGTAGTCTTCAATATGGCCAATCTTCATCATAGCTCGACTCTAGCTCCTTGAGTGTTGACATACTCGCCACGGTGTGGCCATCGCTGCTGAGCTTCGTTTCATGATCATTTCCATAGAGTCATCTAGCAATATATTATTGAATATATAATGATATATTATTTGTTGATTAATTAGTGTATGTAGTGCATATTAATGTAAAACTAAAATAATTTAGTTGCTAAAGTATTTTAGAATACTTAAAAGGATTGTTATATCATTAGCTAATAAAGCAGAGTATGAAATAAAAAATATTAAACAGATTCGTATTTGGCAAATTGAGGGTGTTATATAATGTTTAACTTGCCTGGCGTGTTTAACATTGTATAGCGAGTGGTCTCATTTAGGAAATTGCCTTTTTAATTTTCCGTTACACTGGGCTCATAGCCTTTAGAACAATGGCGGGGTTGAAATGAAAGTCGTCGGCTGTTCTAGTTCCGCTGATGACGGCTAGAGCGTGTATCACACAAAACACTCAGTGAACTACAGTAGAGTGATGTATCGAGGAACGAAAGCATTTTGCGTATCAGTATGCTCGAAGATTGAATTAGAAATATTTGTACATGTCATTGTGGTGCATAGGGACAGTATACTTCGGACTATAATTAAATTATTTTCATTTTAGTTCCGCCACTCAACACGCAATGTATCAATTTTAGGTGTGGAAAAGAGTGCCTTCACACTACTTGTTCTCTGACTACTCTGGTATGTGAAAAATGAAGTGCAGCTGGATGTATTTTTTTATTTTATTTTCTTTTTTATACACGTTTTTTATACTTACTTGTTTTTTATACTAAGTGTGACAGGAGAACCTGTTCATTGAAAAGAAACGCCGTCCACCATATATTGCAAATTAAGTGACACATGGTCATTCTGTGAAAGAAGACTGTTAGAAGATGTTATAAACGAGAAATTTAACAGAAATATCTAAAGCTGTACAATAAAAATAATGTTCATCTTACATTTGCCTAATTCAATATTCGATCCACAATGTCGTTTCTAATACGCTTTGCGTAGTGGAAGTGATACGTCTAATATCGGAGGGGGCCTCGTTCCGGCTTGTCAGCATTTATACATCTCTCGCTGCTGACAGCGAGATGACAATTGATTCTTTTAGAGGATACTCTCGAGGGCAACATAAAATATCTATGTTTATGTAAAATTAATTAATTACTTTTATAATTAATCTCTTATTTAAGTCTATTTTTACTAGTTACATTGCCCTTTAAACTAAAACACTTGCCGCTTAATTCAATTTCTTAATAAAAAATAAAGAAAAGATTTTGACACTTAAGATCTAAAAATTTGACATAAAATATTGTACATAATTTTTTTTTGCCACATTTCTTGTTGATAATTTTAATATTATTCTTGATAACAAAGAAATCGCGGGTTTTCTATAGATGTTTGTTTTTCGGCGGTATTAGTGAATATACACAAGTTTCCAGGGCGAGCGATATAAAGGTTGTAATTTGGTCATTATTCAAAGAAAATTAAAATAAGATAAAATTACAACTTTAGATAGATAGAAAATTAATATAATATTACAAGTTATGGAATTTTCAAATCGCTCACCTGTAAAGTTGAGTTTTTGGACTTATACCAATATTGATATCAGTCCAAAAACTGTCCAGAAACATATATACGTAGGGTCTCGTCGGGATAGTCCGTCTCACGTAGCAGTTTGTTATCTAGCAGGGTCACGTACGACTAATGTCGGTCGGTATCGCCAGGTTATCGGACATGTCGTTAGCCAAACATATAGTTCGATGTTTTGCTAAAATACGTAAGTTTAGACAGCCAAATAGGTGAATAAAATACGTATTTCTTAAAATAATAATGCCATGTAATGTTACATTTTTAAATATGTTCCACGTTACGGAATAAAAGTTACGTCAAATCACTTTATTTTTATATTTCAAATGATCTTTGGTCTGGTTGTCCAAATATTAGTAATTACTTCATCTAATACAAATATCAAAATAAGAGAAGAGTCTCTAGGTGCTCGTTTTGTTTTTTTTCCGATTAATGGCAAAGGGAATAAACCTGATATTTTACAGCTTTACGTCTTACCCACCTACGACAGGTAGATATAACCTAGTGTCAAAATACTTAGTTTTTCACATTCTGCCAGAATTCGAGACTTTGTATGTTGAGTGGGGAAACTTAACACCGCGCTATTTTTTTATCAAAGTGGTAAAATGAAAATAATTAATATGTAAGCATTCGTCCGAGTGCGGATCAAACCCACATACATTACGTTTAAAGTCAGGCACTTTTCCAGTACACCACGATTGCCTCAATTAAACATGAATGAATAAGGTCAATTACTATTTCGTACAAAAATATATTAACTAACTTCTCAATTTTATACCTAATAATTATACGAGAAAATTACTAGGTCACTCCGAACGCCTAGAGAGGCGCTGTTAGGCTTGTAATACTCAACGTATGCACTACACTCCAAGCCATCTTGTGGAACATTTCGAGCTTGATCTTGTCATTATAGTAGAATACCTTCAGAATTGTGCTGGAAATAGAATCTTAAGTTTAGTTAACGTTTTAATTATAAACACAGTCTATTTATTTAAATGTATAACGCTGTGTTTTTACCAGAGCGGAAAAGTGAAAATAATTTAATGATACCATGTATAAAATAAATATAATAATAATAATCCTCATACTGGCAACCAAACAATCATATAGAATTGCAGCAGAATAAAAGTACATATGATTGACATAAAATCATTTGAAGAACTTTTAGTAATATTCTCACAAATTTACTAGTTTTAGTAAAATAACCCAATAACACTAAATAGGCGTCCATTATTAAAATATGAACATGAGAAGTACTGACAAAAGGAAATCAAATGAAGACTGCTACCAAATTAATTCAGCATAATAACAATTAAGGTGACAGATGAAACTTGTCCCATCTCAGCGATCCTCGTACAGATCTTGGTCCCTAATTCCATATTAAACCTCGGATGATTTTAATCTGCGGAAAATGTTTTGTTCGCTTTGTTGAGTTGTCTGAATACATATACTCATCCCTTAAACAAGCAAAACTTGATATAAAAGGACTTATTATCATACGTTACAAAAATGTCTTTTAATATTCCTTTTGTATTTAAGATGTTAATTGACAAATCTCCTGTTTTGAAATGAAACTATTTTTAACCGGATTCATCGCGAATAATATTGGTATTCGAAAATACATTTTAGAACCCGACGTTTCGAACACTTTAGTAGTCCGTGGTCACAGGTAGACTGAGGTGGTATTTGTCTGTCATTTGATACAATTATTATATCAAACTACTGCCAACGATTTCTTAAATGCCTTGCGTACTCCGCGATCGGATTGAGACTTCATAGTTTTCAGTATTGGGTCCCAGGTGGTAGAAAGTTTCCAACCGTCTTCTCTATTGAAATTAGGGTGTTTTTGTATTTCAATAGCCTCTCGGATCATCCTTGGGATATATGTGTATTTTCCCTAGCGAAAATATGAGGTTTATCTCATGTCCTGTTAAAATTGTTTTATTTAATAAATATTTTATTTTGTTTTTTCAATGCCTGCGCCATCGTGGTTTTAAATACGATTGCATTTATTTTTTAATTTGCAAGTAAATTTAGGCATTGGTCGTGTATCTAATTAATTTCATAAAATAACACTTTTTATGAGTACTAAACTAAATAAAGGGAAAAAATAAAAAATTAAGAGTGGGTACGAGAATATCACATCACAATTTTTATTGCGAAAATGTATAACATAATACGGGCATTTACCAGCCAGCTCGGAAAACTTCAATTGCACGTAATTTGCTTTAACGTATGTAATAGCCGTAAATCATGAGCTTGTTACTAAGACACCTGCATTTACCTGGTTGTTGCGGCATAAACAGTTTTATATTCACATCCTCCTAACGCAGTAGGAAACTTCAGATTTTTACACGCATGGAATTGTATTTAGTTTAATTTTTAAACGCCCTTTTCATATTAGTACGAGAAATTTAATTTTTATAAGTATAAACGTTTCTTCTTAAATTCTAATTTGTAATCATCGGTAAGGTTCTAATTAGGCACGTTCCTATTATACTAGACGGTGCAGTGTCATATGTTGACACTGCACCAAACAATTTTAATGTATACAATAATGTATCGATAATTCATTTGAACGGAATGCAAAAACAAATTAAATATATATTTAGAAATTATTAACAAACTAAAAGCTATTTTATATAATGTTAATCAAAAACCCTCACAACAGGAAGCCTAATATTAAAATAACATCCACGCAGTCTCATCTCATCCGTCACCAAACAATAAAACTGGTCACAAACCCCGGCAAAAACTTGACATTTTAATAAATGTCGTATATCTTTTGTCATTCTAAAAGTACGTTCCATTGTGATTTAGACATCGAAAAAAATATTCTTGTACTTTTATAAAAGCTTAGGCATTCCATTTGTTCTCCTACTTATACTTATAGCCTTACATTAGCATAGTACCCCGCAGAAAGGGCCTAGTGTCAAGACACTCTGTCTGAATTTGAAGACCACTTTCTGTCTGAATTTGAGACATTGTGTGTTGAGTGACGGAACTAAAATCTCTACGGAACTCAACTCAACTAGCGTTGTCTCTCAGAGCAGGAGCTTAAAATATTTTAAATATAATCATTCCCCCAGATTGAGAATCTAACCGTCAACCAATCGCGTTTACAGTCAGATACGGTCCCGCTGCGACAATGGTCTCTTGCATTAAATGACTCGTGTTAATAACGCTACTTGTATAGTAGCTAATTGCTGGATACCTAACGAAGTATAAATTAATTCCTTGTCGATTTAACATCGAACTTTATATTGTATATATCAATATAAAAGTGCATAAATACATAACTATCTTTGTCTATCTGTCTGCCTATGCCGTCATGTCGGCCAAACCGTTTAACCGATTGGGATGAAATGTCTGAAATATAGGGATACTTAAGGGTCTTAGGATATATAAAACGCTCGCGTCACTGAGTGACTGACTGACAGACAACGCACAGCTGAAACTACTGGGCGTAAGAAATTAAAATTTAGATTGAAGTTCCTTGGAAAGTGTACGGGAGCACTAAGATGTCTCTTAGTGCTTAGTGCCTCTACTTCTCGAAATTCTTACGAATTTACAAATGAAGTTGCGGGTCACAACTCGTTAAATATGAAGTTAATAATGGAAAAGCTTAGCTTATACTGTATGGCATTTGATTTAAAGATTATTATGGGAGTAATGATACTGGATCAATAGATCAAAATTTTCTATAGCAACCCCCAGTGCTTGCTCCATTGTAATCGTACACGTGTGGCGCGGATTTATCCCGCGTTGTAAGGTGTGAAAGAAATTTGAATTCTTTCTTGATGCATAATATATATTTTGTTAAGAAAAATAATTAGGAAAAGTAATATACTTTACTTCCACACTTCATCATCATCATCCTCAGCCGGACTACGTCCACTGTTGGACATAGGCCTCGACCATAGAATGCCATTTCGAGCTATCGTTAGTACTCGAACCTGTTCATCTGTGAACTGGCATATAATCCCAGCGTTCTATTACTAAATGAGCTATATAAGTAGATATATTTTATATGTCAGCTTGTCGTGCTGTGTTTAAATTTCTGTAGAATTCCTAACGGTTTCCTTTGTGTATTAAATTTAAGAAAATAACGATCATCAGTGTTTAATTAAATACACAAATACAAATAATACCCGCTCTAAGTAATTTGCAGCTACATTTAAATAATTTGCAAAATTGTTTTGCCTTTGAACAATTCACAACCCAGACCCTAAAATACACACTCTTACACAAAAATAATGTTAATATCACAAATCAAATTATATTGGAAATTGTTGAATTTGGGAATATCTACGCTATTTCTTTTTATTAAAATTGAATTTGGAGTGTCAAAGTAACTGGATTCAAGAGCAAATTTGCAGACCGAAGTACACACAATGGGCCAGGACACGGCAGAACAATACTTGCCATTGAAAAAGGGCGCATGGTACCTTAAATAATGGCCATCAGAATTCGACCTGACTGGCTCGTGTTATTTAGGGGAACATTTTTTGCGCTATTTTCGTTGTACGACCTAGGTCGAGGACGAATTACTTGAGAAACGAGACAAGTATTTTCAATTTAAATACCACGAGCTCAACCTCATACGATAAAATATTTTGTTGATATTTCTAACGATAGTGAATATTTAATGTTCTATTTTCTAAAGGGTAACAAGTGACAACTTTGACTTATTATAATATTCCCTCAATTATATTGTTTGCTATAAAATTACAATCTCTTGGCCACCTTACCATCGTCTGCAGAATATTATGCGGTCATGACTGACCCAAACAAGCGTCATTACATAAGTTGCTAAGCTCGTATCATTATTTCCACGCTTCGTCATTAAGCCTCTGTTTCTGCTTTCATTTAATGATTATACATTATTTTGTTTCAGGTAAGTTGATGGCGTTAATTGTGGGCACAGTATCAGGATATGGCTTAATACTAATCTATTTATTCTTAATTAAATGAATTCAAACAGGTTTTACTTTAAAAAGCGTATAGCACTTGTAATTTACTTTCAGTGTGAAATCTCATTATATTTGTTAATGTTGAAGTATTTTTAAGATAATTAATTGTATGTTTAATTGATTACGTTACATAAAAGCATCTTACTTTTATAGTTCCACATTGTAACTATAAGGGTTTTTTTCAATTAATCTAATAATAAAAATTAAGCTGTTGAAAGAGCATTTAAGCTCTTCGTTGTAATTGGTATATTAGACTTAGACTACTATATCCTTTTGTTGAAAATGCTACTCAAATAAGTTTTATTTCATCAGCAGCTTGTCTTTTTAATTTATTTATTATTAAAACAATATAAGTAGTCGCTCTTGTAAAACGAAATGCGGCGTTAAGTTATGCCACTCAATACGCAATGTCCTGAAATATGTCTCTTTCGGGCAGGAAGTGGTAAACGGTGTCTCTTAAAACTAAGTTCCTTCTGACTACCCTAACAATGCAGGATAAAGTGTGAGACTGCAATAAATATTTAAAAAAATCCAAAACTAAAGGTTTATTTCATATATGTAAATATAGCTTAAGAAAAGTTCCTATATCCTTACTATCAGATCAGATCTTGATAATCGTCAACCCTTTTATGTTAATAAGTCGCCTTAATTTAATCTGCGGCTACTGGTTTCCTCGCAACAAGTTTTAAAGTTCATATAGTATTCATATTGAATCAGATAAGGTATCGATAATGAGCCTAACATATAATTATAAATTAACTTTATGTTTGTTTTTGTTAATGGCCTGATTTTGCGATGACAGATTTCATACGCATCAGTTTGTCCTTCACGTATACAATGGTAAAAATATTTAATATTTTGTAGTGTAAATGTTTTAGATTTACCTTTGAAAAGTAAACGGTGATATCGCTGCTCTGTGAATTGACATTTCATGACAAAGCTTTTTATTCGTGTAAAGTAAAATTGTTCAAATTTAAAACAATCCTACATTATTGAAACTAGAAAAGTCAATGTTTGACATAACTGTCATGGTTTGTCACATTGAACTAGTAAGCTAAAGCAATTATATACTTTATAGCAATATTGAGACCATCGTGGTACACTGTGACTGTAAACGTCTCACTGTAAACGCGATGATTGTGGGTTCGATCCCAACTTTTGGGAATAATTATCTTTAAATGACTTAAAACAAAGCGGTGTGTAAAGTTTCGCAATGTAAAACATAATGTTTCGAATACGTAATCGATTCGAGATCGGAGTATATTGCCACTATAAGACGATGCTATGTATGTAAAAGTGTGAAGCTATAAAAAAAATATTTAGTATTTGTAAGGAAAGTAAGGAAGATAACATATTAGATAAAGCACCGCCATCTCTGCAAGTGTTTGCTTGACAAGATTAGATACGTCACTCTTAAATAGCTTACATATAGCTGTGCCTGTGGAGAGTAATGACCTGTCTTGAATGCTTCCGAAGGATAAAGGTGATTCTTGACCGTGAGTGATAACATTTTTATGTATCTTTTAAGTGTAGATCACTGAAACGCTTTGAAGATTTTAAAATTTAAAATATCCGGGATACGGACATGTGTGTAAATTTTGAAGCAAACCAACGTCTAAGAGATACTTATATCAATAGATTAGGTATAAATAATAATTAAACTCAATATTGTTTAGTTAATAATCTTACACCCAATAACTTTAATTCTTTGTTTTGTATTTAGTCACTCTTTATACTATATTCGTAATCATTATTGGTACACTCATTGCCACGTATAATTTGCATTGCCTTATCAACGAGACACAAAAGTGTATGTCAAAAACAAGGTAGAGTGTGTTATAT
Source organism: Podotricha telesiphe (assembly GCA_038994665.1). Taxonomy (NCBI): domain Eukaryota; kingdom Metazoa; phylum Arthropoda; class Insecta; order Lepidoptera; family Nymphalidae; genus Podotricha; species Podotricha telesiphe. The sequence goes on from JAOYRR010000144.1 coordinate 140,775, forward strand.
ATATTTTTTGAATTTAACGTTCTTAAATGCATTATATAAAAAAAGACAAGTTTTCCTTCACATAGTCGTTCGTTTTTGTATAAAAATTTGAAAACACCATATAATAGATATTATTCAAGTAAAATTTAAAATAATTTGCTATTGTAGATAGAGTAGTTGCTTACAAAACAGCACTAATATTTTCGTGATACGCTCAAGGCATGGATAGCGTTTAGAAATGTAGGTATTACATAAAATGTTTAAAATGTAGGTTAAGAATTTATAATAGCTGGAGCTAAAATATCTCTATAATATTATATAGAAAGGGCTATTTACTAAAGCGTTACACGTTAACGAAGCATCTTTCTGTATTTTAGATGATGATCTAAAAATACAATATATAAATGATAACTAATTAAAGATGAGGATTTAATTGGTAAAGTAAGATATATGTTCTTAACAAAATATAATATATTTTTTACCAGCTTCACGCATTTTCGCACATAACAAGATAGGCACCGGGAAATTAGTGTAAAAACACTCCGTTCTCCAGTTTACGCCCGAATTTAAGACATTAAGTGTTTAATGACGGAACTCAACATTGCGTTTTGTGTTACCAGAGCAGAGAAATAAAATTTAAAATATAATCATACTCCCAAATGGGAATCGAACCCACAACCGGCCCACAACCCACAAATCAGACGGTGCCCCGCTGTGCTACGATGGCCTTAGTTTTAAAAAGATATAAAATGACAGCATGTGAATCATTCACATACTGGATGAATAAGTACACACATTTAATAAAATTTATATAATATTTAATCACTACTTACTTAAATTAATATAATTATTTTTATATAATACATTAGTTTTTACCAAAAAAATAATTGAAAAAGCCCGGTAATCCGCAAAGCCCACAATGCGTACGAGCCCTTGTTTGCGAAATACAAATACTTAATTATCACTAATCCCGGTCAATCCCTTATAAAAAGAAACACTATATACAATAAATAGTAATGTATGAAAAGATATTATGGAGCTCTGACTAAACAATATCTTATGTGGGGTTTTTGTATGGGGAAACAAATTTACTTATTTCTAACGGAAGTCTGTTGTTATAATTTTATAATGTTTTTAAAAGGTAAATCGGCCGACAACGCATCAAGCCTTTAGCTATTAAAGTCATCCAGGGAAATATGTCATACGGAGTTTTAACTTAATTAAAGCAGTTCAAAAAGATTATAGATCTATTTCTATACATTAAATAAAAATGTAACTGATCGCTGCCTGTACTTGGAAACTATATGAAGAAATGAGAAAAAATATTATTGAGGGCATTTATGAACGTAATAGAACCTAAAACAATGATTTTTAATTTGCGTTTATTACAGTAATACAGTCTTAAGTTTAAGTCTTACATAATAACAAAAAAAAAATATTTAGTTTAAATTATTTTAATATCTTCGCTCTTGATACAAGACAAAGCGCTGCGTTGAGTCCGACCACCCAACAAGCTCTCTCGTCTTCGAGCAGAATGTGGGAATGTAGAGAACGGAGTGTCCCGACACTAGGTTCTCTCTTACTGTCACCCATATGCGTTAATAAAAGTTTATGTGCCGTATGCATTAGTGCCGATTTTTAGTCAATTTCATTATTTATAATGAAATTGACTAAAAATCGGTTTAAAATGTGAAATAACACCATCAGCTAATATATTCTAACTTAAAAAGCTAATATTTTTTTGTTACTATAGATAATGTAAAGTATGTAATTTAATTAATAAGTCGTAAATTAAAACAGGATGGCATGACCTCAGGAGCATTTAATGATTTAAAGTAAAGTAAAATAAATAATTTTAAGAAGCTTGCATATCACTGGATGAATTTTTATTAGAAGTTATAAACTTCAGCCACATTTAATAGTTATCGGCTCTCAAAGTAATAAAGTATAGTTGACTATAAAATCATTTGAAGAGTTTGAACTTCGTTAAGAACAAAAAAAACCAAGTAGTTTTATAATTTATAAATTGGCATTATTTAATTTTTTTAAAAGTTACTGTAAAAGATCTATTTAGGTACCATGTAAAATGATTTTACATATTGACATCAAATTTAACGGTGAAGTTTTTTTTAAATATGTATTTTATCATAACATTTGTAATCTTTATTTTTGTTTTAAGGTATATTTTAAATTTATAAATCACATAACTCTCCACTTATTTCTATAAGCTTCTGGTATCAAAACATAAATCATCTGACTGAGTGTTCTTGCACCTAACCGCTTTATTATCATTTTAAAGTATTCCTATTTTATGGCACATAAATTTCCCATATCTGTAGAGATTCTGCTACTCATGATTAAAATATACAATGGTCTACATTGAAATATTCGACACACGTCTTCTTTTATAGTCTTTGTTTATTAATAAGCGGATAGTATAATAATATTAAAAAAATTGTATGTATGAAACATAGGACATAGTTACAAAATTAGATTTTACTGCTCTTTAGGTATGAGCTTACTGCTGGATGGAGCCAGCTCACGATCACTTTAAATCGGCGAAGTTACAATTTAATAATAACGGCGATATTACAAGATAATACATGTTCACATAGATAGTCTAGAAAGGCAATTCAAAAAGTATAAATATGTATTTCTTTTTATTTGTCTCACTCTTAACTGCCGCGTAAGCTACTATCAAGTTATGAACTTAATTTTTTTTATAAACATTTCGTCTACCATTGGGGCGAATTATTATATTTAAAATATTTTCATTACTCCAGTTTAATACCTAAGACAAAGCGCGGCGGTGAGTTTCGCCACTCAACACGCGATGTCTCGATTTCGAAATTGGATAACGGAGTGTCTGCACACTAGGTTCTCTCTGACTACCCTGCTATGCGGAATAAATCGTGAAGATGCAAGAAAAAAATAATTTCTATAATGTGAATAATGTTTCTGTTATACTTAAAGCCCCTCTAGTACAGGCATTAGAATAACGCTTATTTAAATAAATAAACAAATTATAGTGACTTTGTGCCATAAAATAAAACACGTCTTATCCAACAAACACAATTTGCTTTTCACATACGCATTACTCTAGAATCAAATAGGCAAATATTGATAAAAGGCAAAGCTCATCGACTTGGCAGATGTCGTAGAACGCACCCTCCTATAATTTAATGTAGGGGGAATCACAATAGCTATCGATTCTTTTGTGCCCATGGGAAATCGCCTCTTCATCACGCTTCTTACACGATTACCGCAAAACAAGAGTTCAATGTGAAGAACGTTCAAGGTGAACTTGAATGGACCAATCAATATTTACAAACGTCTCCAAAGAACGCACGGTGTATAATTAATAACGCTTGTATTATAAATATATGCGTACGTATATTATATCAGAATTTAGTTACATTAAATGTTGTATTGTCAGCTTGTTTTGTCATATGTAGCATTGTGCAGCAAAAATAAAATAAACAATGTTCAGTTTATGAACCGATTGAAATGAAATAACCACTAAATGTTAAGGAATTTTTACCACAATACAATAATTAAAAATGTATTTAAATCGGTTAAGTCGTTTCTGAGATAAGCGTGCACAAACAAACAGATAAACAGACAAACATAAAAGAAAATTTAAAAACATTGTTTTGGGTTCTCCTATGTTGATAAATACCCCCAATAATAATTTTTCTCATATCTTCATATATCTTCCATGTACAGACAGCGATCAGTTACATTTTTTTAAATGTATAGATAATATACTTTTTATTTAGGTTAAATTGTAAATGCTCAAGATAATATAATAATATTATCCGTAATGGTTTCCAAAGTCCCGCCAATTTTGTTAGAAGATGAATAGTGTCAGCTGGCATCATCACGTTCCCGCTTGCAACCGCATTGTTTCGTACCATCATACTAAGTCAAGAAACCCAACTCTGATTTCGGAATTGACGTTCATAATTAATGGTTTAAGGGAAGCTCCTAATGTTCCCGGATTGTTGATGAAAATCTATTTTCCCGACGAAATGAACATCTTGCTTCTAATTAAATCAAAACCTCGTTCCGAGCTATTTTATTTCAAGTTAGTGATGATTTCTATTCATTAATTACACCAGTTTGCGTTGAATAATTATCTTGTTACTATATGCCTATTTGTTAACGTAACCTAATATTTTGTTCAGTTTTTGTATTTTTGATTAAAATGTTAAATGAAGTATTTATACATTAATTTCCGTCTTTGTAGAATAAATACATAAAATTTTGGTAACTCCATAGAGATTTATCAAAATGAAGGATCTCTATCTTAATTTTTCATTCAGTACATTCGGGGCCTGAAATCCCTCAAGTTTACTTTTACTTAACGAAACCTTATTCAAAATAAACAGCTTGGTGTAAACGGGAGACGTGCCCAAAATATGAACGCCTCAATGACTTTGTATTATTTTCACTGACAATAACAAAACGCTGTCGAGAGCTTTTAATTTCGTTTTATTATAAAATGCAGATAGGTTGAATGTAATATAACGGACTGCGTTTTAATTAAAAGTATTTCACGAGCAGACATCAACCTTGAATGTTAAATAAAAACTTCTCTTAGCCAAGCAATCCAAGGAACATCTCAAACTTTAACTCTATTCATTACGTCTGGAATCAAATATGAATGAATAGATCGCAAGCTTTAACAAAATGAAGCACAAAGGTTAGGTCTTTTTTCTTTATTACCTGGAGCCAGTATATTGAATTTCACTCCCACACAAACTTAAGTGAAAGGAATATTTTATCCAGTGTAGAAAGAATTGTGATATCAATAATTATACTTCGTTATATATGCAAAAAGGACTACTTTTTAAGAATCTTTATAATAGAAACTTTACGAGCCCATTAAACATATCTTATATTTGAATGTCCGCTTGTAGATTTTTGGATACGAAATGTGATTATATATATGTCAAGAAGGTTTTGTTTTCTCCAATAATATTATTTTTATTGTAATTTGTGTATACATTATGCCACTACCATAAACATATGTGTCTAACGTTTGAATTTGTACCCCTGTTTTGTTTGTAGCTCTGTTCACTTGTGTAAAATATGATATATAATTGAAAATAATATATTAGACCGCAAACTTTAAACATTATCACTTGTACATAAATCTTTCTACTTTGTAAATATAAATCAAAATTTGGAGTTAATAATGATATTATATGGCGCAGGCGTAACAGGTTACTAGCCAACATTTGTTTTAGTCAAAATGAGGTAGTGGATTAGTGACACTCGCATTGCGTGCCTTATTTATGGGAGCACATTATCATACTTCAAAAATTGCATGTTCTCTTGCCTTGTAACTCAACTTCAGCCGCCTACGGACTTGTTTGCGTAAGCTGCAAAAGCAAAAATATATGCTTATTTAACGGTTTATATAAAAACTATAATTTTGAGTATCATATCTGATAATTTTGTAAATATGTAAATATCCTTTGTTTGTTCGCAAACGGCTATGGTATTTTTAAGCTATTTTATTTTTAGCTACCTAATTTTTCATGTGTACTGAATTCATAGAAAGATTCAGTCAAATGTCACGCGGTAATACCATCGGCCCATTTTAAATGAAAATATATCAATCGGATTAATCGCGTATATTATTAGAGAATACTTTAGAGAAAACCCGACGTTTCGCACACTACAGTAGTCGATTGTTGCAGATAGACTGACCACCACCTACCTGTAACCACATACTACGTAATCCGGTTAAAGTAATTTCATACGAAATGTGTAAAAACCCATTTTAAGCTGAGTTTATTCAGATTATCAATTAAGCTGGAATCCAGAACAAGGAAGATTCAAAGCGGATGCAAATTCGTGACTTAATCGATCAATTTGTCTCACATTATCCGTTAATTGTCGGAACAAATTGTACGATTGAATTATAATTGGCGAAATTGGAATGCGTACGAAATCATCTGATCGGCCACGAGGTCAAGGACTGCCATTGAACTGGAGCAATATGACCTTGGTGTAGCCATTGTCATTTTGTAATAGCTGTACACTAAAACTTTTAATAACACTAAGATTAAATAAACAATATGTATATTTAAAGTTTAATGTACTGTCTGCGCGTACCACGTGTCGAAAATTAAGTATTGTTTTGATTTAAATTTAACTGATTAAGATCTTTGGTATTCGCGATTTTTATACATTTTGAAATGAAACTATTTTTACCGGATTAACCGCGTATATTTTGGTACTTTAAAGTACATTTAAAAAACCCGATGGCTTGAACACTTTTCACAGTAGTCCGTACTCTGTGGTAAAAAGAAGATTCAAAACTTTTCCTAAATGTATTTTTGAATATCAAAATATATGCAATTGCATCCGGTAAAAAAATAACTTCAGTTCAAAATTTTAATGATTTAACAGATTAAAATAATGTTTTTTAAGTATTATACGAGTTAAGTTAATTCTGGAGACGTTTATATAAAAAATATTTTGATTTCTTGTCCTATCATTAAAATAGGCGCTAAGCTTAAAAGAGAACTATGTTATTTAATATGGGTTTTCTTAAATAAATAGAATGCTGTTATAGATTAGGCATATTATTTTTTAATAAAAACAAAGTAACAATCGGATTTCTTTAATAAGACGTAAATAAAAACATTATTTGGCAACCTGTTTTTAGTAACTAAGAAGTATTTATGTAATTTTTGCATACATTTTTAAGTAAAGTCTAATTTGCTTAAAAGTTAAATTAATATTGTAATCATTTGTTTATTCATTCCTACATACAAGCATTTTTATATTAATTATTTAATAGTGACTTTACAAAGTAAATAGTTCATAGCTTGATAATATATCAGACCTTGATGACAAACAAGAGCAAGTTACCATAATAATTGTTAATAGCTTCCTACAGACTGTCTTACTTTATTGAGACCCATATATGTGATAATAAAAAAAGAAGCGCTATCCTTGATAAGATAATGTACTCTCTGATATACTACTATAATATACGTATGGTATATTTAGTATAATAACCACTCAACGCCATATTATGTCTTATTAGAACGCAGAAATGAAAATTCTATTAACACATAATTATTCCACCCAGCTGGAATTAAACCTACAACCATCGCAATTAGGGCCAGTCCAAAATAGTCCAATTGCACTATATGTCAATGATTTCAATTTAAATATCTTCAGATGAAAGTGAAACAAGTCAACAATATGTCAGCAGTAAATAAAAGATTGATTACAGCTATTTGTTTGAACAACTTGTGTACAAAGTATCGCTCTAAGATTATTTTTTTACGGAACCATCAACGCACGTCTAGCGACGAACTAGCCAGTGCTATCTTACGCTGCCAATATACCACAATGGTCGTGCCCGTCAGACACTAATTAAAGTAAATGGAGTTTCGACATAGATTTATTTATTGTCGATTGTCATGGTAATTGCAATTTACTTTACTATGTAATATGTAATCGTTAATTAAACACAACATTTTCAGCTTTTCATAATATTAAATTATTTGATTAATGTTATGAGCAATTGTTTAATTAACACACATTTACAATATTATTATTTTTTTTTTGTTTTTATTCAATTTTTAATTACAAAATACAAATTCAAAGTAAGCCATACTACTTATCTCTGTCAGTAAACTTCTCCTTATATGTAAAATTAACGAACGTGTAAGTATTCCTAGACTTTAACTCCCAGTTAAAATTCCTAGCCAAATAACAAACGTATTGCTATTTAAAAGCTTGCCGAGATTGCCATCAGAGCTATCTAGTATCTATCAAGGTCAGCCCAGTAATATATTATAATGTAACGGTGCAAATGTTCGCGATAAATACCCATGCCTAATGAGCCAGCTGGGTGTGATTAAAAATGTAAATTTGTTATTAGACCATATTCGTACCATAAACGATACCGACTTTTACTAAATCTAAGACGTGGTAGTAAATTGTAGTGGTACACTTTCTATTTATATATAATTTTTCAATTTATATATACGAGTAGGTTATTTATATAGGATGTGGGAATTTAAAGTAATGTGTAATTTAGTTGGTAATTAAATGTCAAAGGCAATGAAATCCTAGTGTCAACTTTCTGTTCTTCACTGTCCACCTCAATCCGAGACATTACGCGTTTAGATGGCGAGACTCAACGCCGCGCTTTGTCATATCATCAGAGCCCAGAAAGAAAAATAATTTAAATATAATAATTCCTCTGAGTGTTGATTCACAAGTATCACGAATACCGAGACAGATACTGTGCCACTATCGCCTCCTTAAATGTTCATTTCTTGTATGAAATTGTATGAATTGTTAGTTTATATATTTTTTTTATGGTATAAACAAACTTTTCAATAAAGTGCCCCTAAAAATAAGTGTAAAAGAAATTGGAAATGCTGTGTTTTACAAGATTCTCCTTCCTTCCGTAGCGTTCATTGCATCAATATTTTATTTTTGAATTTTTCTGTACATTTAATAAGCGAGCTAATGAAAATTATTTTTGATATATATTTTAATACCGATAAAACTATATAGGAAGAACATAAATACAGAAATAGTGTTAAAATACATACAGCTTTCACCTTTGTGCCTTTGTTTATGCATTGAATTGAGTTCGACAGTCTAAATAGATAACATCACGTGGACACGGCAGTCATAAATATAACATGGAGGACAGTACAATGCGTGAATTTACTGCATTTTTATTTTACGAGAATCACTAAAACATTTTCAACGCTACAATAAAATAGTCTGGCGTTTTTACACCACATGGACGTAGAACGCATGTTTTTAAAATAAATTTAGCAAGCACAAGTGGGTTGTTTCAAACCTTTTCACTTGTGACGTGAAGTATTTAATAAAATTATGAAATACTTTTGAGTCGTCATGCACAGTTATATGGAAAATTCTCCAGCATCACGAAGGGGAAATGTTAGTTTGTTATACTTAGCTTCCGTTTCGTATCTTTCTTCTCTATTATATATTGATCTAATTATGTAGATTGTAATAATCTTTAAGTAATAATGGACATCGTCGCGGTAGAACAGTGTATGATACTGGTTATGGTTCGATTTCCGCTTGTAGTAAAAATATGTACTTAACTCAAATTACGTTAAAATAAAGTTATTAAAAAATGTTTCTATATCTATTACTGAAAATGTAAGAAGCATTCATCTTGTGCCGCTAATTGGCAATTTGTTGTGACAGTTACAAATTTCAGTTAATAATTTCACACAAAAACCAAACTTTTTGATGAATTAAAACGAACCACTTACATTTCTAAATAGGTTAAAATTACTTTGATTTATTATTAGTAAACATAGCTTTAAAAGCGTACCATAATATAAACTACTAAATAATCTAAACTGCGTCATGACTCTTGTGATCTCAATTTCTAGTCAGATCAAATGCACAAAGCAATACATTTAGTTTACTCAATTCCAAAATTTAATACGGGTTTTAGGAGACGACGAAATATTATATACAATTTCAAACTACATTTCCATAATATTTCAAGAAAATCTTATTGTGATTCTGATATTACCACAAAGAGTATTACCATATTATGGTGATGGTTGACTAGGTATGCATTGAGTAATTGAGATAATACAATTAAGATTGGTTAGATAAATTTATTTTCTAGGAATTTCAATATTGTTGTCAGTTGCATATATTCACTAGGACTTAAGACATGACAAGTCACTAAGTTATGAAAAATTCGGAACGAGAAAGAAAATGTTAACGTTTGTACAATTTTTAATTGTCCAGTAATTTTTCAACATTAATTCTTTAAAATTTAGACAAATGAAATAAGTTTAACATAAAGAAATAATTTTCATTATTAAGATTAGTAACAGGTGACTGTTCGATTAATCGTATTTATATATGTTAATGTTCAAATAATGGTATTTTCTATGTAAATGATACTTTTAATGAAGTATCAACCAAGCTTTAAATACAGCAAGTTTTACTGGTTGTGTCGTACTTGTCTGACAATGACAATAGTTCAAGATTGATGTCCTCTGTCGAAGTTGGTGGCGTAGGTAGTGCATTCCGATCTGTGTGGGCCAAATAACATCTGTGTAAATTCTTCGTGTCGAAACATATTTTATTGGCCCTGGACGATGCTTCCTTAAGCCGATTTCGAAAGTGTTTTACGATTATAACATTTCAGATAAGTAATACAACTCTCGTTTTTGCGCGGTGTTTCTTCGACTTTTATTGTTTTCATCATGATTTGTTGCCTTAAAGTATACTAACCTCTAAGTAAGAATGCAAATGATAGTTTTAAAGATTCATGAAGGTTTCGAAATAAGCGAGGCACAAAAAGAAAAGTGTGGCCGAAGCTTTGTTCGGCACACAATGATTGTGGATAGCGCCGACGCCGTGATGTCGGCTGATAGCCCGTTCGAGCCCTGGTTACGCAAATATTCCCACCTAATTACCAGTTTAGCTCGCACGGATTTAAAACTACGTAAAAAGAGATAAGATTTTGCATGCAAATTAACTAACTGTGATCTCGGTTTGTAATAAAAAATGTATATACAATGTCTCGATTGTTTTATATAATTGCCGTACCTAAAATGGTTAACAGACTTATTAAGCAAAATACTATCTGAAAGTTAAGAAGTTACAACATTAACTATGGCTGTCGGATAAATTTTACTCGCAAATTTAAAAGGCCTTAAGTGCTTACCGCTCTACTCGGCACGCACCGTCAATGAAGCCGCATTGCGAACAATCATGATACCACATTTAGGTTTACCTTCAACTCTCAAGATCGCTACAGACTACAAAGGAACAGAGTAGGCGCAAATTCGTTTTCGTGATTGACTAACAAATTACCAAGTTACCTTTTTAGGAGATTCTCAGTGTAAATTTATAATAAAAGTTTATCATGAGCTTTATGGTTGAATGTAGAGATTACTGTTAGTTTACCGTAAATTTTTACGATATATTTATTAAGTAAGTATGTGCTTTGTCTGCAAGATAGACAAAGTTCTCCATTTGCATACGTAGAAATAGCTATACACGTGCACGTGCTGGACTATGAAATACCGTGTGAAGACACTCCGTTCTCCATTTTCCGCCTGAAATCGGAACATTGTGTCTTGAGTGGTGAAATTCAACGCTGCGCTATGTCCTAGGTATCAGCACCCGAAATGAAAATATTTGAAATATAATTATTCCCCCAAGTGGGAATCAACCCCACAACCATCCGAATTTACAGACAGACGCTGTCCCGTTATGACGATGGCCTCATAAATATTACTAGCGTATTTCTGCAATCTCTTTAAAATGCAAAACATAAAAAAGCTGGGTATATACATATGTACTTGTACGTATAACTTCTTTAACGACAGGAATGCTCTTTGAAGATACTGTTGGATTCAATTCCATCAATTAAACAGTTCCTTATAGGTGAAGAAGAAAAAATAAAAAATGCATGTACATTATATTTAAGAAAATTATATCTGAGAGTATAATTAAAATTAGGTACACATAAACGCAGTGTAATTTGAAATTGTAATAATTATTAATAATTTTTTGCAGGTAAGTTTCAATGCCCCGAATTTTGACCGCAGTTTTTGTAAATGATGATTCAGATTAATGCTTTGCGGAATGTTTTTATATTCAACGACAAGATCCGGTTACAATGTTATATTTTATTTTGTTTCGAAACAAACAGTAATTACATTACAGTAAAGTCTATGATCTAAGTTATAAACTACCAGCGGTAATTGTAATTTTGACTACCTCAAAGAAAAAAACGACAAGATTTTTTTAATACATAAAGTACCGAAGTACTTAATTTGAATTGAAAACCTTAAAGCTATGTTTTTGAATATAGTAAAATAAAAGTAGTACATACATGTATACTATACATTTATTTTAACCAACATTAAAGTAGTACTTCGCTATTTAATTATTTGGTTTCTCATGGCTGAGCGCGGTTAGAGCGCTTGAACGGTTATTAAGAGGGGCGGGTTTAAATTTTTATACGTTTTCTAGATATATGTCTATCAATCTCCTAAGTGTGTGAATAACACATTAAAAATGACATAATATTATGTATCTACTGTATAACTGGTATACAAAACAAAACATGTAAATATTGAAGTGATTTATTCGAATAGCTCTTCCCTAGTGACTTGAACTCATTCATCTCGCGCTCACGTCATACCTAATTGCAGTAGATTGTTCTAACATATTATCGCTGACCGGTGTTGCCCCGTGACGCCATGCCATCTGTTACAATCACCAATTTAACTTGACCTACCTCCCAACCTCCCTGATTTCACATAAATCAATGCAAAACCACGAGTGTGGAGCTCCTAATAAATGGTTAGACTCGACAATGAATAAATTATCCACTTAGCATTTCCGTCTATCTTCAGAGTTTGGTTTGTATAGATGTAATATTACTTATTACTTAATAAACATATTTTAATATTTAGTTTTTTTACTATAAATATATTCATTCTGCGTAAAATACATTGCGTTGCGTGTATAAAAAATCAGTATGCAGATAAAGCAATAATATAAAGTTTTAAAATCTCTTAGATCATAGTTTTTTATGTAAAATCTAAAATTTGATATTCTCTCTTTATTATAGATATCTCTTTTTATTTAATTCTTTTTCCTTTTTGAACATTTAAAACCTAATAAAATCTAAACCCTACAATTAGTCGTAGGGTTTAGATTTTATAAAGAAAGACATTCATTATTAGTAATGAATCTTGATGAGTGTATATTGAGCTAGCATCTGCACAAGATGGAAATGGTTACAAATGCTGAACACCAAGTGCTAAATACAGTTTAATTGCAACGATAGTAATAAATCATGCAAAGTATCAAAAGATTATCATACAGCCATGTTAAACTCCGATTTGATTGATATTATAATATATCCCAGACAGCTGTTAATATATTGCACGACAAGTACGTAGGTACGTGAGGCGCCAATACACCCCGTCTAGACAAGTTTAAACAACCAGCGTTGCTGGAACCCTCCATACGCCTTCATAGCGGCTAGGGAAACAGAGAACATTAATTATTTCACAGGTGCCATATCTAAACGATGATTCAATAATTATATGGGATATCCGTCAAATTTGTGTCTTTAATTAAATAGTTGTAACAAAAGGTATAGAACTGTGAGTATATTCTAATTTATTAATAATATAATTAATAATTTTATTCTGAAAATTGTAAGGTTTATTTTCGTTTCATAAATGTTTTTTTATCTACAAATATTTAATAACCAACTATTAATAAAAAAATCGAATAACCAATATTCCTATTTATTTTAAATAATGATTTCTATTAAATATAATTTTGTAAAAGACATAATTAATAATATAACGGAAACCATATTTACTTTTGATTAGAATAACGATTTTATACGTTTTTATTATTTTTTTCAATATCTTTACAAATTGTATACATTCTATCTGTTAATATTGCTTATATGGATTACAAGGGTTGCATTACTAATTTGCCGCACAACTCCTTTATCTTTCCAAGCAATTTATATATTTATGCTAATGATAACTGGGTCGGGATTTGCATGAGAAATTGTTTTGCGACCAAGATTATGCAGATGCATAACGGTATATAAGTGTACCAAGTATGGAGGCCATATGACGCGCGATTTGTTGCACTTTATCTTGATTTCCTTTTATTGTTATTTTACCATCCCATGACATTGTAAAAGCTTTAAGCCCACTACTATAAAATGGAAGTTTTTATGATATTAAATTTGTACCTGGTACAAATTTACGTAATTTATATTATATTTTGCTATTTATAGGCAGCAATTTCGGTGAAAGTATGCCATTTAACTCATATTATTTTATGTTTATCTTTCAAGCAGGTCGCTTGTCTTATTTCTGGCTAAATAAATATTTTCAAATGAAACTATTTTCAACCGGATTAGTCGCGTATGTTATTAGTAATCAAAAATATTTTTTAGAAAACCCGCCATTTCGAACACTACAGTAGTCCGTAGTCACAGGTACGCGTTTAATCCGGTTAAACGTAGTTTCATTTCAAAATGTGTAAAAATCGCGAATTTCAAAGATCTTATTAATTCAGGAGGTGGCAGATCATCACATATTCTAAATCTTAAAGTTTAATTGTAATTAGAGATAAAACCCTCAATTATTGCATACAGTCAGATATTTACACACAGACCGAGTTAAATATTTATGTAAACTATCAAATTAAAAAAAAAACCAACCACTAGTAGTTCGGGTCTATCGTTGTGAAATATATATACATTGTGCGAATATATTTCTTCAACTTGTATCATTTAAAATATTAGCCTGTCTCGTCTAAGAAGCTACGGCAACTGGCTTGCGAATCACGTCGCACTTTCTTGCATCTGGAAACCCGACCTTAGCGCTTCTCAGAACCAGCTCTCGAATCAAAAGCTTTGTTTTTGCACCGGCGTCATGTTCGCTGCACGTCTAAGTAATCTCCAATTGTAACGATGTCAGTGCCTTTCATTTATATGTTTTTATATAGTCGAAAATCACAAATAGCTTTTATAACTATTATAGATAAAAGTATTCAAAATGAATGTTAATAAGAAATACATAACGTATTTATAAAACTGAATTAAAAATAAAAGGACAATATTTTCTAGTCCATCGCCTCGTAGTGGGACAGCATGTGACTGCAAATGCGAGTGGTTGTTGGTTCGAACCCCACTCTGTCTGTGTAAGACAATGCGCGGCGTTAAGTTACGCCACTAAACATAGATTTGTAACGTAAAAAGATTGCGAAAATTTTTAACCTCTATTGACCTGCAATGAATTAAAATAGAATATTAAATCATATTATGCCATTGGGCTGTGTAAAGCCAAGGCCGGTTGCAAGTGTAGTGTCGTTGTCTTCGAGTTATGATATAATTTTACTAGGATACATATTTAATGTTTTTTCAAAATAATATTCCATCTATGTTATACCATTTTGAGCCTATTTTTTTTTCATTATTTAGCATGATGGTTGCAAATTTATTTTTATTTCCTCATCCAGTTTAGACAAAGCATGGCGTTGAGTTCCTCCACTTAACCATGCAATATCTCGAATGCGGGCACAATGTAGAGAACGGAGTGAATTGACATTAAATTCCTTGTTGCTGTTAAAAGCTGTTTATTAATATTACTAATCCACATGTTTTCGTTGTTTAAATTTAAAATCAGGTTTACTAAATTTGAGGAAAAAAGATAAACGATAAAAATGCACGTGAGTCATTATGCAGTAATGTCCGGCTCGCAGCGTCATCTGATAGAGGAAAAAGGTAACACCTACTCAACATATTGTGTGTACAAGTGCTAATAGAGAAAATACTATATTGGCCCTCTCCTGGAAAACCACAAAAGCAATTTAACTGTATAATGTATGACTAATTATTAATATTTTATTTTTAAGTAAATAACTAGACGTACTTTCTCTTGAAATAAAACTAGCGGAAAATGTGGTCAACAATATTACTCAATATGTAGATAAGTGTCTGTACGCAATTGTCACGAGTTTGATTAATAATAGTAGGGGGAATTATTAATATTAAAAATAATGAAAAACTCAATAAGCAACGTAATTTACAATAATACTTTTTAACACTGTTAAAGCCTTAATTTGGTAAAGACTTTGATTATGTGAAGGGACGATTAGACGATATAAATTTGAACCGCTATCACCGCCTTGGCTGCATTTCATCCTTTAGGCTAATTTATTTAGACAATTAAGACATTTATTAGCCATTGTAGTTGTGCTTTGTATAGAAATTCCAGCTAAGTTATCGGAACTATGGTATGGCACTGCGTGTATTCAATTACACTTCATAATACCGCTTAAGTAAAACTCGTTACATGGAATCTGTTTGTATTTAACCAAAGTTTGGATAGTTTACAGTATTATATAAAAGGTTTTACAAATACGCGAAATAAATGAAAAGATAATAATGATGTCACCGTGGCGCAGATTGACCGCAAACCCGATTGTGGGTTCTCGAGTCCCACTAGAAGGAATTAATTAATATTACATTTTTTTTTCATTTCTTCGCTTTGGAAAGGGAAAGCGCGTCGTTGTGACACTAGATATCTGATAATGCTATGCGCGAAAAAGCATGAAGAAAAAACAACGTAAATTAAGCTTATACCAAATATGGAAATACTTATATTGTCAAATATATTGTGGGTTTACTAAGCAATATATTCTAAGTATTTTGACCTTGCACGAAACATGATACTAGTGTTAATATTAAAACTAATAAATTATTAACTGCGGCGTCTGTTGCTTTGGAGATAATTTTAGTAAACTAAATACCTACTTAAAATTTTAACACCTACGTTATTGGGACGTCCTGTGGTCACCTCCCGAATGCTAATGTAATTTAAAATTATGAAACATAAAAAGGTGAAATATGTATGAATATATATGGTAATAAATGTATTTCGGCTTCTTAAAGTATTTCAACCTATGTACGTTCTAAAGTTTTGTTACCGTAAACCAATAAGTGTATCTGAAAGCATTTTTTTTTCGACTTATCTTACTCTAAGCTCTTCTTTAACTTGCTGAGAGACTGACAGACAACGCAAAATAAAAATTACTGAGTGTAGGGAACAGAAAAATGGTATCTCCCGAAATTCCTACAGAATAGGTAAAAAACAGGATAAATTTCCCAGTCGAACCTACGGAATATAGAAATAGATATAGTATTCAAAAAGTCATGTACTCCATGCAGCCAAAGCGGGCGACACATATTTTTTAATAAACTGATGTATACAACTTTACGCTTCTTCCCACATACAAGGATAGGTAGAAAGAACCACTAGGTTCTTTCTACCTATCCTTTCTACCTGACACTAGTCAATAGACTCCATTCTCCACTTTCTGCCAGAAATCAAGATATTACGTGTTGAGTGGCGGACCTCAATGCCGCACTTACTTAGCTTACAGAGCAGAGAAATAAAAAAAAAATCAATATAATCAATCCTCCGAGTGGAAATGGACCCTACAACTAATGGCGTTTACAGTCAGATGCTGTGATGATAGCGCTAAATGAACTGACGTATAGATTTTCGTTTATAAATCGAATATTAAAAACTATTCAAATGTTTAAACTTAATTCTTATAGTGGTTCATTTTTTTAGGAACAGATAATAATCGAGAAGGATGTGTCTCGACGCTCACAGCACTATCCTAGGCGGTAAGATTAAAGCACGGCAAACATTCACCATTTCCTTGAGATAAAACCCATAAACTGCATCGTTAAGATAAGAAGTGTTAATTTCATAAGAAACTATTAAGCAGTTACCCTCGTAATATAAGAAATTAAAAATGTTATCTACTAGAGAAAGCTGGTTGCTTCATCATCATCAATTACGTGTGCGTTATTGTGGAAACTGTAATAGTTGTTATGAACTTAAAATGGCTATAAATATAAACTCTTAATATTTGGTTCACTTAAATTTGTTAATTTACTTTGATATGTTTCCATTGATATATCATTCTTATATATATATACTTTTATTTTTTACACAAAGCGAAGGTATACATATACATATCTTTGAATTGAAGAGTACGGAAAAAAGTACAGTTACGAAGTGTATTCACACTAGATTCCTGCTAATCAGGACAAAACACGAAGCTGAAAGCTCAAAAGTAATTCTGTTTACATAAAACGAAATAAATTTCAAAAAATTGAATAAAAGGAACTATAATTTTTAGGAAATGTATTAAAATTTGAGCTTAGCTGGATTCGAACCCGCGCATCTTGGAAACCGTCCAAGTGCTGTGACCCGAAATTCTAGTACGCTTATTGGTACTATTTTTTTAGTTCCAAGAGGCGCAGGTTCGAATCCGCTGCGTTCAAACATTTATACATATTCTATAAAAGTTTTTCATATTCTTATATGTGTGTATATTTTTTAACATTAAAAAAATATTAAATAATAAATTCAGTATTAAAGCTGGCCTTGCAAATATTCCAATAGTAATTACGCAAAGTGACACTGAGAATTAAGATCAGATTTTTCAGCTCAGCGACCAACCATGGCCGTGCCTAACCTTATGCAAGACAAAATTCTTATTTATGATATCTTAAGCAACATAAATTATATCAACAAAAATTAGCGCATACACGGTTAAGCTATAATATATCGTAGCGTCAAGAAAATATAGTTGAATTCTTTGTTCATAATTCAACAGGTGCATTTTTGTGTAAGAGCACTTCTCTGTTGAGAAGGCAGCGATGACATGATACGCTTATTTATTAAGCGTAATGACGCCGATGAACTAAAAACAGTACATAAATGCCTTCGGCTTTAAGATAAACCCCGAAGATTACCAAATGGACAAGATCCGACGACAACTTGATAGTAATTAAAGATACTATTTGGAAGTAAGTGTAATAAATAAATTATGGAACTAATGAGAAATGTAATAAGATATATTTTCAGAAAATGTATAAAAAATTTAAAAGGTTTAAACCTGCGCCTGTTGCAAATCGTGTTAGCGCTCTGACCGCTAAGCCAAGAGGCGATGGTTCAAATCATACTGAGTTACATTTTTTATACTCTTTCTATAAATATGGTTTTCAATTTCTTAAGTGTCTGAATAATACTTTAAAAATTTTAAAATATGTAATAAGAAATCAAACTATTTTAACCTCAAATATACACGATAAATCCGGTTAAAATAGTTTTATTTCATAATGAACATTGATCAAAATAAAATAAATGTGAACATTTGACAAAAAAAACGTCACTTCTTACTTGAATTATTCCTACATAGGTGTACACCAGATTTGTTACTTGGTCAATCCGCCATACCGAAAATATGTGAAAACGCTATCTTTATATAAACTTACTTTTTAGTAAAGCATAATACACATACCTAGATTATTTTATTAATTACATTGATTTTCGGATGTTAATTTTAAAGAATGTCGATGGTATAGTATATATAAGCACTAATACATGTCCAAAATGACATCAATATAATTTAACTGTGTGTGATGTGTTGAGAGGTGCCGTATCTACCGTTACAGAAATATATATTTTAAATTAACACCTACAACGGATAGTTGCCCGCTCAGCGTTCAAATTAGCCCCGCGGCGTATCTACTAAAAATCCACTTTTAATTGACAGATATTACTTTTATATGTTATTTATATTTCTTTCAATTATAGCAGGGGCGTGATTGTACTAAACTGTTTTATACATATTTACGACCATTTATAGTTTATAAATATAACGTAATAATTTGTTTTCAAAGAAAACTCTTCGTTTAAAATTTAATAACTAAATTGGAAATATATTTTTGATGAGGTCAGTCGTTTGTTATATTAAACATTGCTCATAATAACGTTATGTATGTATACAATTATACGAATTGTGAGTCTAGAACCAACTTACAAATCAACAACTCATTTTACATTTAAGTAGCTTAAATTATACATTGAAAGATACAAAATAATCAGAGGTATATTTCGAGCTTTACATCTCGTATGCATGCCGGATGCGCACGCGTACCATATTATTAGCAAAATGGTTAAATAAAAATATGAAACCTGTCGGGCTCTCACGACCCTAGGCAAGTTTGTTTGGACTGAAATACTCGTTATGTTTATTTAAATTATAGTAATGTATTATACAGTTGAGGCTGCTGTGGCGCAGTGGTACAGCGTCTGACTGTAAACGCGATTGGCTGTGATTGGATTCCCTCTCAGAGGAATGATTATATAAAATTATTTTCATTTCTTCGCTCTGGTACGTATTAGAAAGACGAAAAAATAATAATATCATTCCCCCGAATTCAAATCGAATACAGTCAGCCGCTGTGCCACTCCCACTTTACCACGATGTGTAAAATGTAATAGTTTTTATATATAATTTTAATTAATAATGGTAATATTAAATTATTACAATATACACAGATGTGTGTTAATGACAAATGCGGTTTTCCACTGTGCCAACCTTTGTCATTACACCTGCTGCCGGTCGACGTCACTTTATACTCTATATTATGTTACTTCTGAGACTTGTTTATTATAAAAACATATAAATAATAAACTTTGTAAAAAATAAAATATTGCTAAAATTACTTAATAAATACTTTAAAAGAACGGCAAGTCCAACGTGGTTCTGTTGGACACTTTGGACTACCTGCACTCGAGGAAAGGTTTACATTTGCGCGGCGTTAGGTTCTGTCATTCAAAATTGAGTGAAAACTTAAGATTGCAATGTCTCTACAATAGGTTATCTTTAAACAGAATGCTTCAACACTGGCTACTGTAGTTATCTTTATTATATTATTATAAATCATTATCAGCTATGGCTAATAAAACTATAAAGTTAGGGTACATAGTAATAAATTGGACTATTTCATCGCTTCGTGACTACGCCAATAGGCTAGAATGCAAATTATGCTTAATACCGATTGCAAAAGAACTTATTAACAGGTAATGGCAAGAAAATGTACTTGTTTCTCTTCTTATTATATCAATTTGCGTAATCATATGCTTTAAATTGGTATGCAAACTTACATATCTCTATGAGTGTGTCTGAATTAATAATACATAAATTTCCCTTTAGCTTCTGTTTGTAGCATAGGTATACTACATTTCAAATAAAATATAATATATGTAGATTATAGAAATGGCTAACATTATTTATTCTGATTTGAATATTATTGAAAAGAAATGTTTGATTATATTATTGTCATAATCGTCGATAATTCAACCAATTTGTGATTAACGACTAAGCATCAATTTCCGTTTCCGTTTCATACGTCGTCCGCTTCGCATTTCACGACAAAGTAAGCAAGTAGAATAAGGAACTATGTCTATTAATTTAAATGAATATACTAATACATACATACGAGTATGTTGTAGGTTAATATTTTTTATATTCTTAAATGTTAAATTATTCAATTTTACCTATTACTTATTAGCATGCCAGTGCAGTTTGCAATGAATTATTTTTATTTAAAGCTCATTTAATTGCACATCACGTTTCACGTAGCGCTCGGGGCGAAAACGCTAGCGAAATATATATGTTTAATAAAAGCAATAGCAGAACTAGTAGGTAGGCTATAAATTGAAATGGAACGTTATTCATTACCATTGTGCAGTGGTAAAAGTATTTAGTAATGCAAATGTAGTTTGATTTAGGACGAATATTATTTTATAAGATATGTGGTACCTACTTGGCATTATTTTTTCTGATTGTAATTTTATGCACAGCAGAGTAATCAGAGAGAACTTAGTGTTATGACACTCCGTTCTCCACTAACGTTTTTAACATTCTTATTATACATTTCATTAGCCATTTCTTCGATTAATTAAAAGTTCTAAATGAAATAGAAATTAATAGAGCCATTTGAAAATGTAATCACTTCAATCGGTCTACCTCTAAACAGATGTTCTTGTAATCTAGCAAGTCTGTTAATATCTTCATTTAGATATATCTTCTATACTGTAAGAAATAAGAATCATTGGCAGTGTATACAGAACCCTGTAACTCATAGGGTAATTTGCTTGTCCGCTTTGCGATTATACAAATGACTCGGATAGTATGGAATTGTAACGGAATCCTGTACATATGTAGACTTTATTTTTAATCTAAGATATTGTATAAAGCTTTTAGAATTTCCTTTTTTTTTTCTTTTTCTACGCTTTTGTGAAAGTAGGCAAAAAAAACACTAAGTCACTCCGTTAGATACTTTGTCCACCATTAGAGCATTTTTTTGTTAAATAAATTAGAAAAACCAAAGTAATAAAATTGTTCAATAAATATAAACGTTCTTTCAAGAGGCATTCGACCACAACCGTTGTGGTCAATCAGTCTGTGCCAGGATGGCATCTACTATTATTACCTTAGTATTTAATATATCTAGAAATAATTCTTAACTTCTATATTCAAATGACTGCGCAGTAATTTTCTTTTACATATATACATTATTTTTTATCATATTTATTATTATTTTCCATTTTTTACCCGAATATATACAACAAACTGTTGGTAATTAATATTTTCTTACATTCGATAGTGAAAAATAGACCTATTCTTTAAATACTTTTAAATAATTTGTTACTACTGAACTAATTCATAATCTCAAATCTCCTTTTAACGTATATTAAACACTAATTGACGTTCCTGAGCGTAGATGTTACATCCATATACACCGACAAAGTTTTCATTTGCTTATTGCATTGTACTCACGTAGAACAAAAGATGTGACATAAACTATGACATATATTCGTTATTACGAGACTCGCGTAGTGTAGTGTGCGGCTCTCCACAGCTCCTAGCTGCGGTAAGCACCGGTGTTGTTTACGATTGTAGATACGCAGATAGTGTCAAGAACCCATTACAAATACACGTGACAAATGTATAGGATTGTGTATTCAATGAATTGTTTTTGATATTTGTAATATTTTTTGTTTTGGAAATTTTATTATTGTTCAGCAATTTTTTTACAAATATTGTGTCTGTATATTATTTAACTGTTTGGTCGTTTACTTATAGTTCTCTTAAACCTGGTGGTTTTACAGTTTTTTCTTCGTTTTTGTGTTAACATTTGTATAAAATATTTAAATTAAACTTTTGCTTGACTTTTATTAAAAAAACTAATTTAAACTAAATTATTTAGTTATTTCTAATAAAATTTTTATAATAACTTTAATATGTAAAGTTTTTTACAAAATATGCGCTACACAAAATTACATAAAACGAAAAAGACATTCGCATATTTTTGTAGTGGATAATAAATCGCATTTACGTCCGGTTCACGTGAACATAAAAAGAATTTTATTGTGATTATAATTGGGCTTAAAAAACCCTGTTTTAAAAAAAAACTGTTCTGTCTTTTAATAAACAAGATGTCACTACGATCAAGAGTCTTCTGATTGCATATTCGTTTTAGAATCCTGTTAAGTGTTTACTGTGTGTTGCAGTCGATTGCTACTACACTTGAATTTCTAGTCGCTTCTACGAATTTTGCTTATATTATTGTTTTGTTATGTTTATTTGTATATTTACAGTTAACTCGTCTGATGTATTTCATTTATATATAAAATAAAATTAAAATAATTATATGCATACTCCGCCACTGCCATCGCAATAGGGTACAATTTGGGCGTCGTGGGTTAAAAAACCCTATTCTCAAATATTTATATTATAGATATTACCATCGAGTTTTGTCGTCCAACGTGGAAAAAGTAATTATTCTCTCCTATGTTCGCCAAAATTTCAAAGATTAACTTCGCCACCATAACCAGAGTTAAACTAAAAGCACATTTCTGTAACAAACAGTCTTACGAACTAACTTTTTCATATATATTTTGCTTTTAAAATATTACAAATGACAATAAAATGCAAATAATATGTCGATATTGCCACAATCTTTATACTGTTATATCAAGAAAGGATAGAGTGTATAAAATGAAATCGACCATACGCCGTCGCCTTGCAATATGCGGTTTACTGAAATTATTGTATAATAAGTGTCACGTAACGCGGTGACGGTGCATACACACGGCGGGATTATGCAAATGGCAGTGGATGTGGATGAAGTTCAGAGAAACTATCCCGGTGATGATAATAGTGTACCGGGAAAGGGGATTTAATTTTGAATTTAGTTTAAATGTTTAATTAACTTAGACTTTGTTCTCGTTTGATATACGTATTTGTAAACGATATTTTATTTATGTAATAAATTGTAAATAAATTTATTAATAAATTATTATTAGTAATATGTAAATAATTATATTAGTAATTGAGACCACCATGGCGCTAATGACGCAGCGTCTGACTGTGATTTTAAGGCGATGGTTGTGGGTTCGATGCGCACTCGGATTTCTCAGAAATTTATTTAAATTGTGATTATATTCAAATTATTTTATATTCAATTTCTCCGCTTTGGCAAGACAAAACGCACCGTTGAAGTAACTAAATAAAGTTTCATATTCCTAACATCAAAAACGACAGATTGCTATACAAACTTTCAACCCCTATTTCGCTCCCTTAGGTATAGAATTTTCCCAATCACTAAAAGCGGTCTTAGTAATTTTTTACCAATAACCTAGAAATAAAATTTCTTGTTTGTAACTTTATAATTGACAGACTTACATACAAACTTCTAACCCCTATTTCGCCCCCTCCGTGATTGATTATCCAAAAATCCTTTTTTAGTTAGCGTCTACTCTGTAAAGCAACTCTACTGACCAAAAATCATGCGTCCATCTTGAATAGTTTACGCTCGGAGAGGATGAATCAGTCAGTCAGTGAATTAGGACAAACTATTTTATATATACGTGGATAAAAGATTTTAAACAAATGAACAATCATTATACACAATGTGATAATGTAATACAGACATACTAATATACTACTTAAAGATATGTTGTGAATTGTCGAGTCCACTATACTCTTTAAACAGAATAATTAAACATATATAAAAAGCAGTAAATGAGTAATATTCTGGCTTGTTTCATAGAAAATATTATGCACTGCTTCTTTTCCTTCCAAGTCATTACAGACGTGCATAGAATGAAGGTTGAGCTTATTTTATTTCTATTCAACATAAATTGGATCAACGGTGTCCAAGTGGGTGGTCTGTTTCTCATAAACCTAGGTTTTAAGGCTTCTACAAACAGTTTAGCCTTTCAAATAGCAAGCTGACATGTTTTTCTTTCCATATATGACTAGACTGTGTGTAACACAATTGCAGTTAGATCTTATTATTGCCCTTTAAGTAGTGTTTTATTGATGTCCAAAAATGTATTACATTATCCAGTTTAGATAATAGATTTGTGTTCTTTGATTTAGTTTAGATTGGTTAACACAATATGGTTGAGATAATGATTGAATGATATCTGATTGACAAATGAAATGTATCTCCATGTACATATGGCTTATAGTACAAATCCTGCATTCTCAGTATCTAAATTCACATGCAATGTCTTTTCAAAAGGTTTCCCAAGACAAATGCAGAAAGAGGCTTTGCATACATCACGATGTTACCTTTCTATTAAATACACCACTTATATGGTAATGAAGCTATTCTCTTCTGTGATACGGTAATTTTGTTTGTATAGGTCAATCCTTTCTTGGCCACCTGACGCCGACATGTCGCAAGTTCATTCATTTGACGTTGAACATCTTTTAGAAAATGCGGCTTTTTCTAAAACTACGGCCATTTTGTAGCGACAGAATACAGTAGTAATAGGAAATTGCTTAGTTTATCAAACGCAAAGAAAATAACTATTCAATGCTTGGGTTTTGGTTAAATACTAATAAAGTTTTTTATTTCTATAATAAAATAAAGGAATATGAATTACATACATATCTACTTTCACATATCATTATTCTTCACACTTCAACTCCCATTAGAGCTTAGCTACCCATTGAGGTGACGTGACAGCGCAAATTAATTTGGTCCCAAATGACTTGAAAACCCAGAAACAGCAATCGTTTCCCGGTAGAGCTAAACAATCGATTGCTACGTTTGTAGCAAAGTCCTTGATATTTATCTGACCAATTTGAACTTGTATCATTATCATACAATAATTATAATAATAGACTTAGATTGTTGTTATTGAACTGCATATGTCTATTGTATTGTTTTTGCACGTGAATTCATGCGCATAAATTGCATAGAGATATTGATAAGTAAAATTGATGGGATAAATAAAAATGAAATTGAGGCCATACTGGCGCATTGAGACAGCGGCTTACTGTAAAAGCGTTTGGTCGTGGATTCGATTCTCACTCGAAGGAATGATATTATGATTAAATTAATTATTTTCATTTCTCCGCTCTTAAGAGCAAGACAAAGTGCGACATTCAGTTCTGCCACTCAGCACGCGAATTCGAACGGAAAGTTGAGAGCAGGGTGTATTGACACTAGGTTCTCTCTGACTATCCTATATTATAAATATACCATATAAAAACCATTACTGGCTACAGCTTACCCGTAGGTAAGCGCAGTATTTAAATAAACTATATAATAAGACATCAAAACTTTAAAAGCTGTACATATCTAAAACAATTTGCCTAATATTTTGCAACTGTAATAACTACATATGTTTAGAATCCCGCTGCGTTCAAATTTTTGTACGTAGTCCAAATATATATTTTTCAATTTCCTTAGTGTGTGAATAGTTAAAAATATTGTTACAACTAATCATATAATACTTATTCGTTATATAAACTATATGTAACAAAATTCCAAATATACTAGATTGTTAATATAAATATATATATATATATACGACGATATACGACTAAGCCCTGTTTCCCACAGTGGTTGCGCAACCAGCGCTGTGGATCACTAATCTTAGAGGATTATACTTACACGGATGGCTCTTGATGTTATTGTCATATGAGATCCGATTCTGCGGCACGTTTCCATCTGTTATTATAATTAATGATTTAAGTATTAAGCACTTTCAAATGTACCATCAATCAGTTCTTACATTGTTACATGAGTATAAGAAGCATTTTCGTTGGTTACAATTGTTGTTACATTTTTTGATAAATGAGTAAATTTTTGTTTTACGGGTTCTTAGCAGTATCTTATAAAGTTAAAGTATCTTAATAATAAATAAGTTATATCAGAATTAATAAAAGAAAAATGCATAAAATAACATCAAGATTATTATACGTTTAGTTATTTATGTTTGTTGCATAAAGGTATTTTATTAGTGTTGAATTGTATAGAACAGACATACGCGTTCCTGTTAAAGTTATTATTGCCATTATAACATCATCAATAAAAATAACATTTTTCAATGAACAATTACATCAACTACTTAGCTCGCAAGGCACGCCAATGTTTCATTGATTATATCATTATTTTGTATCTGTATACCAAGTTAGTTTATTTAACCTTTATATACACTTTAGTCCTTTATTCTATTCATTTAACCTTTAATATTAACTGTAGTTAAGTAAAATTACTATTAAAACTAAATAGTTTAAATAGGTTTACTCAAACTATACATGGTGCCAAAAAACCTATTAATATATTTTTTATTCAAAATTGTCATTAGACAAAATTAATTAAAATATACTATTATTAGCTAAAAAATATATTATTAGGGACAAATCAACACAGAAGAAAAGCTAAGACAAGGATAATCTAGTAAAAATGTCGCATACGAAAAAAAAAATGCCTCAAGCAGATTCTCGCCCGGAGCGGCGCGCACGCATACATTATTCAAGGGACGAGACCAGTCCGTAAGCGTGTAATTACAACGTTGAATATATTACACTTCAACTTGCCTTTTATAAATTACTCGTCATAAATATGTTAGAACACATAATTGTGGGACAATTGTCTGAGACACTTCACATCTTTTACTTGGACGATCATCACAAAAGAGAGTATATTTTACTGGAGCTTACGCAAGAATATATCTTTAATAGTATAGATTTTTTGTTATATATTTCTATATACAGTACTAATATATAGATATGTGTATATTATTTGTTTGTATATAAATGGTAATTGATATATCTGACTGTAAACGTTTGATGTGATGGGTGTGGGTTCAATCCCGACTTGGGTTAATGATTATATTTAAATTGATTTATTTCCCTGCTCTTGATATAATGCGGCGATAAGGTCCGCCACTCAACACCCGATATCTCGAATTCAGCCAGAAAGGAGTGAAGTGCTAGGAACGGAGTGTCATGCAACTAGACTCTTTGCCTATCCTGCTATGCGGGAAACGACGTAAAGCTGAAACATTATGTATATAAGAATAGTATAATATTTTTTAATAATGTAAAATTATAAATCAGAATTAATTTCATTCTCTATAAGTGAATTTAAAATAGAAGTAATCACTCCGCTCTCCACTTCTCGTACAAATATAGTTAAACGTATGAAACTAAAAATTATCTTCGTGATCATTTTTAGTCACTATCAACTAACTAAGAACCACAACTATCACGTTACGGTTAATACATGCCAACTGCCAATTAATGGTCGGTTAATACAATTTTTTATATTAAAAACTAAACTTTTTTGTAATGTAATATATTTTGAAACCATCTAAAATAAGTACATAATAAATTATATTCTCATATTCAATGAATATTTATAGAGACTAAAATCATTTACTTACATGTATGCATGTATGTTTATTATAGTAAAAGGCCGTTCTTGTTTAAAGCTATAATCAAACGAGCGATAATATTTGCGTGACTGCCAGCCTAGCTGCATTAATATCTCAACGTAATGAGGCGTTAAACAGTAAATCATCTCTTTAAAAATAAAAGTGCTCTTACCACTTGAAGAGCGGAGTCGGTTCTCATTTTATTTTTAAAGTCATCTTTACACAAAGCCGAATAAGTATCTCGTTGACATTATGGATAGGGTTGCCAGTGTATAACAATGTATTTATGATTATTTATAATGATGTGTTTAGTTTATGATATGTTTTTGTACATGCGTGTGTGTTTTTATCTGTGTAGTGTATTGTTCACACGTGTTTATGTCTATTTACATGTAACATTTTTTTTTATCGCAACGCTTTAATTTATATCTGCTATCTACACTGATGATCCATATTAATATCATTAATGCGAAAGTAACTCTGTCTGTTACGCCATGACGGCCATACCGCTGAACCGATTGTGATGAAATTTTATTTAGAGATGCTTGAGGATGAACATACTTTTTTAGCTTTTTCCCAGTATTTTTATTGTTTTACAAAAAGGTCGACGATAACACGAAACAGCTATAGTTGACGCGGACGAAACCGCAAACGGGTCGCTAGTAGTAAATATTTTAAACTCGAACACATGACCATAATCGACCCCATAACCATTTCACACATCCAAAAACGTTCCACCTGCGACATCGTTATCGATCAGTGAGTGCATTGTCCTTATAATGCTGTTTCACTTTAATTTGACATATCCGTTATTATCTCGTTTCAAAGTATATTCTGAACTAGTCCTAAGCGGACCGCATCCGCGCTGATAATTAGATTAATAAACAAGTTTTATTTTATCTATATAAGTTTTGATGAAGTTACAACATGAAGCTGGGACGGTTATGAAGGATCGACATAAAATAGATTACCAAACAGGTGATAGATTTAAAATTCGAAATAGATATTTGTCTATAAAACTTAGATTAGAAATAGATTATGTTTCGTAACAATGAAGACATACTAAAGTTTAAGACCAATAAATGATGTCTAAATTATTCGTCAGGTAAGTTAATAAGCAGCTATAATTCTAGACTTCGTCCAGTGCGTAGGTGCAGCTTCGTGAGAGCGAATGGAGGCGCCGTTTCCTATATCAGGGCAGACAATTTTTTCATATTATTCTTAAAACATGACTTGTCGCTTGGTAGATTTTTTTACAATTTTGAAAACAATTATAAATTTAATAAATCAATTTTTTACTTTTAAAAGTATCCCTTAAATTCCTCAATATATAAGTTGATAAACACATATATAACACCAGATATATATATATATAGTCAGAGCATTCAAGAGAGCGTTGTTAAAACAAAAAATGAAAAATTATGTAATTAGTATAATTTTATCATTATAGCAACCCTATTTTAGGCTAAAACGTAGACTTGTTACTTTACCTGTATCTGTATACGAAAGTTCAATAATAGTATCTATTATAATATACTTAAGATTGATTTTCGCTAAATATAGGTCTGCTTTTTGGTTATTATATAAATAACAAGTCATATTATCTTTCATATCTAAACGTTTATCTTCACATTTTATGTTTATAGGATTTCCATCCTTAATGTGTCCAGTTTCAGTTATCTTGTATTTATACTTGTAATATACATGTATACGATTTTTACACATTTTGAAATGAATCTATTTTTAACCGGATTATACGCCTATATTAATTGGCAAGTCTACCTGTGGCCACGGATTACGGTAAAGTGTTCGAAAAGTCGAATTATCTAAAATGATTTTTCAAATACTAATAATATACGCGATTAATCCGGTTAAAAATAGAATTTGAAGATTAAGAACAAATTCCAAATTTTCACTTTGAAGAACACATTAATAATTAAAGTTAAAATTTAAAGTTTATAAATGGCATTTTTCCAAAAACAGTAGGTGTAAAAAGATCTTTATACAATTTAATATTTTAGCAAATATGTGCAAACTTAGTTGCGCTTATGATAACTGTAGGTTCATATTCAATTACAAATTTTTATTTATGTTTGAATAAGAAATTTATTTGATATAGTTAGATAAATTGTGCTTTGAGTCGAAGAAGAAAAAAATATAGAAAAATAAGTTTATATACTATATATAATAAAAATTATGTTTTATATTATTATTTTATATGCATTAATTTCTGAAAAAGACATTATAAAGTGGAGAACGGACTGTCTTTACACTAGGTTTTTTTCTACTTACGAGAAAAATCCGTGAACTTAAAAAAAGTATTATAAACGTGTTCGTCTACACCTAATTCATAAAATTAAAAATATTAAATTTGTTTTATTAAAAATACGATATAAATAACCTCCATTCTGACGTAATTGTTCACAGAAAATACCTCCTACGATAATCTGTTGACATTGACAGACAATTCTCGTATAAGGAGAGAGTTCGCGAAAGGTCACATAAATTTGTAATGTTATAAGCGGTCATAATATCTTGACGTTTACGACTTTTATTCCTTTATTTGAACCAATAAAGTAGATAAGATTTCAATAAAAGTGGCACCTTTTTATAAGTTATTAAATATATTGTATTTATATCGTATTTTCTTTCTAAATCACATGACAATGTTTCATACAAAAAAAAGCTTTATTTCAAAAGTAATTGTTAAAAAGAAATTCATTAAATTATATAAACGTGAAATATTTTTTCTTTAATGTGAACTGTATAAGTTATATACGATTTGTCCATGATGTTTAATATACCTATATATTAGGAACTCTTAATATCACCAACGCCCGCGTTACATAAATAGCTGAATGCGAGCTGAGCTATCAATTTTTTTTTCTTAGAAAAGTATTTATATTATAGGTATTATTAGGTACATAATTATGTTTATAAATATAATATAATGTATTTATAGTACATATATGTTTCCCACTTTGGTTTTCGCCAGACGTACGTGTGTCATGGTGCAGATTTGTAAAAATGATAAAAATAAATATATATATATATATATATATATATATATATATATATATATATATATATATATATATATATATATATATATATATATATGATATACTCAAGACGCAATTCTTACAACTAAAATAAAGTCAGAATATAATAATGGGCTACGTTTTAACGGTCTGGAGCGTGAACAAAGAAATGTGGAAAGAAAAGCTCGCTTTAATTGTGGAGCCACACCATTGACTCAGGGTTAAATGACCCGGTACCATCTTTAACATATATTTAAAAATGTAGCTTTTCATCAGAAAGTCGTAAATGTTTATATATACCTTAATAATATTTATTTATATGATGTAAAACAAGCTATTACAGTAGTTAACATAGCTCTAGCACTTGTACGGTAATAAAAACAGCAAGTGTTTAATAGCAACGCAGGTGAATGCTTTTTCTGTACCCTTCACTGCCACCCACGGGATTGAACCGACGAACCGGCGCCTGCCTGTGGGTGCTGCATTCCGTACCCGCCTAGTCCAGTCTGTCACGAAGATAGACTACCTGTCCATTCTAAGAAATACAGCCAAAATTAATCGAAAACTAGGAATGCTTTATTTGATTGAAACAAACTACGCTGAATATTAAGTATTCGCAGCTAAATGTCAAGATAATTTGAACTACAGTTGCCTACTTTAAAGTTATTGGAACTATTTTAATAATGAAATTAGAAATTGTTATGTTCTAATCTATAATATCGCTATCTAAATTGCTTTGACCTAAGACTAAAGACACTCGAGACATTAGACCCTGACCTTGCCTACAATTACTGTTGAAGATCTTCTCGCCAGCAGTAAGTAAGCCAAAGATTATTGTACGGAAACACACATTTGAAAATCAATATGGATAATAAGATATACTTTAATATACTTATATATCATTTTGAAGTTTCTAGCAGGCAAAAAGAATTTTCATTACATAACCTAACATGCTACTAGCATGTTAATCAGAAATCAGCCTTTGGACCATAAAAGCCTACTTTGCTAGTTTTACTGCAATTTATTGTCAAACAAGTCCAATTATTTTAGACGACCTTGATTAAAGTCTAGATAATAACACAAATTACATAATCTGATTTGGAATTATAATGTGAATAGGTCATAATCTATTAACTAATCTTTATTTATTTAATCGTTATGTTTTGATTAGAAAATACAATAATAAATTAGTTATATTTGTGGTTAAACATGATTACTAGAACATTATATTTGAATTGATTTAAGATTTTAAAAGCGGAACTAGACAGAGACCTAGATGCTATATAGACACGGTTGACGTAAATTACAACAAATTGTATACCAAACACATGGAAGTGAATGTAATATTTATTTTAGTTTATTATATTATAAAAGATATTGGTGTTCTGTACTTGTTTTCCATATAAAGTTTAAGTATGCCAAATTTCATGTGTATGCATAATTTTCGTTAAAATGGACCCCATAGCTTTTCCTTCGACATATAAATATACGTAATCGTAATGTAACGTACTCTCACACGATTTTTTCAAGAAAAAGCAAGTAATTACCAACTACTACATCAATTACAACTTTAATCATATACTAATAAGAATAAAAATATCTGCTGCATATTGGTATGTATGTATGTTACATAATTAAAGTGCTGATTTCTTTTGTAACACTTGTCATTCAGCCAAAACAGGCGTCAAAATATAACTTTTTTCTGTAGCCCATACAATTTGCAGGTATCTTTCACTTTCAATTCAATTACACACCAACGAGACTATCAATATCGTGGAAAGTTAAAAGCATTTGGAAGTTAATTTAAAGTTTATATTTCCTAGTTTTATTTCAACACATTCTGTCCACGCCAGATGCCTACAACGAAATTGAGCTGGGACCAATAAAATAACGAGTGCAGGTTTGAGAACGTCAAGTGCACTTTAAAGATGGCGGCTGGGACACATTCTGCAGTTTACGAGCAATTAACTTTATTTCAGCGCATCGAGAGGCCGCGTTTTATGGACCCCTACTTGCCAGCTATTCCACTCCCAATTGCATTTCTTTATATGGTATCGAGAAATGTATTGTGCGTCCTCTCTGTTCAGATGCGTAAGGCAAAGGTCCACGATGTTAATCAATTTTCTCTTTCATTACTAAAGATGCGGCGCATTTTACGTTTTTCCACCGTGTGATTTATAGCGTCAACGTTTATGTATCACAGTTTGTGATCTTTTTAAGATATTAAACTGGATTTCGGGTGTGCGAGGAATTTAATAAACCTTAAAATAAGAAAGTTATTTTTTATTTCTGGTTTTTAATTAATTAGTGCATTTAAATTAAAAATATGCGATGTGTAACGAACAAAAAAACACTTGTTTTTCCTTTCACGTACAGGTACCATTCGTATATAAAAATATAGCACGTTCCGTCATCAACAGAACATTATGTAAATAGAGTTTGTTTATATAAGCCTTCCTCTAGACTACCAAACTTCTAGAACTTCTTCTATTTCATCATTCACCAATATTAACAAAAGCTAATTCTAATTCCATTCATTTATAATAGCCTAACTATTGTTAGATTTTATAAATAAACGTAAATCCTAATCCTAATCAGAAAAAAGTGAGCTAAGTGAAAAGCTGTTCAGTGATTCGAGTGGTTGGAGAATAGTTTGTGGTCATTGTTTTCAACGATCGCTCTAACGTTAAACTGCTTCTGACATCGCATATTCAATGCACCAGAAAGTGGCCCATTGGAAAATCGAGTGTTGCATTCGATTACCGAGCCCGGTTAGGTACTTTGTGACGCAATACTTTTAAGTTTATATGCAATTTTTTATTATAACAATTTTAATAATTTAAATATGTTTATGTGACATATCCATTTAGTGAACATATATAACAGTAAACGTTGGTTTTAATTAAAAAATATAGTATTTAATTTTGATTTGGCAAATTAATATGGATTTGATAACAAAGTACTCCGTTCTCCACTTTCCACCCGAACTCGAGACATTACATTTGTTCCACCGCGCCACGACGGCAACTATGTATTGACACTAAGTTCTTTCTGACTACTCTGCTATGCGGTAAAAAGTTTGAATCTGATAACAAAATATGAAACTCGCAATTGCTACCTTACTAAGCTAGCTTGCTGAGTGTAGGAAAACAAAACTTCAAACCAAAGCCGTAAAACAAACAGTTCAATAGTTCATAATATTTAGGTTTATTATTGGCCTTTTAATGAGCATGGTTTGAGCAAGATTTCAGAAAAGTTCAATTATAATCTACGATCGAACGCTTGCGTGCTGTTGCGCAACAGCGAAGTACTGGCGCCATCTACCATAATCTATTGGCGCCGTTCGCCTCTCATTATACACCTTATCGCGTCAATGCAAATCCGACGGCATTTTAATCTTAGAAAAGTCCGTTTTCGAGCAAATACTTTACTTGCTTTAGCTTAGACAGAATAGTGGGCGGAACGATTGTGAAAATCGGTACGCTTTTTAAGTGCGCGTGGGCAGGTAATTATACGTCAAGCTTTAATCCGTGGAGTAATGCAGTCAAGAATACTGTGTTTGAACAGTCTCATTTTTTGATTATCAATATAATATTGTACTATCTACTATATTTGTTGCTTAGTTTTGATGTTACGTTATCACTGTAAGCTTTTAAACAATTTCGTCCACATTGTGTTAAAATAAGCTTGCTAAAATTTATCTAATACGAGTTATTATAAATAAGTAATGCTTAAGTTCTATTTATAGTCCCGCAGAAGATGAGCTTTGTAATTTATGAAGCAACAAAAATACTATAAAAAGGAACCAGTAGCCTCGCCTTGGGCAAAGATCGAATTACATTAATTTTATATGTACTATTCGATTGCTCTCTTCTTAATTTATTCTGACAGTCATATACTAGTCTTCTGCTTTTTCCTTCGTCACAAAAACTAATCGCATTGGCATTACTACCAAGCTATTAATATTTAAACTTGTCTGCCATCTGGATTTATTGGTTGCTAGCGCGTCGTCTATATATCGAATTGTATGAATTTAGTAACAATAGATTTTTAAAAATACATATTTAATTTTATCTGATGTTGTACAGGTGACCCCTCTGAGGGAAGTCCTCATTTTTCTTCAATTAGTGCAGTACTTTATGGATTCAAATATCCGTATTGTTCGGCCAGAACAGGACTCATTAATATTACAAAAATAAAAATAATCCTTCCAATGAATTAAGTTAAGCTCCTAATATTCACTTACTATTCGTAGTTCATAATTAATACAAGAATATTATATATAAACATGTTTAACTAATAAATAATACTATATTTGTTGCAGGTAAGTTGCTACATACGGAGCATACGATCTGTAAGCTTATAAGTTAATCATATAAGACAAAAAGAATAAATTGAATCACAGCGTCCTGTATACAGTTAAATAATTCAAATATAAGGTGTTGCTACCTATAAAGGCAATTCTGAAAGTTGCCGTTGACTCGTAAAATCGGTAGGGAAAGGGAAAAAATGTTTACAATCCATTCTAAAAAGCCTTTCTGATTTTCGAAACGGAAATTGGGACCTATACACAATGGTGTAGGGAAATGAACGGATTTTAAATGGGCCCTCCCGAGAACCTTCGGTTAATACGAAAGTGAGGATAATACGGAAAAGAATTTGATTTCGGTGGTGAGAATTATTAAGTTATATTGTATTATACAAATTGGTAACGAAATAACGTGGTAATAGCTTGTGTCAATAGTCAATAGTATATATTTTTAAAAGCAATTTTCCAGCTTTTTCCCGCATAGCGGGATAGTCACCGAGAGTCAAGGCATTCCGTTCTCCAATTTCCGCCCGAGTTTAATACGTTGCGTGTTGAGTGACAGAACTCATCGCTGCCATTTTGTCTTAGGTACCAACCAGAGCGGAGAAATGATAATAATTTATATATAATCGTCCTCACGAGCGGGAATCGAACTCACACCTAATCGCGTTTACAGTCCGACGCTGTCCTCACTATGCTACGATGGCCTCAAAGCAAAATAGTAAATTTATATGTCATTTTGACAGAATTAACTTCGTGATATAAGGTTTTTGGTTTCCTATAGAGAAATAATTTGAAGCCAAAACTCAACATTTATTGTTATGAAATAACTAATACAAATAGAAAATGATACAAAACCTGCTATCCTTCAATCCTCGCCGGTACATATATGAAGTGAGAACTAATAAGTCCGCTGAGATTTCCAACCGTTTTGTATTACCTTTTTATTATTTCGCTTTTTCCTTTTACAAGACCATATTTCATTGAGGTTCTGAGAAGCGTGTGAGTGGCCCGCGTGGGTTATGTTCCATTAAAAATGTTGTGCACTTCACGTTTAAAAACCGCTGATATGGTGAGTAAATATTGGAGTATAGGCATAAATTTGATTATTTTTTGTAGTCTATGCTACTCGAGCGCTGTCATAGTTCTACATTACTTTATGGCTTATTTTTCCCGCTAATATATCGTTTTCTTCACAACTACGCTACTTGTTTCATTAATTATTGTACCAGTAAAGATAATTTGTTATTATTATTAAATAGATATCTTATTTAAAACCGGTTATTTTTAATCTTAATTTCTACACTTACAATTAGAAAGAAGTATTAAATATATTTCTCAGATCTTCAAACTGTATGTAGTTTTGCTAGGTAACGACTTGATCAATTTGAATTAGTTGTTCGTGGAATGCTTTTAGAGCCTAGATTATGTTCAATTCTTATAATTTTAATTTCTAATTAATTTTGATTTATATACATTATATATATTTTTATTATGATATAAATTTTCTAAATTTTCAATGATTATTTCTACTAGTACTTATGAGTAAATAACCGAATTAACCGAACCGAGTAAATTACAATTATATTTAGTTGTTTTAAACATTTTAACTATAATTCATTATGATATAAGCAAATGCTCAAAATTTCATATCAGATGATTTTCCTCGAAAAAAGAACGTTGGAACCAAACAAAAAATTAATAGCCAATTAATTGGAAAAAAACGTACAATTAAGAGAGACCTTACAGACGAGTTTTTTTAATTTTGCTTATTTATACTATAATTTTAATTGAAAAACGTCGATTTATAAATTCATTTTATTTCATACGACACTTAAATAGCTTTATATTCATTGAATATTAAAGTATTAATTCCCACCATATTACTTGTATGCGTTTATCCCACTCATGCATATTTCTGTAGGCATATGCTAGAGTGAAAAGGAACACCTTTCAGACGTAGTAAAAGCGGTCCTCTGGAAAATCAACAGAGCGGTGTACGGAGGCAATTCTTTATAGGATAAATTATGCAGAGCCCTGGCCACTTATTTAGATGCAGATTTCGTTTTAGTATACTGGTATATACACGTTGAAATAAATTAGCTGTGGTGCGGGTACTGATTTGTCCCGGCCTTACTTTGTATAATGCATGCCTTTTGCCTATAATTTAAGCGACATTTTTCTTGTTCTAAAATGTTACCTATACAAAAAAAATAATTGGAGTCGTTTTGAAATATTCTAATTTGTAATATTAAAATAACTGCTGCTTAATAAATGCATATGTATATACGGTTTTGTCTGTCTTAGGCTACTTTTATTTTAGAATCCCACGTGGATTAGGACGCGGTCATGGCTAGTTATAAATAAAAGCCTTAAAAAAAAGAACGTGCACATATTTCATTGAAGACATGCATTTATTTGAATTTAATGTAATTTTATATAGGTAGTTTATATCCATCTAGTCACTCTATTACGGTTATATTTGACTGACCGCTACGGGTCTGGGTTGACTAATGATTTACTTATATATTTAAAATATTTTTATTCCCAACTTATCCTTATGTATATTATAAACGTTATATAGACTCGCTCTGTCTGTTACAATTAATAATGAAAAGACATGTGTAGAAAAAAAAGTTCCGGTGATCGATAAAGTTTAGTATAAGGTAACTCTGCGACACATATGAAATCTTATTAAAGAAAAGAAAATTCACTGGGACATTCTGAGCAATATAGCTTAAATTACTTGGGGGAATGAAGTTAGAATCCTTTCAAGAGTGAATTGTTTTAGACAATTCGTTTTCTTGATTGCTTTGTGATGCGAATTTTATGGTCACTTCAAGCGGTAATTGGTAATGAAATAATTATTTTCAACTGTTGAGTTTATCTTATTGTTTATCTTTGAACATCCCACATCTAAATATGCACTCCGTTCTCCACTTTTAGTCATTGCGTGTTGAGTGGCGGAATTTAACACTGCGCTTTGTCTTGTCACCAGAGTGAACAAATAAAAATAATATAATCACAATTGCTGTCACACTGGGCCACGGTGGCCTTCCAATCTTTCCAAAAGAAGAAGCTTTTTTATGTAATAATTTGAAATTGGAAAAATTCGTCACGACTGACACTTATACTAAAGTAACTAAGCCCAATCTTAAACAGGTGCTTCCTTAAATTAAAAAGCTTAAACTTCTAAAAGGGTTAAAGCTGTAAGAATTCAGAGCGCTTGTCGCAATCTCTCTCCTTTATTGGAATCCATAATCTCGAAAGGCGGCCAAAAGTTAATTTAGTCTAAATGCTCAAACACGACGAACTGGGCTCTTCATCAGAGGAAAAATTCGACGAAGTGATGTTTCTTACGAATTCCCTACCATTCCCGAGACAAACGACAGCGTGCTACGTCCATTTTGGAATGAATTTTGCTTCAAATTCGTTGTAAAGAATTTCGTCTGATGTTCTCGAATATATTATATATACATATATATATATATATAACAATATAAATTTTAAGTAATTTCTTGTGATGGTATACGGGAAAATAATAAGATTAATGACAAATTCTATTTCGAAGAATATTTAGAAATATTTGTGTACTTTAAATGATACCATTTCGATGACATTTATGGAGTTTTGATAATATAGCTGGTTATATTCTGGAGATATTCATACATGTATATATATATATATATATATATATTCAGAAACGTAATAGTTAACGTAGTAAAAATCACATTCAATAGTAAATCATTATTATTAAAGTATTTTTTTTAGTGCTAAGCAAAGCGCAATTACAAAGATGTAAGCATGACGTTGTCACCGAGTGTCATTAACATAACGTCCCGCTAGCTAATGAGTCAACAGATTGTACATGTACTGTCTGTATGTAACCTCATTTAGAATAAATGAAAGAAGAGAAATTAAGTTCTTTCTTTTGTATTTGTCAATAACAAATAGCTTTGTCATATTTAGTTGCTTTGAGATGTTTTTTGGTTTAAAATTCACTCGATTTTTATTTGGTTAAATTTAAGCATTATATCTGTGGTTGGTACCAACTACCATATCATTTCCAAAAACCAAAATAAAAGCTTTAGCCTTTTTCCCGCGTATCAGGTTCTCAGTTCTATAAAAAGAAAAAAAATATATTAATCATATATTAGAAAACTCTTTATGCAATATAATTCTTAAATTATACATATATGTTCGTCATACATATATGTTAACGTTTATAAAAGAATTATATAAAAGAATTGCGTACAATTCTAGGAGCCAAATAAATATGGAATCAAGAACTTAATAAAATTTATATATCATGTTGCAAAAAAGACATGCATGCCATAGTTTTAATGTGAGATTATTTTTAGAAATTATAGTTTTAGTAGAGTTTATTGTCATAGAGTTTTAAGCCATTGATGAAACGGAATAGTCGGAAAACTATATTATCGTATGAGTTATTATGTATTTTTGGAAAACTTATAAAAATTCAACGTAGTAGAAATTCGAACCCGTGTACATATTTAAACGTTTTTTAAAAATATTTTCATGATCCTAAGCGTGTGAATAACACTTACATAATACCTACAATAATTTTAATAATTCTAACGCAGATAGACACAGCTTATTGAACAAGCACGCAAGTTGAACGAGACGGTTGTTAACATAGACATGTTGCTAGTTATTTTAAATTGTAGCATATCAATTTCCTTGGTACTGACAGATGTGCGTATTTCAGTCGTGTCATTACGTGGCTTCCGTTCGTTACTGTCCTGACCTAATTAATTATATATTGGCAATAAAATCGATTGTAAAATGCTAATTTAACTCATAACCTTGGAATATTCGAATCAAATTGTTCTAGCGTCCTAAATTTTGTTTTGTTAACGGAAAATCTATTAAATGTACCAGAAAACACGTTAGCGGTGCGCTCCTGACTAAACATTACTTCAAAGTTGAGAATACTGAATAGCGATATATAAATTCTAATTCAAAACATTATTTATTCAAGTAGACTTTAACAAGTACTTTTCGGTCAGTGAAACAAACAGTTGTTTCTTATATGTTCTCAAATCATACTTTTAGTTTTATGAAAAGCTAAGCAATTTTATTCATATAACTAATGCTCAACTACAGTTATATAAAAATTTAAAAAAAAATTATCTAAGCATCTAAACCTTAGTGTGTGTAGATCAACGAAGATATAAACAGACATGAATAAACAAACTGCCAATCATTGATATCACATTTACAAAATATAGCGTATCGGACAATGTCCTTATAAATTTATATTTAAAAATATCGAAATTAGACCGTTGCTATAAATTTGAATATTTATCTTACTTTTATATCAGTCGAAGGCTTTGATTGTTACATTGGCAATTTTAATTTACATTTAAATTACCTATATCTTACAAGTTTCAATTAATCTGTGGTTGTATATTTATTTTATTTTAAAAATAAAATAAACAATAAGTAACTAATTAACAAAAACTATAAAGACAAAAAAATATATTAATTAATTATTACATTTACTGTAGGAATATCATACAGTAAATATGAGCCAAGTTACTAATAACTATAACTTTGATCTACCAAAGTTACGGTTCAAAGTGTCAGTTCTAGCTGACACGTGTGTTATTGAACGCAACTCAGGCCCTCTCGGGAAATCAAACTCTGTCTTGAAATCCAGACATGATTAGGCCAATTTGGAGTGGGATATGTATAAAAGATATGTACGACAAAGGCTTATATAATGCAATGTTAAAAGACGTTACTTTAATAATATATATGGCCAATGCTTAATGGTTCAAATACAACGAGTATTTGACAAACCAGGAAAATAAAATTACTTTTCACCAGCGCAGTTCCTAACGTAATATAAGTTGAGACTTATTACAGTTTTGAAACGAAACTATTACAGTTGTATGAACTTATTACAGTTTTTATTAGAGTTCCCACATTTCTGTATGGATAGACGCAAGCATAATTCCTTCCAGAGAAAACTGATTTATAACTTCGTAACTATTTTAGCGAACTCATGAAACTATACGAACTACCTAACTTTAGATGGCTTGCGGCATATTTCAAAAAATATTTTATTACCGCACAGAAATGGTGACCGTAAAAACTTAAAAGGAGGCGAAAATAAATCACCGTCTCCCGTTTTTGAAAGTTTTCTGCATACGCGGCGCAAGACTTTTTTCATATTTATTTTTATCTCTAACGACATTCGTTACTCCAAAATCAATTTGATTATACACCCTATGAATTTTAATTTTACGAGTACTATACTATACTATTATTTTATAATTATTAATAAGGCATAGAAATTACATATGTTTAAAGTATTTTTATTAAGAACTTACGTACAATTACATATTGTCTTGTTTTTAATGACTCTACCGGGCAGAATACGTCTCCCATTTCATAATTTAATTATCTCGTAAAGCCCAATGGTGCATGGCTCAAACATGCCGCGACCTTATGGTGAAATTGCCATGGGACTAACGTAATTTATACCCCATTGTTTGCATGACATGACGTGAAGTGCTAATACCAGCGTGGGTGTTGCCAAAAATATAGCAAATCTATTTATTATTATGATCAGAATATTTTAAGATTACTTATGTAAAAATAAGAGAAAATTAAACTTAATATACGGCTTCACGGTTTTGCCCGCATAGCAGGGTTGGCAGAGAGTTCTAGTGTCAAGATACTCCGTACTCCATTTTCCGCCCGAAATGGTATCGTTGCGTGTTGAGTGACAGAGCGGAGAAATGAAAATAATTTAAATATAAGCATTCCTCTGAGTGGGAATCGAACCCACAACCAATTGCGTTTACAGTCAGACGCTGTCCCACTTATTGAGCCTTTAAATGGTATTTCAAAGAAAGTACAACACGAAAACTTATCGATACATTTGATGCTTCCGCTTGTCTCGATACTTTAACATAAGAAAATGGTCGTGATAAAAATGTGAACGGTTGTTTTATTTTAGAATAATTGCTAAAATAATTAGTAATTACGATATCTTGATGCAGTATCTGACTGTAAGTAATCCTGATTGGTTGTGGGTTCGATGCCCATTTGGAGAAATGACCAATTGATTTATTTTTATTTCTCCGGTGAAAAAGACGAAGTGAACACGACAAAGTGCAGCGTAGAGATACGCCGAATGTTATGTTATTGAAAGTTTAAATGCGTGACCATAATAACTATTTATGGTAAGAGGAAGCGGGTTTATTGCTCTGTCAACTTTTTTATCAACCTTAGCTCAATTTGTTTTTATTAATAGTTTTAAAATAAAGGACCAAATATCATTGTATAAGCAATTCAACTTATCAACCTTTTCACGCCTGGTACGGATATAAAACTGTTTATTTATTATGATAGTCCACAAACAGGGGTTTTATGTATTAAAGTTACAATTACATAGATAGATTATTTTAACGTTGCTACAGCGTGGTGTACCACCAGGCGGGTGCAGAGTTTTTTTCTTATCTAATAGTTTAAGAATATATGTAATTTCTATGTTCAATTTGACATTAAAAAGCAATTCATAATTCAAATTCATATTCAAATATATAAAAACTATTTTACACTTTAACGAAGCACATAACCCACATCGTATCTCACATCTCAATATTATCTTAGACGTAAATATTTGACGATAATATACTCTTTTATCAACTTTGTGTATAACTGGAAGAGGTGACTGTCTTGTTAAGTCTCTGAGTTTTGATTAATAATAATGCCATTTTAAAACAGTGTAATACAATTGTCGATAGATTGATTTTGCCAAAATTTTAAATGAAAATCTAATTAGATTAGATGTATCAAACATCAAACACCAAAAATATACGCGATTAATCCGGATAAAAATAGTTTCTATTCTAAATGTGTAGTAATCGCGAAAATCAAATATTTTTTCAAGTGTTATTCGCACACTTAGGAAACTAAAAAAGACATATTTAGAAAATGTATAAAAATTTGTACGCAGCGGGATTGGAACTCATGCCTCCTGAAAATCGTTTAATGGCTTAGCGGTCAGAGCGGTTGAACGGTGTTCAAGAGGCGCGGGTTCAAATCCCGCTGCGTTTAAATTTTTATACGTTTTCTAAATATGTCTTTTTCAAAGATATTATTATACTCAATATCAATTTAGCAAATATATGTATTCGATAATAAACGTACCTATAGGTAGTAAATACTAACGTAAAAATTATAGAGAGTTTTAAGCATTTTTATGTAAATTTCATAGGTATTCTGTTTATACTTTAAAGCAGAAACAACAGGTATTTAAGACTAAGATAATTAATAAAAGTTACTACATATACTTATATATCTTTTAAATGAGGTATTTTTAAATATACAAAATTTTTCTTTTACCTGTCATCTATTTATCATATATTTATCCCACGTGTTCGCTAAGAGTTTTTTCATAACAAATCTTAATACACGTATTTGACTCTTTGACAAAAACCCATGATTTAAACAGCGTAACTACAAAAGGGTTAAAAAGAGAAAATTTGAATACCCATAACGGAGGCCGACAAGGAAGTGTCTTCTTCACGATATTTCGTTCCATTGTGTATCCCTCATCAATATTCCTCGATTGTGGCCTTTTTTGTAAGCCTTTACTGTTACCTTTGTACCCAGATATTTCAAATTCAACAATTTTCATATTTATTTTACAGAAAGCAAAAACAGCTTTACGCTTTTTCCCGCATATCAGAGTAGCCAGAGAGAACCTTATGTCAAGATACTCCGTTTTCCACTATCCGCCTGAAATCGAGATATAACTGGTTGAGTGGCGGAACTCAACACAGGCTTTGTCTTCAGACAAACAACAAGGCGGCGAAATTAAAATATATTTCAAATATAATTATTCCCCGTATGGGAATCGAATCCACAACCAATCGCGTTTACACTCGGAGTTCTTTGCTTCAATTAC
Organism: Podotricha telesiphe; assembly: GCA_038994665.1. Classification (NCBI taxonomy): domain Eukaryota; kingdom Metazoa; phylum Arthropoda; class Insecta; order Lepidoptera; family Nymphalidae; genus Podotricha; species Podotricha telesiphe. The sequence goes on from JAOYRR010000144.1 coordinate 185,211, forward strand.
ACTACACTTTTTATAGTACACTACGCTTGTTTTTTAAATACTAATATGTCTCTTTAACATAACCGATCTGTTTATTGGTAATCTAAATATCTTCTATATATACTTTTAAAATTTTTACAAATAACACTACGAACATATTTATAAGGTTTGATTAAATATTATAACTTTTTTATAAATGACAATTTTTTATTAAAATTAATAATTTTTTACAAACATTTCCAGTACTTAAAACAAGGCTTATAAGACTAATAGAGAGCTTAGTGTCTCTATGTATACTCTAAGAGAGATATTTATAAATTAGTTTCCTTAATCTAAATATTTCAAACATTTATTTATTATTTATAAGGACGACTATATAATATATTTTAAGAACATGTAGCGAACCAATTTTTATTATATGCATAAAAACGAAATAATGTCAAACAGGATATCCGTTTATGGGCAAAGTTCCAGTTCTGAGAACATAACATATATCTATAATAACATAATGTATCTGTCTATAGATGAAGATTTTTATTAAATATTTTAAAATAAATTTGACACTATGGTAATTTCGCTGCTCTTTAATATTCCGTGGGGCCTCAAGACTCGTGTCTCGCTTTAAAATAAAATTCACGACTAAATGGTAGAGCTTCAAAGCCTTTGTTTGGTAATGTTATGAGTTTTTTATTGGCTTTATATTTTTATGGATTTCTAAAAAGGTTACATAAGACCCTATTTTGGTGGTTCGTGGAAACATAGTGAACACTCATGTCCACAGATTTACTCAGAATTTAGAAAATTGCAGGTATATAAATTTTTTGTATTATATTTTATCTTTGTGCCATTGCAACTTCTCTTTGAGAAATTTGTTATAACAAAATAATAATTTAGTAAATGCTCATGTCACAATGTTGGCAAATAAGAATCGTGGTTTTTTTAAAAGTTTGTACAGTAAATGAAATATTCCTCAAAATCTCAGTTTAGCCGATATAATGTGCCGTAAACGTCGAGATTGCGTTTTATTAAGATATCAAAATATCATTTCGACGCTGACTGAGGTCCATGTAATGGAAAGCAAATATCAATTTGCATATGTTCGACATGTGTTCCGAATATGACGTATAATATAGCTATTATAAGATAAGATATACTTATATACTTCTCAGCTTTGCTTAATCTAAGCTAATGTGTTAAGAAACTGTAAATATTGTAATAATTACGATAAAATTAGCATATATTTTAAAATATACATACTTAAATAATACTAACTGAGCCCGTGACTTCAATCGCGTGGAATTTTAAAACAAAAGTCCTTATTACTTGCCAGTGAAATTCCCGTTAAAATTTATCAAGCCGTTCCAGAGATTAATCGGTACAAACAGACAGACAGACAAAAATTGTAAAAAAAAATATTTTGCTATACGTGCCGTGTATGTATGTATACACGGCACGTATAGCAAAATATGTTTTGCTTTTTATGCATTTAGTATAAAGTGGTTATTTTAATATTACAAACAGTCACTCTAATATTATTTATTTGTGTATATGAAATAAATATAGAAACTATACTTAATGCACGCATTCAATAAAATCTAGCTATTATTATATTTAATCTCGCAGTACTTTAACACAAAAAAAAAGGAAGGTACACCGATATCAATAATTATAATTCTCCACTGCTTCCATGGAAAAAATATTTTAAAGATCACACAATGTGAATGGCACATTATATGATGCTGTTCACGCGTGAATAGTAATTTTATACCGCCATATTCGTATAGCGCTGTAGACTATAGGCTCGTTTTACTTTAAAGTTATCTGATATCATACCATTTGGTTTAATTCAATTTAACCCACATACAGTTTTGTAAGGATGCAGCATGACGCTGCAATAGGTTGCTATTTATTATTTTACTTGAATAGGCTTAAGTATCTCCTGTATTATGCGGGGTAAGCCGAGAAATGGCTTAGACACTGCTAAGGTGGCGGAACTTGACGCATTTTCTTTCACACGACTAGAAAGACTAAAATATGAACCCTCATACAAATCGAACCCACTATTATCGCGTAACATACGAAGGCGTCATACACTTTTTACTCGGATACATAAGAAACAGAAAATTAAAAAAACTTAGTACATACCGGAACACTGCAATTTCTAAGTGAACTTTCTTAAGGAACAATGAAGTTCCCTAACAAAAGGTAAGGAAAAGGCAATACTTAAGCGTTATATGAGGAGAATTTTGTCTCCCTATTCGCTGCAATGCGATGAATGCCGTGGACGCTATGGCAAAATTTCGGCACGCCCACGACGCGAGCACGGCTGCCATGCATTTTCGATGAATAATCTACGTACAGACTGTAAAGATCGCCGCTTTCAATAGCGCCGTATAATCTATACACATAAGCTTATAAAATATTAAAATCAAATCAAGTTAAAGTTTGACTTGCAGGGGATGACGAAAAGCAATCTTGTGAACAATTAACTTAAAATATTATATGAATAAAATTGTGTAACAAATTCTGAATAGTGTCTAGACGATTTTTATATTGAACATGTTTTATAACTTGGTTATTTTTATCTTCTTTTTATATTTGTTATTCCTTCTGTGAAGAAGTGCTTTTCCATGATACAGCAATTTAATACTTGAATTTCTAATAAATAGGTATCAATATCGGAAAGAAAAACGTTCGTAGATCAAAGTTGTGGAGCGAAATGGAGGATGCCTACCCAATAAAATAGAATCCATATCTCAAAAACTAATATTAATTATAAAAACTAACAATTAATTCATTATATTTCTTTTCTAAATTTATTTGAACTTATTAGTAACACTACTAATAACTATTGTGAGAAGAGGTATGCTAAAATAAAGGCTTAATATTATTATTATTATTTAGGTATCAATGTATATTTTGGGCCGAAAGTGGAGAATCGAATGACACCTTGTTGTCTCTGCCTACCCTGGTATGCGGAAAAATCGTAAAGCTAAAAATGAATGAAATTACAGAGCAATGTTTAGTTTTCCTTATACAATATAAGTCCATTATAGTAGCTGTAAGAATCCCTGCTATGTATGTAAGTATGAGGAAAAAAGCGTCAATCTGAATCAAAGCTTATACATAAATAGCTTAATACATAGCAGTATTTAAACTTTGAATAGTAGAAAAATGTGCAATAATAGAGTCACGTCCTTCCATAAACTTATTAAAAATATGGCGCGACATCGTACATAATTTCGTGGGACGCTACAGTTGTCATCTCGTTATAATTCCGCGTGGGTTGCATCTTGCACAATGCATTTGATACGTGGTGCGCCTTTACGATGTGCCGTGCCGATTTGTACCGTGCTTGTTTGTTTTAGTTTTATTTAATTTCTGTTAAAATTAATTTATTACCGTTTAGATTATATTATACCGTTTGGATTAGATAATACCGTTTTTTACTAAGGTGTCCGATAAGTGTACTACTAGAGGTAACGTTGAACGAATCCTAATTTCTGAAACTTTATTAACTAAACGTCAATAAAACCAGTTTAGGTGCTGTAGTATCACAGGATCTAGCATTAGGTCTTGTTAATGCAAATTATAATTAATAATAATTGTGATGTAAATAATAAGTTATAACTTGAATAAGCCTTCATAAATCCATACCTACAAGATAGGGCAGATATAGACAAAAACCTCCGCATAGCACGGTAGTCAGAGAGAACCCAGTGTAAAGACACTCCGCCCTGCACTTTTCGCCCGAAATCACGACAATGACTGTTGAGTTGTTCCAGATATTTTTAAAATTTCGTTTTAAAGTATTATTCACACACTTAGGAAATTGAGAAAAACATATATTTAGATACCAGAACGGAGAAATGAAAATATTTAAAATATAATCAGTAACTAAAACATTATAAAAGCATATATAATGCGAACATAGGTGGATATCTCTCTTATCCAGTTTCAGTTAGTTAGTGCACACTAATACACGGGCTATCGTCACGTATTGTACAAGAATATAACCGTAAAAATTAATTGTCACAACAGAATTGTGGAACGATATGAGAACGATGCAGCTTCAAATTATCATTGAGCCGCATAAACTTTTATACCAGACAACCTTTATTAATTGGGTTCAAATTAGGGAAGGCCATTAAATAATATTTTTGTAGTAGAAAATGTATTTTAGATTGATTACTTTATATTAATATATAAAGTAAATGTTAAAACCTGAAATTTTAGAGCTGGATATTTTACCGTACTTTTTTTTTACCATGACCGACAAAGGCGAAGTAGTAATTTTGTTGTAAAAGTGTATATTATCAAATGTTTTTGTATATATATTTTGCTATTCATCACAATTCAGCGATTCTAAAATATAAATTCAGCGAAATGCTAATATACATAAGCAAACCAACACATCATTAATCTTTGAAGAACTATTCTATTTCATCGATGTCTAAAATCAGCTAACATTTCGTACAATAACAAATCATGAGCAAATTAACTTGTCAAGCGAAGCCGCGGGCAGTTTCAACTTCTTTCAACTTTTACGCTGAAAAGGGTTATTTGAGGTCATCCGTCATTTCGATTTATGAGTAATACGAGATGCCTCTTTGAACTTCAATCATTTACAACCTATAACTAACAGATTAAATTTGAAAAAGAAGCTAATTTCTAAAGCTTTATAAATATGTATTGATAAAGCAATATGCACCTATCATATGAACATAAAGTAATTTAAAAATTAAATTATTTTACTGCGCTTATACTTGACGCTTCTAGTATGTATTCATGTACTTACTTGCAAAGTAATTATTATAATTGTAACATGCATTATAATTATAACCTAGATTGTGCGGCCTTTTGCGTTGTTTATAAAAAGATATTTAAAAAAATAAGATCAAACATATAACCCTACACATGATGCAAAGCTAAAAAAATGTTAAAATAAATGGCATATGAATGAACACGTATTGACCTTTTACGATGGTACAGTATTTGCGTTGGTTTTAATGAATACCAATAAAGGAGAAACTTATTTTAACGAAGATAAAATTGTCATTCTAAAGGGTTTTTGAAATATCTTTCCATGACAAATCTGTACGAAAATGGAGTATAAAATTTAACTGTCATTAGTAATATCAATTGTAAATTATTGGATTTACACATTTTTTAATTAAACATATAACAAAATTTAAGAACTACGTATATGAATTTCCCGATTGTTTAATATGATAATAAACGCTTGACGCTTGATTACTAATAAAAAATTAAGAATATAAAATTGTTAAAATAGATAAAACTTTATCCTAATGTTCGGCATTAGGATAAAGTACCTTAAAAAGACCTTCAAATTAAACGATCAAAAGTGTCTCCAGACACACCAGCACGTCACCAATGCCTTCATTATTTGAAAGTAAAATTGATTTCTAACCATTTATAATAAAAGAAAAACGAGAAGTCCAGGAGAACTACGGTAAATCAAGACGGAGGGACCGTGTAGATATCCTGTAACGTGAAATAAAACATCTAAGTGTTTCATGAGATATTTCACCATACGGGTGCTGGACCCATCAACAGTGAAGCATATGTAAAAAAAAACTTTAAATACATATGTATTTCAATATATATGAATCTATAACTAAGGCTATCGTGGGACAGTGTCTGACCACAAACGCGATTGGTTGTGGGTCCGATCACCACTTCGAGGAATTATTATTTTTTAATGATTATCATTTCTTCGCTTTGGTATCAGTTGAGTTCCGCCACTCAACACGCAAAATCTCGAGTTCGGGCGCTAAGTTTGTAAGCCGAGTGTCTTGACACTAAGTTCTCTATGACGACACTATTAAGCGTCAAGCTGAAAAAAATTTAAAACTTAACAAAGATTATTACCTACACTAAATGTAAATTGTAATGAAGTCAGATACCTACGAGTATAACGCCATAGATAAGTGAAATCAATAATGTTATAGATCCTTAGTATGGTAATATTAGTTTGTCATGCAACTAAGTTTATTGGGTTTTGTAGACGATCGCCTTTCTATCCATCGTCCTAAGCATTCATCCATATTAGATTGCAAATTTACCATTACGGTTAACGTAAAACTATCGATCAATTGCATTAAGGCTGGACTATAAAGCACGCTATTTTGTTTCGGTCATAATTAATAATAGAGTATTAGTAATTTTTAGGTCAAGTTTTAGGAATATATATATATATATAAATATATATTATAAAATATATCTTATTTGTATTATTATAATTTAAATTTGAGAAATTATTTGTGACTTTCCCTATGTTCTATGAAAATCTCCATCAACGCTTAAATTAATGAAAAAGCTAAAAAAAACGCATTCTAACAAACTGCTTTATAACCGTGAAGGTAACAGCAGTTTGATGTAAATAATCACTATAGTCAAACACTCTAGTCTATACAACTTGCATAGCAATTTGTGAAACCACAAAATAAAATGACTTATATTAAAAATTTTAAAGTCTTTGTTAAAGTGCCTAAGCGCAATATCCTTAAAGGATGTAGGTCTGCCACACTATGAATATATTCACCGATGTTAATTCTACTTTGCCGTGCGAAGATTTCCGCGTGAAATCGACTTAATGTAAACGCTTTGTCTGTCTGTTTGTCTTAATGGGTCCCTGAGTAATGTAATGCATTCGCATAGCGATTATGTCACTTTCTTTTATGTTCCTCGCTGTAGTTTGTTTGTTCTTTTAAAACCGAAATGGCTCTGTATTTACATACAATTTACTAAATAACACCTCGAATATATTAAGAACTTAATTTTGTTTTATACTATAACTAAATATGTAAGAGGTCAAAGTGGCGTTATGGGTTAGCGTCTTACTATAAACGTGATTATCGCGGGTTCGATCGCCACTCCGGGAGTACGACAAAGCTCGCCGTTATGCCGCCACTCAAAACGCAATGTCTCAAATTCAGGCAGGACAGAGCTTTACATTAAGTTCTTCCTATCTACCGTATGCTATGCGTAGGAGTGTGAAGCTGAATAAAATAAAAATAAATATGCAAGTGGCAATTATTATTATTGCTATACTTCTCCATATAATTATACTGTAGGAGATGTAAAGAAATAATCTAATATGGTATCCTTTAATATTTTCCCAACTTACCAACTTGTCAAACTTGACAAATGTAACGGAATATTTTAACCGTTTACTTTATAATATATCCGTAGCGAGTGATGTTTATTGGTAAGCTGCAATATCTAGATTTTACATGGATTGTAATTAGCTACGCCTTACGTGGCATTACGCAATGCGAAGGTAGCACCGCACCTTTACTTAAAAGTAGTTCAGCATGTTTATGCATATATTTGAATGCAGGTATTTGGCAAAAAAGTCGATTTATTTTTTTTCAATTAATTAAAAAAAAATTTTTATTCTAATATATGCTTATTAGCATTGTAGACGGTGATTCTATGAATATTTTTTATTTTTTATATTTATTATATGTAGTAGGTTAATATATGCGTTCTCTACTTTTGCCCAATCTAAAGACTTTGCATATCGGGCCATCTTTGCATATTAGCCAACCATCTTATGCCGTACTTTTTCTGTCTAAGCAACTGAACATATATAGCATAAAAAGAATTGTCCCGAAAGAAGTTTCGCAGTCAGTTGATTGGAAAAATATGGGCCGAGACATTTGATTTTTTTTCAAAAAAATACCACTAAGTTCCCTGAACTTTTTTAAAGCAAATAATAGCTATAGTATAGATTTATTAGTGGTTTCAAGTTCAAAGTTTCCGGAGCGATTATTACATCTCTTGGAAACCGTCTAACCGCTCCAGCCAATTAAGCCATACGTTCGCTTTTTACAAAATAAATCCTTTTCTAAAATTATTTTCTCATCCCAGTGTATGAATATGACTTAAAACAATATTAAAATAGTACACAAACCAATCGCAACGTGCCATGACCCTTAAATATAGAGCTTTAAGCTTAAAACTTTATGTAAGAGTCATATTGTACGCTAAAGTTAAGGACAAAAAAGCAAGGGCATCTTAATTATTCCTATTAATAAGCAACCATTGTCACTATACGAAGTAAACAAGGAGCTGTGCAAATGAGTTAGGAGAGTCAAAGATCTTAACCAGACGCCAGGAATAATGAACACTAATTAGAAGACCGCAATAGCGGAGGCGGGCCGTTGCGCCTTTCAATTTGCTTATTAATAGGGTCAACTAGATCAGAGAGTCAACAAAAGTATAATAAAGTTGTAAATTGTAATATCTATCAAAAGGTTAAGATAATGCGTAATCTATGTATGTGTCAAGTTTATGTTAGTAGTATCGATTTAATCTCGCTTAAGTCGTTCAATATATTGACAGACATCGATATTTTAAATGATGAAAAATTCTTGTCAAAAAAAAGTCAAAATAAAATAAACAACTAAATAAAGGTTCTTTAATAGATACTTTAGTCGGACAGTCTTGTTGTTCGTGTAACGCACGTCGCTATGAAGAATAATCAGTTATCAGCCTTCACAAAGTTAACATATAAAATAAAATGTCATAACTAGTACTAGCGTATTTCCCTTTAACTGCATACAAACTATATTTCCAAGTGAATCCACGTAAGGCGACTTGTTAAAGATATTAATAAAATATGCTAATATACAGAGTCCTTTTGCAAATCAAAACGAGGAGGAAATTTAAATTGCTCCGATCCGTTTATCTAAATTGATTTGATTATGTTATTGACTCGATTAGTAACGTAGTGCTTATTTAAGGTGTGTGATATTTAACTTTACTTAATGCTAAATGTAATTCATGGTTTAAGTCACTTACTTTATCTACATCGGTACCCACGCCCACGTTGACGCGCTCGCAATCGCGTCTTGTACTTTCTTTGTGCTATAGAGATATTAGAATATCTTTAGTTTATGTTATTTTAAAGCGTGACGATTTCTATTTAGGGAGGAAAATGGAGAATGGAGTGTCTTGACACTAGGTGCTCACGTTAAATTGCTATATTGTTTTATGACATCGTACTGTCGCAGTTAGGATCTGTTAGGTTAGAAATGCGATAACTGTAAGTTCAAATCCCGTTCAAGAGATTATTTTATAATTCCTCTAATCTAGTCAAATACCTCGTGGCGCAGGTGGATTCTGTGTGATCATTGTAAACTAGATGTTACTGGGTTCGATTTCCACTCGGGGGAAACCATAATATTAAAATGATTTTCATTTCTCCGCTCTGATTACGACAAAGCGCGGTGTAACGTTCCGCAGATCCGCCACTTTCTCGAAATCAGACGGAAAGCTGAGAACAAATTATCTTGACGCTAGGTTCTCTCTGGTAAAAAAATATAACACATGCTCGTTATAGGTAAAGTTAACGCGTTATAATGAAATATATTCTCCTTATGGAGTATAAATATTGCGTAAAGTAAAAACATTAAAAACAAGATTATGAAAGGAAAAGTACTTAATAGTAATTTTTTACATAACTGACAACTTTTGGAATTCAAATAATTGACATCTTAATTATAATTTCTTCTGTAATTTTTTCAAGAATACTAGCTTATTAAGCTTAAATTATTTATTATACATTTTGGTACTTGCGTTCGAGAAAGTTCTCTATACTCGTATAACTATATCTATATATTTATTTCGGTTAAGCCCCGTGCATGTAACATAATTGAGGGCGAGTCGTAAATCGGTCTATATCGGTTATTGAGTGGGCTGGCGCCAAGGATGCTTGAAAAATGGCCGCATGAATTCACTAACAAGCCTCGAAGGTCTTCGCAATATTAAAATATTGACTTATAGATCAAAATACATATACTTTTTGACATTTTAACCAATTATTTCGCAATTGAATTTGCTTAATAAATCGTATAAATTTACAAAATAACGTGAGTATAAATGCTACAGCTAGTCACTTAGCTATCGTAATGTAAGATGCGAAAATAAGGAACTCTATTAGTGTTATGATGAAATCGACATTAAGACTTAATCTCCTTAGGCTCTACCTTGCTTAAATATTTAACATTATGAAAAGGTCAACCGAGGCGTATTACACTATGCCCTGTATTCAATTGTATCGGATATAATGATTATCCTATTATTATATTATAGAGTAGTTGAGTAGTTCGGTACGTTAAATATTTGAAATGCTTTTAAACAATATTCATTTTTCAAATATGCTTATTACAACTTATTTTAGTAGAGAGATTTTTATATATTGCATCACATGCGGTTTCGAATCCAGATACGTTCCAAAATCTTACGTTTAAAATTTTTTTTTATATTCTAAGTGTTTTAATGAATAGCCTTCTTTCTTGCCAAACGATTGTTTGTAAAAATAATTGTTGGGTAAAATCTGTACTCTCTGACAAGAAAAATAAATTGCAATAAGCGTATATGACGCGGTTTCGAATCCCGACGCGTTTTCTAATAATATACAATTTTTTAATTTTAAAATTATTTCAAATGTTGAACCAACATAAGTAAAATAATTTTTCGGCACATTTTCGCGGTGAAATATTTAAAAATGGTAATTTTACTACCTGCAGCGACAGTTGCGATTGCTTATTTCAATACGGACGCATTCCGGACGCTTGCGTTGATAGCGTTACGTTCCACAGATAACATAAATCCAACTTCGAACCGGGACTCCCACGTATATGAGACTTGTTTTCTGTAGTTTACCTTTTTTGTAATAAATTCTTTAAATACAAATAAAATTACTTTATATTTTGCTAACATTATGTAAATTAAACTACTATTTAATTTAAAATAATCTAATATATATACGCGCGTCATTATGATTTGTTGAGAAATTCTTACAGTACAGGAATTTCTTGTAAAAATATTTCCTTAGATAATATTATATAAATTCTATTTAAATTATTTTATATTAAATATATTATTATATTAAATATTATATAAATTATTTATGTAGTTGCGTTTTTTTGGACCCAGTTGGACATAGCGTGAAGTAGGTGCCGTCACCCAATATGCAGATTGGATATAGCGTAGTTAAAATTTGTATGGAAAAAAAATGTAGAAAGCCTAGCATCATAATTTTCATAACAATGCTAACAGTGCATTGGATACAGTAGTACATTAAATTATTAAATTAGAATAAATATTACACACATGTATGTATGTAAATATGACATACACTTTTCTATAAAGTGACATACACATATCCAAGGCAAAGAAAGCAATACATGTCAACGAGTTCATAATATTTGTAGAATACTTTTTCCACCCTCAAATTTTATAAGCAATGTTGTTTATAACATCTCGTTAACTTTACTTCAAAGAAATTATTATGTTATCAGAATGCTTATAACGCCCACATGCTTTCGCTGTTAAAAAAACTTTTCTTTCTTATTGCCAAAACTTCTATAATATTCGTTCTGATTTATTTCTAGTATTTAATTTCTAAAATATATTTACTTTATAAAACTTATACTCGACTAGAACTAGAGCGGCCATTGTGGCTCAATCTACGTAACATTAAACGCAATTGGTTGTGGGCTCAATTCTCACTCGAGACAATGATTTTATTTAGTTTATTTTTATATTTCTGCTTCCGCAAGACAAAACATGATTTTAAGTTGCGCCTCTTTCTATCTCTATTTCTTTTCTATTAGTAGTAAGTGTAGAACGGAGTGTCTTGACACAATGCGTGAAGCTGTACAAAAATTATAATTGTACCTAATACAACAGTTGTATATTTATCAAGTTCAACCTCCTTTTACTCTGTAGTTTAGATAACAAAATCGATTAAATAGTGTAGATAACATTAATTAACATCGATACCGTGAGACATGGCTATAAAGTTCTAATCACGTGAGGTTTTATGCATGTGCTGCATGAACAAATCATTAAAAAGAGCAGACTGAAAGTTAGCTTCCTTTCAATTACTGTACTTGTACGAAGAATAATTGTTAAGCTCTTAATAAAATGAGTCTGAGAGATGATAATGAAGCTACATTCTTGTCCTGAATAGGTTAATAAATCGGATTGCATATACAATTTATTCAATATTATTAGACATCAGGTTGTTTTTATTTATACAGTGCACAATACAGTAATCAATAAAAATCAAGAAAATAAAGCAACTGTACATAAAAAAGAATTTAATTAAAATGAAACAAAATTTCGGAATAAACATTAAACTTTAATAAGCCTGCGCTGCAAACAATTATTTTCTATTTATCAACTTACGCCTGATACGCATATATATTACAAAATGTGGCAAAGCTTTACTAGTTACATATCGACATTGCCCTCTACCTATTTCCCCTTAGGCTACGGCCGATTTCCGCCAACTTACCAAATCTCTTTGATATTCAAATAGAAACAAATATTTAATCTATACATATTTGTACTCACATATGTCTGATTTGTTTGTTCTGATTTGAACGATATCGAATTTGTATATAGTTCATAAACGACTAACCAATTGTAATTTATAATAATAAATAACATGCCACAGTGGTGCAGTGGGACAGCGCTTAACTGTATACGCGATTAAGTGTGGGTTTGATCCCCACTTGGAGGAGTGATTACCTTTAAATTAATTCGTTTCTTAGCTCTTGTTCCTAACACAAAGCGCGGCGTTGAGTTCTGCTACTCAACACCTCTGATGATGCCTGTGATGCGGGAAAAAGCGTGAAGTTGAAAAAGAAAAGAAAATTGCCACTTTTTAATTAACATGACATGTTATTTAGATATGCAACAATATTGCATAATAAGCTTACTTGAAACGGATACTTCTAGTAAAATAACCGTATGATTTACTTGACTGATTATTCTAAATGTCTAAAACCTATGTTTCTCTGCAAAATATTACTACAAAGCTCTGAGTTCAGAACGATTCTGTTTGTCAGATAGCTTTTGACCTCAGCTGTAATCAGATGGTGGGCGGTAATTTATTTGTAATCCATTAGTATCTAAAGTTAGCCACAGTACAAATGGTTCAAATAAACGTATTTTTAATTAATATATATAATTCTTCTTACACGCCATCATTAGTATATAATTTGTTTAGCTAATGCTAATGAGATAGATAGATAACGATCAGATAGGCTTTAGAATTATTGTTATTTTATCGACATATCATATTATTTTAATGACCCAAAAGTATATTTTTAACTACATCTGGAATAAAATACGGATTTTCAATTTTTTCAACGAATGTAACAGGAGTACATATAACCTTCTTGTTCTCGAAGCGATTATTCATGTGTATCACTCGAATCCACTTAATGGCTGACGTGGGCCATACAACATTCAGCGTTTATTGAAAGCATAAATAAATTATTGCCTATAGATTGTAAATCAACGGACATCACCGAGGATTGATGGGAGAGAGATATGCATCAGTTTACGAATGTAGAGTTGAGGTGAAATAATAAATATATGTATAACTGTACTTTTACTCTACTTGTAACTAACATATAATACACAATTACACACCAGAAACCCCCTCGTAAGACGTAGAAACCTGACATTTCACATGTATGTTCTTTAGGGAAGATTTTTCAAATTTCCTACGGAAACATGAAATATGAAATTTTACCTTTTACAGCCGAAACCACGTAATATAGAAGTGACAATAGTATGGCAAGAATCACAAAATTCTCGAATTTATTATTCTTCTAGTGCATTTATATGATGGATATTATCTACAAATATGGTAAATAATAATTTTCAAATAGAACTAATATTTGTATTATGCATTTGTAATAAACAATTCAATTGCAATCTTTTCAAAAATATACTTATATGTTTTCATTGTGGAAAAAGAACCCTATTCATAATGTAAAGCTCCAATCAATATTGCAATTTCTAAAGATCCTTTTTGAGAAATTACTAAATATGGCTTATCACTTTAGCTCCATATAAATAACACAAATTACGCTCTGTAAGCTTAAGAAGAGTGGAGATTGGCCGATGTTTATATATATCTTATAACAATATCTATACTCAAGGGAACAAGGATCAAGGTGCTTACAATCTAGACTCCCTGTCGGTTGGCTAGGGTTCGCAGCCTATATTAAATTAGCCCTAACGAGCATAGTTCATACAGGTAACGTACATATATAAATCGTATTCCCAAAATATTCCTTATTATTCCAAAATTTCCAATTTTAAATTGATGTTACTGATATACATGTAATTTATGTTTATTAATATTTATACTACCAATATCAATATACCAATGAAAGTGGCAGCCCTGCTCTAAGACTGATCTCGCATACAATGATACATTTATCGTAGATTAGCATCTGCCACAAACAAATCGCCACGTTTTACTCTTTATGTAGCATATTTATTTTATAATACAAACTGTAAGTAGCTTCTCAGTTATTAATCTTTAAGAGTTAATTTTATTCATCTAAATGTATAGTAATCTTAAGAAGATCTCATCTAAACGTCTCTTTGAGTAGATATTAAAGTAAATTTTATTACACTATTGAAACTGTTTGTTATTTAAATTTATCAGATAAGTTGTGAAGTTATTTTTATTTTATATCATTATGTAGCACTTAAATAAAAAAAAATATCCTTACGTAAATCATACACCTCTATCGGTACTTAGTAAGACACTATTTGTATTTACAAATCATACAATAAATGTATATGAATTTTGTATATACTATATAGTATGACATAATATAACTTCTTATTACACACTAAAAATAAGATACTTGTAAAAAAATATAGTCAAGTTATAAGACAAATATTTTAGTGCCTTGTCAGACCGACTTACTAACAATAAGCTGTGACTAATAGATAGTTTTATTATGCCTCTTTAATTTTGCAATTCACATTTTTTTATATCATACTTAGATTTACCTAAAGCTATTCTAATATTTAGAGGTATTTTAGTAAAAGATTTTGTTTTATAACATATATTATAAGTAATTGTAAACTTTTTTTTTAATACTAGCTTTTTTTTTTTTACTTATACCCCTATATTTTATTTGCTTGCTACAGACGATAACATAAGTATGTTCAATGTATTAATATTTAAGAAGGTAAGTTTTCGAGAAATTGGAAACTTCATAGAACAATTCAAACGGCCTTTATTTGAAATAAATCTGGCGGTTTTACAATAACACTGAGAAATGAGCAAATGCAGACGATTTATCTCATTCACACAATAGTATGACCTCAACTTCATTCACAAACCGACACGTTTCTAAAAAAAGTTATTAATATTAAGTGTCAATCTTTAGGTAACCAATCATCACAAAGATGTAGACTATCATGTTTGTGAACAAATAAAAAATAAATATAACTAATATATTTTTTAATTTCATTTCAGTAGCAAATTTCTATTTTAGCTTGTATAATTATTTTTTGAGATATATAATATTTTATTACTTACAAAGTAACTTTCATCTCTTTCATCTTTTCTTTTACCTCTAATACCGTCACGGAATTAGAACAGAATTAATGATGACAAATCACCTCAATTTCTGTGTGAAAACGGCCGCTATCAACATAGAGCATTTTTTTATTTACATTTTGACATACATTGACACCAATCTGTAGTTACTACCTACAGCCGCGGGCAGACTTTCTCCACAAAATCAAATGTACGGCGCCAAAATTCCTGCCCATGGTTTATCTGGTGCCTCAGATAACAAAGCTCTTACTTTATTTTACTAACGACTGCGACAGTGATGTTAAAATACTCTAAACTTCAATAGGCATTTAGCAGTGAATTGAAGGGTCTCGTAGTTGTATATATCAATACATCGAGTATTTGTTCAATCTCTCAATCTTCTCGTTCTTAGGCGATTCTACGTTCGTGCTTAGTGACCAAATCATTATCAGTTATTAACATCTTGACCTACTGACGAGTCACGATCAGTCAGATTTACAGCACACAAGCAAAATATTTAAACTAACAATATTTTTTTATTACTCGATACTGGTTTTACACATCTCCATCGACATTCCTTTTGATAATCGCATTGTAAATCGATTAAATTTTATAACACGCTAAAGTTGGTCTACAGATAAAATATTGTATGTTTATTAGTTTTTGTTAACCAAAAAATAATTTATTGAAATAAATGCGGAAATTATTTTAATAATGTCATTTAGGCATGTTTTCCATTTAAATAGTTCTTGTGGCGCCGTGATTATACATGGTGGTATATAAATGGTGCTGCTTTGTAGCTTATAAAATCATTTTTATTTCTATGGTCGTAGTTTAAATTTAACCTTTTATTTTAACCTTATAACTAATTTGTATTCTTTTGTTTATTTTCAGGTGAGTTTCAAGTGCAAATTTATAGAATTATCAGTTGTACAACAGTATGTATGCATATATTCAACTATTTATAAATGTAAGAAGCCTGTACCGAGATCTTTTCCTAACGTTATTAATATATACGAGTCAAATTAAATTAGTTTTATTGCATTCACTAATTGCTTTAATAATAACTTTACCGCTTAATAAATGTTTGATAATAAGTTGTTAGCAATTATTTACTCGATTAAATCGGTTGCGGTATAATTTTGAAATACTCTAGAAGCTAGATGGCAGTTACCTATATATTTTAAAGTTAATGTGTCCGGGCCTTAGTAAAAATAAAAAAATATATACCTTTTTTTTCGCTTTTCTATAGCGTGAGAAAGAAATTTATGTAAACGGTATTCCTAAAATTTCAATTTTTTTTAAACTTTAGATGCAAGAGTATATCTCATTAATATTACGTGTAATAATACAATTTGTATAAAATTTAATGTAATTTAATGTAAGGGGGTTACCAATCCACACAAACATTGTGATCTACAAGCAAATAAAAAAAGGATAGTAAAAGCAAATAGACCATCAAGGCGCAGAGGGACAGCGTCTGACTGTATACGCGATTGGTTGTTACTCTCCTCTAGTACCTAAGACAAAGTGCGGCGTTGATTTCCGCCAACAAAACAAACACAGTTTTTACTTTTGACTATTTATTACGGCTGGTGCTGGCGGATTGTATGTTTGACAGTAATTTAGAGACTATTTTATAAAATTATTATTTCTCTTTTATATTGAGAGATTAGGTATAATACATTGATTTTCATGAAGTTAATTAAAAACAATTTAACGTGTGTGTAGTACGAACTAAATACAAAAAATAGTAATTAAATCAATTATATGCTACGAATTGGGATTTAACAATTTCATTATATCCACCTTCGGCATTTCCACTTAGCGCCACATACTAAACTCGGTTTGAAGTAGCGCATACATTCAATATAATGTATGCAGGCTCTCCTAACGACGTTTTCCTTCACCGTAAACCATGATAAATTACATATTAAGAGATAAACACAGGTGTACGATTTGTAACGTATATGAATAAATCAGTATTAGGTTGTAAAGTGCAATTTATAACTGATACACAATGCATGACTACTATCTTAATGTTGATAACAGTATGTAGATACATAGAACTCTTATATAATGTCACTGGGTTCCTTTTTATTGCCTTATTTAAAAAAAAAAGGTCACCTTGGCACAGTGTGATGGCGTTTGTGTAAACGCAATTAGGTATGGGTTCCGATTCGTACCTCGGTACAGTTATTATTTAAATATTTGAATTTTTCGCCTGTACCAAGACAAAGTGCGGCAGTTATGAGTTCCGCCACAAGACGCAATTAACGCCCTTAATTCATTTTCTAAGGCCACCTACATGGCAAATTTCAATTTTCTACGTACAGTGGTTTCACCTATGCGTTGTCTGTCAGTAACTAAAGACTTTTATATACCTATACATTGATTGATTGGATACTAAACTGGGATTCTCAGATGCCCAAGACCTTACCCACGTAATAAAATAATTCACTAAAACAAGCGTAGCAGATAGTCTCGGATAAATGTGGATATTATACAGCCAAATTAAAACAGTATTTGAAACCTTGTGCCTTTAGGGCGACGTGACCTCATTAAACGGTCAGGTATAATTAGCAATTATTAAACTGCCTCCATTATTAATTTACAATTAAAACGTGCTAGACGTAAGCTAGGTTCTCTTTTAAATATAATTAGATAATAATATTTGGTTCATATTAAATGCAAAACAAGAGTTTTGTAAATTGCTTAGAATCAAGCGAACATCTTTTTTTTGTTTTCAACTTTTATACGAATATTCATTTAAGGGAAAAGACTCTGACAGGAAAAATACATGTAGCTACAAATCTCACTAGAATTACAGAAATTTCAATTTGATTATCTTTATTAAATCAAATTATAACTAATCGTCACTTAAAATCAATTAGTATACAAATGACAACACTATTTTATGAATGAATACATCAAATTTAATATTCATTTGACTTAATTTCTGTTTCTGTATATAAATTAATAGGACTGCCTGTGACTTCGTTTGCATGGACTTAATTACCCTCCCACCAAAATACCCGTCATGCTGGACAAATTTTGTTAAAGCGCAATTCCCTTTTATCTTATAGTATAGTTGGTCTATTGTGGTTCAACATCAGATGTTCCGCGTCAAATAGTTTCATTCAAATCCGTCTAGTAGTTCCGAATATGTGCGGGCACATTTTATTTTTACTGTTGATTCCTAGGCTAGAGTAGAGTACAGCAAAATGCGAGCTAATTGGTTTGAAATGTGCAGCTGTTTATTTTCTAATAACCCCTCTTCACGCCAATAAAGAAACGAAATTTGTTTCAAATCACTTGTCAATTTCAGCGTGATTAATTTTTTATACGATTGTTAGTAGTGAACAAAAAATATAGAGTTATAAAAAGGCTCTTGGCATACAAATTAGACAGTGCTACAAACCAACAATGCGTTCTTTTTTGTAGAAGCAATCACTTCTAAACTCGTGAAAGTTGAAATGTTTATTGCTTAAGAAAGTTATTACAGTATGAGATTATATTCAACGGGTAAGGCTTAGGAGATTATGTTGAATTGAATAATCATAATTTCATTACAATTTTATTATTAGATATTATATTTTGCTTTTCATGTGTTGAAAATCAATTGATTGTGATATATGATATGTATTGAAGTTATTAGAGGACAGGAAGTCTTGACAGTGAGTTCTATTTGGCCGTGCTATACGAGTATAATAAATATTTATATAAAATTTACTTAACGTGTTAATACGATACTAAAAAAATGTAAACCAAATAAAAAATTATAACTGAAACAATTACACTAAGAAGCTTTTAAATAAAACAAAGCATAATTATTTCTATGTAAATACCAAAAACATGGGTTTGTCCGTGTAATTACAAGATTTCGTGACATGTTCAAATTATGCATAAAAAATTCAATCTACGACAGAATTCTAATTACATTAGCTCGTTAACGCGACTATTAATTTGATAAATGTGTTACGGTTTTACAAAAATAAACTGACTGACAGGTAACAGACATTCGAATCAAATAAATATTAACTTCTAGGAACTAGCGGTATGGATGGCGCTTATCAAATGTGTATTTGACAGGAGCTCATTTAGAATGAAAGAAGAACATTTTTTATCCTATGCAGTAAAAACAACTAATATGTCACGTAAGATCTTAGGCCAATAATACATATTTTACATGAAACTATTTGAACCGTATTTATTGCGTGTATTTTGGTATTCGAGAATCGTTCGTCTTCATCAATGTCAAGTAACGCATCGACATCACGCTTTTCTCGTATAGCATGGTATTCAAAGAGAACCTAGTGTGAAGACACTCTGTTCTCCACCTTTCTCCGCCTCCGACTGGAAAACCTTCCTTTTGAGTTAAATTTTATGTCAGTTTTATTTTAATGACATGAAAGAACAATAAACGTTTATTTATTCATATATTTATGTAGAGCAAGAAATGTAAAGGGAATTTGCTTAGTATACAGAGATTTTATATTTATTTTAACTTAATAAAATTATATTCTTATTAGCCATTTACTTCTTCAAACAGCACAACTTATAATAAACAAAACCATAACACTTGCTTAAAGGATTCCCTCTTGTTTCGTTATTTCAACGTGGCAAAGTTAAGATGGTAGTCGAAAAGTATTAACAAGATTATAGCACCGTAAGTACCGAATAACTTTCTCACAAAGAAATATAAGAATATTTTTATATTGTTTTTGTTTGAGCGTGGTATAAAATTTGTTTAATATCAATAAAGCTAATTTAATTAAAAATGCGTTTTTCATAACATCGTCATCGCCATAGTCAAGAGACCATCCTGGCGCAGTCGCACGGCGTCGTACTGTAAATGCAATTGATTGTGATTTCGATTCCAACTCGGAGTAATTAGGATTATATTTAAATTATTTACACTTCTCCGATTTAGCACTGGACACATAGCGCAACGAATTCCGCCACTCAACACGCAATGTCTCAATGTGGGGAGGAAACTGGAGAACGGAGTGGCACTAGGTTCTCCACATATGTATTTCACAGTGCTCAGTTCACTGAATAATAATTATGAATATTACAACCGGAAAATATAGTTGCAAGAACCGAAAATATTACAATATACACGCCATAAGCAGTAACAACGAGCTGCCTGTGGCGAGACACACTCGCTTTATTCGCGTCCTGCGCAATAAAAATTCATGTAGGCATTAAAATTAAGCTCTTCATTTATTCACTACGAACTTTCATAAATTCCTATCAATATCGCCGCTTCGATCGATATGACGGAAATATTTTACATTATATTGTTATATACGGCCGCTTGTTCCCGTTCCCCGAAGCAATTAGAGATGAAACGCAGGGCTTCCATTGCCGCTTCTTCGAAATTAACTTGTTACTTACACAAACATACAAAATCACGTTCATTAAACAATAGCTATGCCAATATACGTCTTGTGCCTTTGTAATAAAGGGTAAAACTGTACAGTGTACAGTGCTATAGAACTGTCTTTCGGTAGTACTTTAAAAACATTCCAACAATACAATGTGACGCTCCCGTTTAAGCTATCTCCGGCTCATCGCAGAGGGCTGCAGCAAAATTGAAATGTAAGATTTATTCGGCATTTATATAATCTTTCACTGTTTTCGCTCCCCTATTGGAAATAAAAGCCTTTGTGTGCGTTTTATGAATTCTAATTTAAAATTTAATCGAAAGTAAGAAATGAGTACACCTGCATTCAATCTCACATTTCATCCATGAAAATGTTTTCATTTTTGTAAATTGTTTTATTTTATATGGGTTAATTCGATTTAAAATTAAAATTGTGAGATTTTATTCCTCTCAAGAGGAAAATTCAAGCTAAAAATATTTTTTTGTCATCTGTCACATAACTCTATATGAGCAAAAAGCGCTTATATTTGTAAATCATGTATCGATTCCCCTCACTAATAAATTTAATTCTTGTAATGCATTAGAAAAACTTAAAAAATACTTTCTATTACTTTCCAGACTACACTTTACCGTTAATCCATGTTAACAACTATTAGTTTTCATTCGCTCATAGTATATAATACAAGAGACAAGCTATTCATGCGTCGCCAAATCATCTTATCTCTCATGCTTCGTTAGGCTATTGAGACTCTACCCTCCGGTGTGACAAATAATGACCGTTACTACTAAAATAGCGCACATCTATATACTTATGTATATGAAAAATTATCAATAGCAATAAATCAAAATCAAATAATTTTATTTTTGGATTCACATACTTAAAATTATATTAATAACAATCGAAGTCTTTATTTTTTAAAGTACATATTACATTGCCTATAAAATGTTCCTTAAGTACAACTATTATAACAGTAGCTTAAAAGTTACAAAGACATCAATATGAGACATATTAAATGTCTAGCCAAGAAACTGGCGTGAAACTTAATAAATTTATTCTTTAAAAATAAACATATATATATTTCAAACTGTTGTTTTATATTTTTAGATACATTCCACGTTATTGAACATAGTAAATTTAATAGAAAATCTCGAAACATTGGTTACGTTTCATCTTTTTTGCCTAAGCGGACAGAGGAAACGCCTAAATTATTTTTTCTGCAATCCAGAGCATTGCGAGTTTAGTGGCGGAACTCAACGCCGCGCTTTTTCTTGTCACAACACGTTAATCGACCCCATTATCATCGCATTTGCAGTCAGACCTTATCATACTGCGCCACGATGACCTTAACTTTACTAATCTCTCTATAACTATTGTCACTGAATTGTAATAAGTATATAAGGTTAGGCGACTTAAAACGCTATACCTAGCGCCATATGTGCGCGCTATACATACAAAATGAACTAGAAATAAAAATATAAACTAAGTAAAAAAGTGCAAATGTAATCTGGTCCACATCTAATCAAATTTTGTCTGCAAAAATGCCGCTCACATCCTTGATGAGAACTCTCGGTGGGAAAACGAAGCTGGCGTATCTATAAGTTCATTACGTATCTTTTATATTATCAATTATGCTATATTAATTGACTGTTTCTAGTTGTCATACATGATAATTAGCGTTTTAGAACTCATGGCGTTTTTTGACACCGATAGTGTTGTCTGATTGTTAATTATTATTTATTTACACATAAATAAACACGGTGTCTTGATTAATTTTAGTTTAATTTATTTTTTGTGGTGTATAATTAATTTTTTTTTTACTTTTACGCTTTATCCCGCAGAAAAAATCTAGTGTCAAATCGATCCGCTCTCCACTTTCCGCATTTGAAATATTGCTTTGCCAAAGCGGAGGACTAAAAATAATTTAAATATAATTATTCCCCCGACGCGGAATCGAACCCACAACCAATCGCACTTACACGCAGCAGGCATTAGCCTTAGTTTATTTATACATGATAAATAATTTAATTAATATAATTTTTACATACTGAACGAAAATGCAATGGCTTAACGCTGTGTACTCTTTGACAAGAGAAGGCAAGACAAAAAAAATACTGTTATTAGTTTAAATAATTTTTTTACTTTACTCATTATCTATTAATTTCCTCTAATAATTAGGACCATGATGATTGTTGACCATTTCTAGATGTAAGTAACAGGGGAAAGTAGGCGTACAGCGAACGGAAACGTCCGGTCTTATTGGGATTCTTGTAACTTCTTAACTCTCACGGTAATCGACAGATCTCAGATAAGTGTTATAATTGCTTATTATTTTATATTAACTATGTATGTAGGTATTTGATATTTAAATTAAACTTTCATAACATCTTAGTAGCTAGGTAAAAACAAATCTTAATTCGAATTTTGTCCCTCGACGTAATAAATACTGTATTAGACTGCATAAATCAAGTTTTATTTAAGGAAGTACTTTTTAAAAGTCTTTACAATTTTTTATTTTTGTGTGAAAAAGTCTAATAAAATGCCACTGTTTCAGTCAAATGATCAAATACTGTAAAAAGATTAACAATAGGGAACTTCGTTCAGATGAACAGTATTTTACGAACAACCTTGAATGTACCATATAAAGTATACAATAAATATACCCAGAATTCATACGAAAATCGACTTTTGTTAGCTTACAAAAGTGCTCAATAGATGGCGTTAGGAGCGCTTCCTAGTATACGATTTCAATTTTAGTATTGCAGTATGATACCGCCGTAGCCGGGCGTTGGAGATAGCGGATTGGACGTTTATGACGAATGTTCCATTCCCGGTTCTGACCTTAGTTCATAAATAAGGTTGATAATATATTTATATTATATATTGTACAGAAATAATATTTATACCTGAAAGTTCTTTTAAATATTCCCATAATATTCTGGTGTCTAAACACTGTGTTTCAATGCCTTGCATCATGGGATATATGAAATCGGTGTAGCAACAAGTGGACAGGGTCCAACGTGACGTTCACTTCTGTTAAGCCTCGTACATTTTTTCTTTATATTGTGATTTACTTATCTGTTTTACTATAGTCTACTAAATTGTAATATGATGGATAATACTTTTAAAAAAGGTTATATATTTCGAATATTAAATATTTTAGTTCTCGCCTCTAAAGCCGATAATAGCGGGAGTGCCTAAATCCGCTAATTTATACTAAAATTTTCTTAAGCTTAATGGCAATTATTTACAAACATTTTAGTAATTCCTTAGAAGCTTCTATAAATCTAAGCGCAATACATGGTATATTTTTAAATAAACATTTCTTATCTAATATTTATCTATTTTAAATATACTTTATGGTGTAAAATTATGGAAGTGAAGAAGCTTATTTAAACTAATTCTTCTTAAAGCGAAATCGTTAAACAAATTACCATTCTATATATAATTATAAAATTGGCTTCACATTCTGTCCGAAATCGAGACATTGCTGAATGAGTGAGTGAGTCTTATACCAAAGCAGAGAAATGAAAATAATTTTAATAATTACTCCGACTGGGAATCGAACTCACAACCTAACACGTTTGCAATCAGATCACTGTCCCACTGCCTGTTTATTAATTAATTTACATTATTCTCGTACGATATATTTCAGAACTATTATTCATATTATATTATAAGCGTTAAGGGTCGTATTTCACTTGCGCAACTAATTACCGCCGGTTAAACCATTAGCAGGCGGATAATTGTTCCATAATGACCAATGCTGTAGCTCGCCGCCGGATAATTCCTCTTTATTTTCACTTGCTTTTGGCTTTCTATTCGATTGAAAAACAGTATGCTAACAATACACTTGTTAAATTTCAAATGTTTAGTTTCATTACATTACAAACTTGCTGACTCAACTGACTTTGTTTGTAAATGAGGATATATATTGAAAGGTTTTTGTTAATATACATATTTAATAAACATTATTGATACACACACTTAATTTAAGTAACAAAGTTAAACAAAAAAAATAATTAAGGCGCTTAACTGGAGCTTTTAAAGCTTTATTTAGCTTTAAAAGCTTCATTGCGCTTTTAAAGCTTCTCGAGCAATTAAAATAAAACCATAATATAAATATTACTTTCATTGAACACTTTTGATTATGAAACTCTAAAAATCATGACCTCTGGTATAAATAAAACGGTAAGACAATTAAAACTATGCCTTAAAATAATTAGTATCAAATTAATTCTCTGTAGATCACGCTCGCTTACATAACGGCGCTATCAAGATAAACATTAATTACTTTATCACATACATGCGGCTATTCCCAGCTGTTCTTGTGGTATTGTATTTTCATAAGTAATACAAGTTCCTTTTACTACCTTTACCTCAAAAATATTTTATTTTTTTCTCTACGTATGCATATGATATGTATATATATAATATTCTCCGCTTAAGTACGTTCAAAGATGGCGGGAACAATCGCTGAATTTTGTCTATCCAGTCTACTTAACAAATTTAAATATTCCTCAAAGCCCTGCCAAAGATAAGGTTATCGTGGCACAGTGTAACAGCGTCTGAAAGCGTATAGACGATGGTTGTGGGTTCGATTTGCACTGGGCAAGACGCTCTGGACAAAGCCTGACGTGGAGTTATACCTCCACATTTATTGTTCGAATATGGGTGGAAAGAGGAGAACGAAGGGTCTTAATACTAGATTCTCTCTGCCTACCCTATGCGGGAAAAAGCGTGTACTTTATAAATATAATTTCTCAAAACGGGATCTGAACTCACAATCATCGCCCTGAGACTGTTACGAGAATTTATCGTTTCAGAGATTTAATCCGATTATGAATAAAATTAACTACGGTACTTTATTTTGAGGCAATATTTATGAGTTTCAATTTTATATAATTAAGTAGCTGGTTATAATTTAAGTTCAGTGTACATATATATTTATGAAAACTTGTTAAGCGCATTTAATGTCAGTAACTGACAACCCAATGTAAGTTATTTACTTAAATGAATCACCAGATTCTTGCATCGGCCTTCTTTACAAAATACATAAGTATTATACAACGAATGAACGTAACTGCCAATTATTAAAGTACTATTGCATTTTTTTCTTTCCATTCACAGTATTACAATGGCTTATCGTTAAAAAAGTAATCACGTATCGATGGATTATTATTACACGGTTTTAAATCAGATAAAAAGTGAAAGCTTAGGATTAGGGTTTGAATGTAATATCTATTGATGCATGTTATATTTTACACATTGTATTCGTATTTGGATAGTTTGTGTATAATTGGGTTCCATATTAAAATTTACTTAATTTCTAGCATTTTTAAATTGTATGTCAATATACATTTTTGGTAGTATCAACACTAACCCTTATGTGTAATTGTTTTAAAATATGAGAAGTTACTAAATTTTAGGTAATTAAATTAAAAAAGACCTTTAAAGGAGGGAAGACGGGACGTGTATATAAAGATTTGTCAAAAATCAGTAAGACGGTTAAATAACATCTTATAATGACGGATTTCACTTAAACAACTCAATCTTAACGAGGTACTGATTGCTCAATAAATAATGGACTCCGATGTGTATTCTGTACGGGATAATATGTATGTAATTTAAAATAATTAAACGTTCTCATTATAAGAGTAAAAGTTGAATAAGCGTAATAAATAGGTAAATTAATTAGCGCAAAGCAATGTGATATATTTATAATTAAAATATCAAAAGTTATTAAAACTTATAAAAAAAACTTGTCTCAATTTTTAAATATGAGCAATTATGAAATATATCGTATATATACATGTTAATATTATACTTTAATTTACTTACCAATAAATATGTAATTTATTACAAAAAAAAGTCGAACCGTTTTTTATTCGTGATAATACTGCAGTTATTTTGTGCAATATCAAATAAATTTTAGTTTATAACAATTATTCATATCAAATTATATTATTTGTAATATTAGTTGATTATAACTACATGTATATTACATAGTTATTTATACACACACACATAAGTGAGTTTCATTGTTATTGTTTAAGCATGTTTAGACAGACAATAGTTTCGTTATCTATACTGCAACTTTCAGTATATTTAAAAAAATGGAGACTTGCTAACTGTTAAGAGACGTTTAAACATTAAAAATAAAACATTTCAAAACATTGATTTTATAACAAGACAAAGAAAAGCTCACTCGTTAGTGCAAGATAAGTTTACTTTTTTTTAAATTCACCTTAAGTATGTTACTGGCCGTGTTGTGTTCTGAATATAAAAAATAAAAGAAAATAATTTAACTGCAAAACACACTGAGTTAAAACAAGGATGTATAGGAAATGAACTTTCTACACATATTCGTATGCCACACGAATGTTGCAGTTTCCGTGTTTGTGGCAATTTCTAAATAACTGCCGAATCGGTGGAGTAAATTCGAAATTCGAATGCTTGCTTAACAAGCATATAATATAATCTGTTCTGCACCGATTACATTTTTTTTTTCAATTAAGTCAAATATATTTATTCGTGTACATATAAAAATCGCTTGTAGGACGTGTCTAAATAAGCACAATTGTTGTGACATCAAATATAATTGATATTGCATTGGCTTTTTGGAGTTCCGCCACCTGATGTGTAAAATTTATAAATATTTATTTATAATGTCAATTTTTATAATAGAAAACTAAATTATATACTGTGTAAAAAGATATACTAAAACTGTGGAATTACAATTTAGACATACGTACATCAATTTTCTCATGCGACGACCAAGTAATACTTACTTAGATAAAATAAATTTACATTTAATGAATTAAAACGAGAATTTAAAATCAAAATGTACATAAATTATACAGTAATAAACATAGCAATTTTATTTGATTTAATTCAATTTGTAATAGCCATTGAAACAACAACTTATCAAACGGTTAAAATTATATATTTATCAATTTTACACTTGTCCGATTGAATATTAATGTTATTTTACGCAATATGAAAGATAGGGATAGTATATTACTGTTATTGGCAACAGTTACAACAATTAATAAAATGCTTGACGTAAAAGACGAAACGACGAAACAAGACGAGTGCGAGAGAGATGCGGTTTCCCGCAAAATTTTGGTTAGTGTGACCTTCATTTTTAGTCTGTTTTATTTTTGCTTGTGTACTTCAAAATAAATTTTTGACCTTGAGTGTGCTCTTAATTTTAAGTTTAATTTTTAACTTTACCCTAATTTGCAAAGTATGTGGAGTAAAATCACATCTCTATTTATTTTCAAACAGTAATTTACAGATTTATTAGTAAAACCGTTATATGTGTATATTATTAAAATAAAATAGAACTAAAATAAAAAGGAACGGAGCATTTGACATTAAGGGCTGTCTGCCCTGCCCTATGCGGGAAAAAGCGTAAAACACAAAAAATATATAATTTAAAATAATATACATAAATTACTATTGCAATAGAACTTTCGTGACATTATTACAATTGAAGAAATCCTTGTAATATATCAATGCGATTAATGATTGTAGGTATTTTAACATTGCGTTCGGTAAAGTGATTTACGTTTATTGAACTACTGTAATAGAATCATATTATGGAAAGAAAATTAAAGAAAATCAAAATGAATGAAATGGAAAGAAAATTTAAGGAATAATTCGTAGGATTGATTGGTCGAATGTGCCACCTGTTGTGTATAATGGTATTTGGATACCATTCTGATCTCGGCGTGTATTTTGATCCAATCCCGTCGTGATCGCCTCATATCAGCCATTTCAGCAAAAAAGCTTTCTTGGCACTGAAGTCATTGCGACGATTACCCTACCACTTCTTCCTACCCTACTGCTTCACCCTACTACTTCACACTACCAAAGTCATGTTGGAAAATTCTCTGTTACTCCCTATTTTTGATTCTGCACATGCAAGTTTATGTCAATCCAAGGACCCACTTAACAAATTCGAGCGAATTGAAAATTTAGCAATTCGATTCATATTCGGCCCCCGCAAGTATAATCATGTATCTCAGTTTCGTGTTAAGCTCAAGTGGCTTCCCATACGTTTTCGCCGGAATCTACGTCTTCTCACCTTCCTATAGTGTGTGTCATTTAGTCCTAATGCTCCTTCTTACTTGAAGTAAAATGTACTAGTGTCAACAAACTTAGGCATTGCATGTTGAGTAGCGCGAAATTCAACATTGTGCATTGTCCATTGTCCTATCAGAGCCGGGAACTAAAATTTATTTTAATTATAAATATTTTCCCGAATAGAGATTGAACCTGCAATCTGGTGTAAATTATCTTTTAAATATGATATTTCTTGAAATAGATGTAATTTTTAAAAACTGTAGTTTAGATTGACGATGATCTCCCGCAGTGACAAAGTATCATTACAGATTAGTCTACTAAACCGGAAGTCATGAGTTAGAGTTATTTGTACCTACTTAGCATGTTAGAGTCTCCTAACAGTCCCGCATCACTTGATTATTTCAAAGAAACAAACAAAAGATACAAGGTTAATCTAGTTTAATGAAATTAAACGAGCAATGAAAACACTATTGTAGTAGTTTAGAAGATGTAAGGGCTGGCTATGACTTCGATTCTCCTTCACAGCAATATATTTTTCGTTTTTCATATTTAATTACTTTTATTGGCACCTTATACGCAAATACCCTAAAATAGAAGGCAAGTGTAAAACGGAGCGTCTTAACTACCGGTCTCTCTCAGTCCGGAAAACACGACAGAAGCGTAAAATTTAAAAAAGCACTAATTTATTCGTAGCTAGAGTTGTGTAAGACTACCAATTAGTAAAATCCCAGATGAATCAATCAGTTTGCAGCAGTATGTGGCTTCTCGCTAATCCTGGGGTTTACCGAACACGATTAGAACTTACTAAGCTGGTGATAGCGGTCTATTTGACAACTACCTTTACGCAGCTTTCCACGTAGCTATTATAATTAATTACTATAACTGTCATTGTTTTCTGCGAGAATATAATTGACTTGATATATAATGAAGTTATTTATAGAATTACTAGCGACCCGCTCGCGGCTTCGCCCGCGTGAACTACAGCTGTATCGTAATTTTGGCGGCCTTTTAAATTTCCTAGAACAATTAAATTTCTAGATAAACTATAAATAAAATGAGGGGAAACGTAGCTTATGTTCATTTAAAGACCCTCAAGTCTCTACATCAAATTTCATCACAATCGGTTTATCGGTTTGGCCGTGATTACGTCACAGACAGACAGGCATTCGGAGTTACTTTCGCATTTATAATATTATTTGTATGGATTTTGATTTGGAATTTTGTTGACTTTTTTTTCTACCTCTTGCATTAGTTAATAGGGTAGGTACTAGTAGTAATATGTTGCCGTTTTCGCCGTATGCTTTACAAATACGTATTTTGTCCAACTAATAACGACATTTTTGAGACTTGAGTTTCAGCTATGATCAGCGGTCAAATAAAGCTTTAAACTACACAACGTTGTCTTCAATTTTATGGGTTATTCTTAATCAGTTCGCTTTTTCACATTATTTATCCACACATCTGTCTATTCGAGATAAACGTGCTTTTACGGTTACTCACTCTTGCCTGTCATGTCACGTCGCGATAAGCGTATCTATTACTTGATTGTTCTGATCAATCATATTTGATTCCCCTCGTTAGAGCCGGCCGACTTTCACTGCTAAGTATATTATTTAATATATGTACATACATTAATTTATCTACAACCGTAATGAAATTAGCTGTACTTTGATAAACAAGCGAGCGTTAGATATTTTGAAAGTCTATATTTTTACCGAATAGTCTTTTCTATCCATCGTGGCACAGTGCAATGTCTATTTTCAAGCGCAATTTGTTGTGGGTTCCATCCTATGTTCGGGGAAATGATTATATTTCAATTATTTTCATCTCATCGCTCTTGTGCAGGACTAAGAGTGACGTTGACTTCCGCCACACAACACGCAATGTGTGGAAATCGGGCGGAAAGTATAGAACGGAATGTCTTAACACTTGTTCTTTCTGACAACCCTGCTGTGCGGGACAAAGCGTAAAGCTATATAAAAAGCCTTTGTTTTTGTTGAGATCATTTTTAAGGTAAAAAATTGTATGACTTAAGATTCAATATTCTATATAGAATTACAAAGAAATTTAGCAGCGTTTGCGCTATTATTATAAATTGCTTGTCTTGTACGGCGCTTACTCAACTCCTTCACTGGCATGACTTAGGTTGAGGGACGCCAAGTAAACTAGTTCGTTTCTAGTTATTATATCACAAAATAGTATTACACTAAAGTATGTACGTTTATGATTAATTTATCATCGGCGAATTCAAACGACTATTATAACCATATACATGTAGTGGTTGACCACAGCTGCAAATTACTAAACGCTTCTAATAATAAACACGTTATAAGGCTGGCGCCGCATAATTGTATTTTAATATAGTCTGACGACTTAAGAATGTAGATAGAATCGAACCTGCGCTATCGCGATTTGAATGTGCATAGTTGATTGTATGTGACGCGTCTAGATGACGCTAATCTGACAATTATTTGCAATTTTAATTCTATTTATTATTTATATTGCAAAGATGCCATTAGTATTTCTTAGAAGTTAGTATCTTGGAACTAAGAAGGTTGTTATAATTGACAGTAGTATCGACTATCTAGTAATTCGTTATATTAAATACCCATCTAGAATTCCTCGTAATTTAATAATTATAAAATTTAACTTTAAAAATAATGAAAATTCAATCCAAAAATAAAATATATTACATGTCAAAAGAACGCGGGCATCGGCTGTATCAGCTGTTTATGTAGGTTGCACGCAACTCGGGCCAAAAATAAATACGAATCGATGTCTCGATACATTTTTACATAAAAAATTAATGATGTTATTTGACCGTAATCCCCGTGAAATACCACCTTTATTACACCTTTCACCCTCGCAGCGAAACGAACGTCAGACGATATCCATCAAACGGTTCGCCCATTGATCTGCTACAGACACGAGGCTTGCGCACATTCACAATCCTCTTTACACAATTCTTATTATTCATATATTAGAGTGTAATATAAATATATTTTTTTACTTATATAAACAATATATTTTGAGTATAACAGTAATTTGTACAAAGTGTATGCAAATAGAATGCAATCACGTTAAAGTTACAATATAAAAAGAAATAGTACATTAAAAAAAAACTTAAACCATGTCTGCGGCTTATGTTAAACTGCACCATAAATAGAGATAGGGTACAGTATGGCTCGTGTGGAGCCAACTTAACTAGCGATAAAAGAAAGTAAGGTGGTAATGATTGCCAGATTATGAGCCCTGCGCGAGAACTCGACATCCTGTGAGGCTGTGACACTTACTGATTACAGGACACGCTCATGGGCTTCCAATTTATCTCAATCTTAACGTGTTTCGTTAATTTAACTATCACTAAATATGTTTTTTGGATTTAGGATAACATTTCGATAATCATCACTTCATACGACATTGTTCCTATTTAGTGAAAATTACAAATTAAGTATGCATTATTTTTTTCTAACTTAAAACCCTATATAACATTTACTTTTTTATCTTTACGCATCTATTCTATCCATTTAAAGAAGGCAAAGGTAACGACATATTTAGAAAACGTATAAAAATTTGAACGCAGCGGGATTTTAACCCGCGCCTCTTGAAAACCGTCCAAGGCTCTGACCGCTAAGCCATGTGTTTTCTAAATATGTATTTTTCGTTCGATACGTTATAAAATCTATTGTGCAATATCTGTAGGTACTTCAAAATTTTTATTACAGTTGTAATGAGTAGCAAAATGTTTATTCAGTAAACGATATAATTGCAGGTATATATTTCATTGACATATGTATGTATGTTATAAATAACCCATTGACACAAAATCTTGTCCGCAGCCGGGAAAACGGCGACTGCGAAGCGTGTGCCGCCACCGGCGATCCCGGGAGACGCGTTTGGAACACCTCAGCACAGGCACTCCGGATCGAGCTTTGGTTCACAAGGGTACGCCTCCTGTGAAGAACAAGCTTACCCTCAACCCCCGGACACACCTTCGCATACACGAGGTACTTTATATTGTTAATTTTATATAAAACTAGCTGTTGCCCGCCGCTCTCTGCCAATTTTCAAGTTTATAGCAACATAATTAAGGACTTTCATACACGCTTGACCCCTTACACCAAAATTTCCAACGACCACTTATCAAAAGTTCTTAGCGTCCAACTGATTACTATAAACTACCTCCCTGCCAACTTCTCTCTGATTGTGTGACTTCATGATGAGTTACCAGTACCAGTAATATTTTCAACGTCAATGCGTAATTTTAATATTGTTTATGACTAGGGTAGTGCGTAGTCATCATGGCGCAGAGTAGCTTATCATGCATAAAAATATAGATTTTTCATTACTATTCCGTCTTGCTGTATTTGTATAGTTCATTGAATAGAACAAAAGAGTACCTATGTACGGATAAAGTGTATGTATTTTTTAAATCTATTTGTTGTAGGTACATTTTTTATCTTAAACACTTCATACAATGTAAAAGAATATGTGTAGATAATAAATATTGACGACGTTTATCGAAATTTTGTTATCATAATCCAGTAAATTGATATAAACCTATTATTTGTACCTAAAATAGCTCATTGCCAGCAAACACCCAACGAAAATAATTCTTAAACTTGTTAATTTAAATTTATACAATCAAATTAGGGGAACATAAAAGAATATTTTAATTGTACTTTTCCAGATGACCATTCGGACTATGGCAGTACAGTATCAGGCGTGTCAGGAGTGTCAGGTGCCAGTGGCAGCCTGGGCAAGAGTCCAGCAGGCGGCGGCACATTTACCTTCCCGCCGCCGACACAACCCCTCACACACAAAGCAGCTGTGTACTATCATCATCAGCTAGCATTGAGTGATGATCAGGGCATTGATATGACACAAGTAAGTAAATTTAAGTGATTTTATATTTATCATGTGAAATAATGGTCAGAGATATTAATATATTTTGTTACTTTATATAACAAATTAATGACATGCAACATAGAATCTTATTATAGTTCTATATTTGTAGTAAGAAATGATGAATCAAATATTAGAATATTGTTAAGGTATTTTATTAATAAGTAACTCCTAAAAGTATATACAACTGTCAATCTAGACTAACAGATGGACGGAGATCACTAGAATAAATTTGATCTCATTTGAATTTAACATATTGATACTTGACAATAAATATGCCAAAAGAGACGTGCTAGAAATCTAAATCTATATTGTTTATTTTTCAGAGTCCCGGGCGGGATAGCCCAGGGTCATCATCAGGGTCAGCAGGATCTGGATCTCGGCATTCCTCAGCGTCGCTAGATAGTGGGAGAGCATCTGGTCGGATTCCGCATCACCATCATGCCACATGTCACTGTGGGGATACCGTTGATAGAGTGCGCGCTATGATAGCTCAGGGACTGCCGGTGAGTTTATATCAGATACAAATTGTCGATAAATAAATTCTTTGCAAGCTTTTTAGCTATTATAGTTGTATGAAGGGAGGCCGAAACAAAAAATAATATAATCTCAATTCTAACATGTAGTTCTCATGAGTCACTTGCCATAACTTTATATATATAATAATTTATATATTTTTGACTTATTAATAGTTTTTATTTGAAATATGTCCTAATACTTGATATATTTCCAGGACCCAGATATTATCCACGCGTGGC
Organism: Podotricha telesiphe; assembly: GCA_038994665.1. Taxonomy (NCBI): domain Eukaryota; kingdom Metazoa; phylum Arthropoda; class Insecta; order Lepidoptera; family Nymphalidae; genus Podotricha; species Podotricha telesiphe. Next base: position 219,728 of record JAOYRR010000144.1, read on the forward strand.
TAGCAGATCTACAAATGGAAGAGTACGCGAGACTCTTCATAGAAGCCGGCTATGACCTCGCAACTGTTACAAGAATGACTCCAGAGGACCTCACCGCTGTTGGCATTAAAAAACCAAATCATCGCAAACGGTTAAAGGCTGAACTTGCCAATCTGAACGTTCCTGATAACTTACCTGATTATATTCCCGTACGTGATAATATTATTTTTATATACATTAATATTGCAGATGAGGAAATATTTCAGTATTAATATATTTCTGGTCATTAACTTTAAGTTTAATATATTCAAATGAAAAAGTAAATTACTAATTTTAAGCGTTTTAACTTAAATAATTCATATGTACTATGAACGAATATTGAGTTAACGAATAGTGAGACCATAACACAGAATGTCTCGTTTTAGGCTAAAAAAATTATTCAGTTCTTTTTTTTTAATTACTAATAATAACATTTGTTGTCAATTTTTAAGGGCTCACTAGAAGAATGGTTACGTCTACTTAGATTGGAAGAGTACGGTCCCGCACTGGTGGCGCAGGGCTACAGGACTGTACATAACGTCACACAATTGGCTTGGGAGGTAATTCTTTTTTATGTTTAGTTATAAACCAATATATTCACGTGTTTTTATTTATATGCAAATATATATTCACCTTTCGTTACATATTAGTCTTTAAATACTATTAGTATTTAATCTTCTATAAATGTCACTTAGTTCATAGGTTTTATAGGTTTATAATTATTTTTTAGAGCAAATATAAATCAATATAATAAACAACGTAGTCCTCGTCAGATTGACCGATTCCATGACAAAATTGGATTTACTAAACAATTTCATTGATATTTATTTAAAAAGAGAAGTCCCAAATATTCAATTTAAGCATTTTAAAAATATAAATTTAATATATTAAAGTGGTGTTCTTACACTTAGGATATGAAAAGCGTAGATATAACTTTTGGGTAGCAGAAATTTATAAAATCTCTCTACTAATCTAGATGCTACATGCAACAGAAATAAGTTGTAACAAGCGTATAAGAGTTTCGACGTAGCTGGATATATCCAGCCACTTTAAAAAAATTATACGTTTTCTAAAAATGATTATATATATATATATATATATATATATATATATATATATATATATATATATAAAAATATGTTTTAAAAAAAAAAAAAAAAAAAAAAAAAAAAAAAAAAAAAAAAAAAAAAAAAAAAAAAAAAAAAAAAAAAAAAAAAAAAAAAAAAAAAAAAAAAAAAAAAAAAATATATATATATATATATATATATATATATATATATATAAATATGTTATTTACTTATAACAGGATTTAGAAGACATGGGTATAGTACGCCTCGGTCACCAAAAGAAAATTCTACTTGCCATCAAAAGAGTAAAGGACATACGAGCGGGGAAACGAAGCATTAGTAATCAAGGATCGATCGATTTTACGAGAATACCTGGACAGGTGATATAGAAATATTAGGTTTACATGTGTAGTGATGTTTTAGATAGTACATAGTTGTAGCGTAAAGTGGATTATTTTATTTTAAATTTCCTTTATTTTTGTTTTGGTCTACCTTTTTATATTGGTGTACCTACAGACTATTAGTATTTTTTTTACTGACCCAAATATTCTCTTTAAAGCATCACTTAATATTTTTTTTTTATATTTTATGATTTATTAATTATTTTCATTTGTTTTTCATTTACATTTCATTTCATTTACACTTTTAATTTTAATTTCTTGTTCCTTAATTTACTTAGTATCACCAATAAAATTATATCTGTATTTTATTTATTTAACCAAAATATACGTCAAAATATAAATGATCTAACCTTTAATAATTAACTAACGACGCTTTTATTAACTAATAGCGTTTTAGTAAAGCTCAAATGTATAATGGATACGAATCAGGCTCAATAGGGCTTTAGATGTTAGCTCCTTGTATAAACAATCCAGCACAACATTTTTCTTTGCAAAGCGGATACGTTATGGGAAAATATTTAGTCTCTAAGGACATAATTGGCACTAAAGTCTAAAATTCTGATTTTCCCGATACGTTCTCAAAAAATCATTTTCGCTTAGACGTTTAGAAGTCTTCTTCCATCGCCATCACTGTCGCTGTTATACATCTTTGCGACTTGGTTGTGTTTACATTTATAAAACAGTGGAGTGAAACGGATTTACTTATAAATATAGATATTACCAAAATAAAAATGAATAATTTTAAGATATCGTAAATCCATCACTGTCTACAAATTTTTACTTCAATCACAAAATAAAAAGAAATTAAGTCGCAAAGTTGTCCAGTTCACGTCGTCGCTGCATCCACCATTCCACTAGCCCAAAGCAGCATGTGAATGTTTTCTTTTCTTTTCTTTCAAACACAAACCGCACTTGGACATAAAGGATTTATATCCGAGGGAGCATTTCCAGCATTGGGAGAGACACGCGAGGAGTTTCCATAAACCCCCCGATCTAAAGTTCGATGCGATACCGACGCCATTGTGTACCACAGATTTGGTCCCCATTCAGGTATGACACTGACAGATGTCAGTCTGACATTTGCACTGGCACCGGCTTTTATGTGCACCCAGTCTTTTATATTGATGTGTGTCTTTCCAATTAGGTCGATAGGACTTAGCCTGCACGGTAGAAATTAGTTTTATACTTAAATGATATATTAAATTATTTGATAAAGCATGATCTTAACTATTTTTACTATATAATATAATAATAAACATCATAATATACAAGTATACGTATAAAATTAATATTTTAATTATTAATAATGATAATTAAATATAAGTATTTGTTATAGCATGTAAATGATTAATAATTACGTAAAACTTTTGAGCTAATGTAATGTACTTTGATTGTTATTTTTTGAAAATTAAAGCTGTAAAAAGTATTTAAAAATTAAGGGAAACATATTAATAACTGGATATTTAAAAATTACAGATACGTCATCCGCGTGGAAAATCTTTGGAAAGTCTAGAAGATCCAACAGAAAGGACAACTCATACTACCTTTTCCCCTGAAGCAGGTTTTTATTATGGCGGGCAATGGCGGCGTTCATATGATGATGGGGACATTACCCCGACAAATGACAGTTCTTACGAAGGTGGTGGAACCCTACCGCGTCCTCGGGGATTAGTAAGACCTCGACCAGTAGCTAAGATCCAGGCTACGCCAGCATATAGAGATAAATCGCCAGACTATACGTATGACGAAATAGCGTATTCAGCAAGGTTACAGCGAGTAGCTTATGGTGCGAGTCCGCACGTAGCTAGAAAACCGCCTCCAGATCCGCCAAAACGTCAAAGTTCGCAATACGCTCCATTCACACGTTTCGGGCAGACCACGGTGGAAATTCACCCCGAGAAAAGTCTTCCTTTAAGTCTACCGGCGTATCCTAGTTCGGACTCACTCAGCGTGTCCTTGGACAGCACGGGATTACTACCACCACCGCCAGCGCCATCTTCTCCACCGAGGAGATACGAAGAGGATAAATTAAGGACTGGCTCTGATGCTAGTTTTAAGGTATTTCAATATTTTTTATATAATAATAGCATTAATGCTGTTGTTGTCCTTAATTGTTTAATATAAACAATACATTAGTAGTAAGTATTTTACAATTCGAGATTTAAATAGCACATAATATATAGATAGTTTCTCTTATAGAGAATCCTTATAACCAGATGATTATTATATATCCAACAATCAAACTAGATTGACTTACTTTGACTAACCCTTTGACCTTTATTATTATCAATATGAGCTAATTATAGCTTTTCTTTATCAACAGTCTAGTTCCAGCACTGAGTCAGACAGCATTCCATTTGCAAACGAGAACGCAGGAACTATTAAACAAAATCGCGGGCAGATAGCCGGAAGACCGCATACTGTAGACTACGGCCGAGCCGGCATCGGGCTTGCCAACCTTCCAAGAAATACTGACATCAAACCTAACCCATTACCGGAACACAAAGACGAAAAAAGCACGGAACCGGCGGATGTCTTAAATGACATCGGCAACATGTTAGCCAATCTGACAGACGAACTGGACGCCATGTTGGAAGAAGAGAAACGTCAAGGACTGACTGATTCCTAAAATCCCACCACACCAGTGTGTGTACTCGAATATGAAATCAATACAAATCCAAAGATCAATTTCGATTTGTGTCGGTAGTTTTATAGAAATAAATTGTATTATTTTTCATAATGTATTGAAAAATAACTAAATGACCTTCCTTCCGATTTCAATTTATTTTTTTCATAGTTAAACTTCTTGTTAGAAATTTTATTTTTAATTACCAGATGTAATCGGCAACAGCCATTAAAAAATACATTTAAATAATTGTGTAAAATCATTGTCACAAAAGCCACTACTTTCTAAATATTATTTGTATGCTATTTGCATATTTTTTTAAGCTGTGCATTCATTAATACACTGCCTTTATCCGTCGCCTTTTCTCAACGTATATTAAACCTATACAGATACAATACATTATTTGAATATTGAAGCAGAGTATATTTTCTTGAAAAGTAGAAAATATATATTAATAATATAGTTTTCAATAAGAACCATAACATTCATAACTCTTAGTACTTTTTGTTACTATTTTTTGTTTTTCAATTTACATTTTATTTCATATTATTGTAGTTCCTTATTTAAATTTCGTTTGTTATTGTTTCTTTTGGGATAGATAAAGTAAGATGTAGTCGGATCCAAAAAAAAAACAGATGAAAATGGCTATTTTTGTAAATAACATTTTACTTAAATTATGTCATGGAATAAATCCAGTAGTTAGTTTGTACAATAAAATTGTAGACTATTGAATAATAATGTGTAGAATAGTATAGCTAGAATTTATACAAATAATAGCTCTAGGATTAGTGTGAAAACTTAGAAACTACAATCAAAGTACGATAGCCCTTCATATAAAGTAGTAAAAATTAATGAAAACTTTTTGAGTGTATTGAGCTGTTAATACTTTGGATTTTGGATTGATTTATAAAATGTCGGTATAATGTTTACAGTTTACTAAGTATAGCAATAAAATTTCTCAGCTACCAAGTTTGGATTGAAAATGAAATAAAACGCAACAAGATCAATTTAGAAATGTTAAAATAAATGGCAACACTCTGGCCTGCTGACACAGTAATTGAATTACGATTACATCAATATGTTTTAAAATTTGCGCTTATTGCATCTTAAATGGACTTTTATAACTTCTTAAACAGTTGCCGATATCGGTATATGGCTGATGCATATATAATTAATTATACAATAAAATCAACACTGATATCTATTCCAACTTTACAATTTAAACAAATAGTATAAGTAATTAAACAATAATTGTCTCTAACACTTAATTTTAATAACTGTCCACTAATAATGTGATACACAGTGGCCATATAATATTAAAATGCTTATTCAGAGGATATAACAAAGTATGACACTCCTCATTTTTACACATTTTTAATCTACATGAGACATACAATAATTTAGTAACTAAAAGTAGCAACTTATAAAATATTTTTAGCTTTGTACTGTAAATATAAATATGTAGAAATCAGTGTTTCTATACATTCTCCTTTGATACCTAACATTTCATATTTAGAACTTTTGTATACTGTTATTGAAGCCGTCACTCTATTTATTTTTATTTTAATGGAGCTTGGGTTGCTAGAATAGGAAGGTGCTAGATGTGAAATCTGAAGCAAGCCATATAATTTGCATCATTTTCTTTTATTATTATTGTTTTTAAACCTAATCTTGTTCTATGAACTAGTCAAAATTATGTTTTGAGTGGCGGTATTTATTAATATTAAATTGTAATGTATCAACTATAACTGAAGCCGCTTATAATTCTCTTATTTTATAGTTCAGTTCTTATTTGAATAAATATTTGTAATACCCAACATTGTGTTTTTTTGTCCTTGCTGTATAATAATGACAATGTAATATTAAAATAATAATAAATGTTTAAAAATAAGATAAAATCAAAGAGCAATTAAAACACAAACACGTTTATATTTGAAGCAGTGGACAATAAAGTAGTGCCATTGTTTTAAAACTTAATAACTAACTTTACAACTATAACAATTTTAAATAGACAAGCCTGAGAGGAAACTCATTAGCATTCCAAGAATTTACCGTGCCCATCGCGTGTCAGAGAGAGAAGATCGAAGCAGTGCCTGGGACTTACGACACAAGTGTAGGCTTTAGGGGCTCCTTTAAAATGGGCATGCACGCTTAAAACTCCACTCTCCGAGCTCCCCTTTCTACCTAAACAAGTTTGAAAAGATCTTACTAATGCCGCCATCAAAAATTAGTGCCAGAAATGCACTGATGACAGTTCTAGACAGGCCTAGATCTTTTAGTAGATTATAATGCTTTCGCTGTTATACCTCTCACGCCTACTTCTACCCCGTATAAATTAATTCTAATCCTACTTCTGGTCAGTGCGTTGATTAGTAAGAATACTTGCTTAGAAATAATCTTTTAGAATATTTGTTTCCCAAGGAACTGTAAGTTTACCAGTATTACACGTTTTAGGCTTCAGAGTAAAGAAAAATGCCCAGTCTGGATGACGAGATACAAACATACTCAGGGACTTTATATTGTTTCTTATATGTATGTATTTATCCAAAAAGGTCAGAGGCTGATACTAAAACTGACTAAAGCTTTTGTGTGGATTTTTTTGGACGAACCACGCTTTACAATCTATATTTATCGTTTGTTAGTTGTTATACCTATTTCTTTGAGCTCTAGCTACTGAATGACCAACTGCTTCGCAAACTATTTTTCATGCTGTGTCATAGTGACGTAAGTATTGACCGGTATTTAGAAGTACCCTGCACCCAACCAACAAATGTTTTACTGTGCCTACTGACCCTACAGATATAGAATACTTTTCAGGTGCTATACCCCATCTTACTAATAATACTTCGATCTGGGAGAGTCACTTGAATCGCATTGATATAGAATTGTAACTATGCTGGAGACCAATCATGAATAAAGATGCGCCATTTTAAAGCTAAGGGGATACTGAACTCTGATATGGTTACTTATTTTATTTTTCATTTTTAAGCTTATAACATGCACATCTTAAATTTTTATATCAAATGTTTTCTAATGTCTATTGAATGCTGTTACATTGTTTTCTTTCAGCAATGCAATGCAAATGTGAAAACTAGTTAACAAGTGTTTATGTTTGCCTGCAATACTTATGATAATCCAATATCTTTTTTAAAAAAGGGTTCCGAGACTATTCAGAATTTAGCTGAATATTATAGCTAGGCAAGCTAAAAAACTGAAGCGCAGGTAATCATAAATTGCCTCAGTTGCACTGGTATACGCTAACCTATTTTTATAATAATAAAAATTAAAAAGCAGTAACGAATGTAATCACTAGTAATTCATATATCATATAATTTTTTCACGATATTCCTTTAAGGCTTTACCTAATTTAAGGCTTTTTGCGCATAAAAAGATGAATTTTGCTCGATTGGTGTGATAAAATGAACATATAAATATTAATCATTTTAATTCATTGTAACATTTCTTGGGCTTAACTTAAGCTAACTAATTGAAACTAACTATCGAAAAGATATAAAAATTCTCGGCTGTATAGCAGCAAGTCGTTGTGTTACATATGTTTTAGCAAAAAACTGAAACAAGCATTTGTCAATGTCAGAACTCAGATAATACGAATAATATTATCAGAAACCGTCACGAAACCGTAGGGCTATTGAGTTTAGCAGCTATTTTGCTTTGGCTTGTTAGAGTTATACAACGTATAGTACGTTTTAATATTTTTCTTACTCTGTGCGCGAGACCTGCGCGATCAATAACTTGTATTAGAAGATATTCGGAGCTTGTGAGGTCAGAGACGTTGATGGGCTCTAAGGTAGAGCATTAATATTTGCAAATTTATTTAAAAGTGCAATAATGGAAGCTGTTGGCGCTTACGGTGGCGGAAAGGCCGGTGTGGAGCCTTCGATCCTCAAGCTTTTATCCAACGGCCTTCCGTAATAGTCCGAGCAGTTTGCTGGGTAAGCTATACATATAATTTAAAAATTACATCTTGTGTCGTCTAATTAAATAGACAAGATATTTATAATAGCAATAAAATCATTCAAAACATAATTAGATTTCGTTCTTTGACATGTAAATCAAAATATTTTTTAATACCAAATATTCTTTTTATAGATAAAATAATGTAGGTATTGTATCGGTCAGGAGTGCCACAACAATCATGTGATTGACCTTGTAAAAATCTGTCATATATAAGCATTCTTTATGGGTTTTGTAACACCATTTACTTTAAAGTACCTATTTTAATGAGAATGGACACAGTACATTATATTAATGACTACTGAATACTTTATTGCTTTATTTGAATGTATGACAATAAATATTGATATAATTATTCTACTTTATATTTTTATGAAAAATAAAATGTTCTACACTTAATTAAATATTACTTTTCTAATATACTTTATTATAGTATTGCTCTCATAACATATTTAGAGACTTTAACTAGGAAAAAATATTTACCTTTGTATTGTTACATATTATTTCCATTTCATTGTGTTATTTTGCTATTCATAAATGTATCATGCATGTGTGTATTGAAATTACATAACATTACATTGCAGCAGGTATCAACTTAACAGTCTACATAAAATTATTTTGATACAATTGTAAAATTAAAAAAATAGAAAAAACAACATTTATGAGATAATCTTATCATATGTTAGTTCAAAAGTAAACAAAAAAGAAATCCATACCATAGACATATTATATCATTGCATATGGATATATGATCATTAAACAAAACCCCACCCATAACTGCAAACATTTACATGCAAGCCAAGTCCTGTAAATGCCATGCAATATATAATTTCTAATAGAGTACAATTAAACAATGGAAGCTAATATGTATGAATGTGACTGAAATTAAAGTATTTTTTACCTGAATTTTAATTTATTACTTAGAGAATCAGCATTTTAAATTAGAAATAATTTCTAAATTATAATGTTTTATAAGAATATATTATTTAAAATTAAATATATTTATAATTAGATGTTAAGTATTTCAAAATTTAGCAGCTTCATATGTTTCCTGTATAGCAGGGTAGGCAATGAGAACCTAGGGTCAAGACACTCCATTCTCCATTTTCTGCACGAAATGAGACATTGTGTGCTGAGTGGTGGACCTCAATGATGCACTTTGTCTTGGGAACCAGAGCAGAAAAATTTAAATAATCCTTGAGTGGGATTTAAACCTTAAGTGTGATTAGAACCCAAAAGCAATTCTGTCTACACTCAGATGCTGTCCTACTGCGTCACAATGGCCTGAAATCAATTTTTTTATATTTATTTAAATGAAAAAATTGTGTTCATATAAAACTTTATATTTTGTTTTACATTTCACAAATTTTTAATAAAGACAATATTATTTTAATGTAATATCCATTGTTAAAAGAGTAAAAGAATTGTCTTTAAAAAACCTGATCATTTAACAACTTTCTTGGCTCAATAGAAACATGATACTTAGTTTTATTACATTTTGTATAAAGTTATTGTTCAATATTTAACCCTACAGTCATTTCTGCCAGAGAACCATACTATTTCTATTTTATGAAAATTAATTGCAAATTAATATTCCTTAAAATAGAAGCTGACAATCAACCCATGTGCATGTCCCATGAATGGCACAGATTCATTTTTATATTAGCTTTTCATAAAAACATTCAATATTTTTAATGAATTCAAACAAGTACATAATAAATTGTAACAAATATGATATAACATTTCTCTACCAATCCTAGTGCAGTAATAGTTACCGTTGCGTAATTTTGACACTTCTATAATTCTAGCCTGACCTAGTCGTTACTCCAGATATTATAAATTAAAAGTAATAATTTCTTTCAGCTGTTCAGTGTTATCGTAATGGGATGCATATCAGCCAAGGGTTGGTATACAAGCAAGACGGACGGCAACGAATACTGCGTGTACAATAACGATACAAACGCCTGCAACTATGGCGTGGGCATATCGGTTATAGCTTTCGTAGCTGCGATCGCATTCATCGCGGGCGAATACCTCTTCGACCAAATGTCCTCAGTGAAGACGCGAAAGCACTATGTACTGGCTGATATGGGATTTTCTGGTAAGTTACTATATATTTATTGTGCGACGTGTGTCGTAAACACTCGTAATTATTTGGTTTTAACGATCAAAACGACGATTTATTGCTGCTGCACAGGAATGTATATTTAATGTGGGTTCAAATATATTTTTTGCACACAGTTTATGCAACTACAACGTATAACAGAAGAGCGGTAAACAAGCTACATATCTATTATTTTAGTATATGTTTTAGACCATTCTACCAAAACTACTAAAAATTAGCTTACTATATCTTTATTTTATATTGATTTATTTTTAATTCGAAATTATTATCGGTGTAAGCTTATATCAATTGTGCTAAGATGGTGTCAACTAAAAAGCAATATGAAAAGCTTAAGTCACTTTATATATGTTAGCAGGATAGTCCGAAAGTGACACAATGCGTGTTAAGAGGCGAAACTCAACGCCGCGCTTTGTCTTAGGTACCAGAACGGAGAAATGGAAATTATTTAAATTTAATCATTTCTCTGAGTGGTAATCGAATCCTCACTTTATATTCAAGACGCTTCAATGAAATTTAATAATTATACATGAATAGTAACAAAATGTTGCAGCTATTGTTTCTAAAAGTATAAATTGAAAATTAGCAATGTTGTTAAATGCAAATAGTGTAATAAAAATAATTAAGTAACGGGTCGTATTATTTGACTTGCGCTTCTAGTGTTACATCTTCAACTATTGATTTTATAGGGTCAGGGTTCGTCATGCCTGGCCTTGTTATGTATATGGAAATATAATTGGCCAACAGTTTCAAAAATAGCTTCAATTGTTCTTAACTTAAAAAAAATCGTCAAGTAAAAACGAGTTCCGAGGCTGTCGTGGCGTGTGTAACAGCGTTTTACTGTACGCCGATGGTTGTCAGTTGAGTTATTTTAATTTCTCCGTTCGGGTGAGAAGACAAAGCGCAAGTTGTGTTTTCCCACTCAACATCTAATGCCTTGGATTCTGGCCTATAGTGAAGACCAGAGTGTATTGGTACTAGGTTCTCTCTCATAGTAGGATTTATTATGGTAGAAAAAGCGTGAAAAACAAGTTTCTTTTTTTAATTAAGCTGTCACATAACATAAATTTTGTAATCTTAAGGTATAGGTTAAAAATATCAAAATCTGCTGCTATATTAAATAGTGTAGATTTAATGTTGAGACATTATTATTTATAATATTTCAAAGTATTAAAACTTTACATTTACTATTTCATTATTATAATTGTCTTTCAATTCTTATACGTAATTTCAATACGATGAACCATATTCTGTACCTGCTGTGAATGTAGAGCACAGCTCGTTAGATGCTCGGTGCTCGCAAAGTTCCTATATAGTATATACTTACGCGCGTCGTCTTTAGTATTATGTGATAAACAATAATGAACCTGTCTCTTTCATCCGGTTACAGTTGGTAGTTAGCATAGGTAGCATTTACAATGACCTAATTTCCTTGCCAGAGTTTAGAATACAGTCCGCGACTTCGTTTGCGAGGAATTTTAAAATGAAAGTAGTCTTAGTTACTCCTGATTACATCAGCTATCTGCCAGTGAAAGACCCCTCAATATCGGTGCAGCCGTTTCAGATATTTGCCGGAACAAAAAGACAGACAGACAAAAATTGTAAAGATGTTGTTTTGGTATACCGTTGGTATGTTGGTATGTACCGTTTATCATACGTATGCATTAGCAATTTCTAGCAGCCGACGCCGTATTATGAATAGTTAGGATACTGAAAGATAACCATTTTTATTTAACTTGTAAGTCATGAAAGCAAACTTAGTTAGTTTGCTTTCATGACTTTGCATTGTGAAAATATAAACGACTTTAATTTATAATACAGTGAGGGTTCCGCCACCCGATTGCCTATTCTTTACATTCGAAACTAGAAAAGGATAACTAATAAAAAAAATAATAATAAAATATTATATTTAAATATTTTTTTTATGCAGTTCTTAAAACAAATCGTATGAAATTAATGCAGAAATATTAATATACCCTCATACTCATAACCCATACATAATGACGGAAGTCAACTTATGGTTATAGTCTATGTGACTAAACGATTTTGGTAGGTATAGCTCAGCAACCTTCAATCGCATTACCGCATGATATATATTCAGCTCTGATATGCGTATACTCCCAAAAGGTATTATACAAAGTTAATATGACTTAAGATTTTGATATTAATATACACTATTTTTAACACGCTTTTATTAAGTTCACCTGTATATGTATCACTCTATCACCATCAATCTATCAATGTAAAAAAAAAAAATTAAATAATACTTGGGGCTCGCTCGCCTGAGCTGTAGCTGTTCTGCATTTTCGGCGGCGTTTTTATAAAACAATAAAATTCTTTGAAAGAAAAAAGTAGCCTATGTCCATCACAATACCCTCAAGTATCTCTATATAAAATGACATCATTATCGGTTGAGCGGTTTGGACGTGATGACGTCACAGACAAACAGAGTTACTTTCGCATTTATAATGTTGGTATGCATTTACATAGCATGAACTTTATGTCTTTGCCAGGAAGAACAGCATAGCTAGAAAGTACTATACAGCGTGTTCTTTTGTTAAAAAAAAAAATTTTTACTTTCATATATCTTCAGTCCAGTTATTTAGTTATAGCGCTACGGACGTGCAAGTTGAGCACTTATCACTTCGCCAATGTCACGTTGTATAGAGAATACACGATCGGTAAAAAAGAGATAAAGTTACACTATTAAAGGTTATAAGTTGAAAGGAGATCCAGTAATAAAATAATAGAGCAACCTTTCCTATATCTTTCGAATAGACAGATAGAAGATATGCATTCGTGTGTGGCATTCGCATAACGTATCGTTTTCTTTTAACTATCATCCGGCCGGCCTTTTTACTTTTGAAATTATAGTAATATAATTTATTTGGCGCAATTAACATGAACAACACGTCCTGTCCCAACTGTCAAGCACGACCCAACTTCGTAACGATAGCGGCGAGTTATTATTCATATCATAGTATTGAATACAGTGAATGCCATAGAATATTAAAGTACAAACTAGAGTAAAAAATCTATTTCTTAAAAGATTTAAAAAAAGGCTTTTTACCTTATAATAGTGTAGGCAGAAAAAAACCTAGTATCAAGACACTCCTTTTTTCGCTTTCCGCCCAATATCAGGGTATTACGTATTTAATGGCGGAACTCTACGCCGCTCTTTGTCATAACCTGTATATATTTAATGACTCGTTACATTCCTATATAAAGCTAACCTAAAGAGATATTTTATAAAGTAAGAAATCCTCAACAAATTAACCTAATTTTTTTTTGTATCTTCAATTTTTTTTTGTATCTTTAATTTTTTTTTTGTATCTTAAAAGATGGGAGCAACATTTTTATTTGCATGTAGAGTCAGCCTGTAAGTGAGACATACTGTGTAACAATGAATGTGTAATTGTATAACACACAAATGTATTCTTAGTATGTAACGTTGGCTTCCTAAATTAAAATTAAAAAATATATAGTAATAACTGAAATTAAAGTGTGTGAATAGATCAAAAGCGTCAACATGCTTACAGTCAAATACTGTTCCACTGCGCCACGATAACATTATTCTCTTAATTATTTAATTCTTTGAATTACCGAACTGAACTGCCAATTGCTTAATTTTTAACGCCGATGAAATAATTCCACAGCCTGAGTGATTTCTAAGTAGTTGAAACTGTATATACTATACTGTATTTTTAATACTATGCCTGCTTAATTGATTTATGAACTCTTGAAAAATAAATCAATGCCTTTTTTGTACTTGTAGGAGGAGCTAGGGAGCTTGAAGCAATGCCTGGTACTTGCGGCTTAAGGGCCCCTTTAAAATACATTAATGCTCGCCTCCACTGTCCCGAGTTCCTCTCTCCACGTAAACAAATTTGAAAAGATCCTACACGATTAACCATCTTGATTTATTTTTAAATTAAGAGTAGTATATATTAAATAATTATTTATTATAGTTATTCCTCTAATACGTAATTGCGATCTCTATTTTTATCCATGTCAGGCCATCGTGGCTCAGTGGGACAACTAAATTCATCGGGCCATAGGGTATGGGTTTAATTCTCACTCACTTATTATATCTAAATCGTTTTCATTTCTCCGTTCCACTACTCTCTCTCGTCTTGAAGTCTGGCGGAAAGCGGACATCAGAATGTATTGACACTAGGTGTTATATTTCTGCCTTCTTATATGTTCAGAGAAATGTGAAGGTATAGTAAAAACCCAAACAAAAGCTTTCTTTAATAATGGAGGTATATAAACATTGACTCCCTTTGAACGTGACATGATTTCTAATGACAAAGGAAAATAGGTATTTAAAAATTTCCACTTTAATATATTTCTGCAAAACACCAGTTTCTTATCACGATTTATTTAATGTTTAGGTTTTCAATATTATCGCAGTCGTTTATATTGCGATATAACAGCTTAGGGCGTAAAGCCGCATTGAACGACTTTTATATATTTCAATACCTAGGAAGAATTATTTTATTGGCTGGCTCGTAAATTGAAGGGCATAAAAATGGTGGAAAGTAACCTCAATCCTTAGATTAGTATATATAGCTTTTCTAGTATTTTCTGTTTAAGATATTAAATTTTTTATTGATTTTTAGACCATCGTGGCGTAGTGGGACAGCTGTCTGGCTGTAACCGCGATTGGTTGTGGGCTTGATTTTCATTCGGTAGAATTATCATAATTTAATTATATAATTTTTTTCGCTCTGGTGTTTATTATTTATATTAGATATTTATTTATATGATTAGATTAGTATATTAGATGTAGCGCAGCGTTGAGCTTCGCCACTTAACACGCAATGTGTCGTTTTCGGATTGAAAGTGGAAAACAGAATGTCTTGACACTAATGTCAACCTAAGTTCTCTCTGACTATCATTATATGACGGAAAAAAGAATGACAGAAAAAAAGAAAATTTAAATAAATCAATGATTATTTGAAATGATGCAGCGTTTTTGGTTTTTTTTTTTATATTAGAATGAAATTAGTTTTATAAATTAAGGGACTATAACAAATCATAAATTGTGAAGCGGTATAATCTGTCATTGTACTGGTGTTGACGTCGAAGGGCACGATCAAACTTTAATGAATGAACACAAAAAATATTTCAGCCAGTTATAATGATTTCTGGATTTTCGAGACAATTTCATCTATGCGCAGTCGTGTCGCAGTGGGATGTCTGGCTATCAACGCAATGGTTGTAGGTTCAATCATCACAGACATTGTAATGATATTCCATGTTAAGATGCTGCCACTCAACACGCAATATCTCGAATTCGGACGGAAAGCGGAGATGGTAGTGAGTTGTGACTAATTTTACGTTGCTAACTCTGCTGTACGGGTAAAAGCTTGAAGCTGAAGAAAACATTTAATTAAAATAAAGTTGCGTGATGGTTTTTTTTTTAACATGAGTAAATTCGTTACGGATATCCGCCTGTGGATTCGGGCGGGTTATGTGGATTTCTAACTGGCAGATGTAGGCCGTCCGTATACCCACTAAAACCTCACGGTGCTCCATCTCGACCGCCACTGACCGGGGCCACGAAAAGTCTTCAATCTTCTGTGAACGCCGAACTTTTAACCTTATTTAACCAGGTCGTATAAACACCTATATTATAAATGACGTAAATTAATGAAGTTTAATACACGCAAATTTGAAAGTCCGAAAAAGATAAAACTTATGTACTGAAAAGATCGAATGAATTTCGACTTCAAAACTTATACTTATCATAATTCGTAAATAACAACTGAAATACAAAAAAAATACAAATGATTTTATACATATATATGAAATGGGAAAATAAAATGTAAAAGTAAAAGAATCCAGGCCACACACATTGGAGCTAGTAGATGGTCAGAGGTACGGTATACCGTACTTATACGTATAGTACCACAAAATCATTGAGAACTAATACGATACGATGGCCGTGACCTACATAAAGCGTTTTATCCGCTTCAAAATCTGGGTTACAGACATTTGTTTGACAATTAAATACAAAGCTTTTTTACTCGCTGTTTACTTTATGTTTGAAGACATTATATATGGGCTCTTCTTAACAGTGACATTAACTTAAAGATTGGCTTGTGAGTAATTTTGTAATTACTAATGTGTATTTTTCAAGTTAGGCAATAACGGAGAACGGAGTGTTTTGACACTAGGCTCTCTCTGACCCCGCTATGTTGGAAAAAGCTTAGTGCTAAAAAAATGTTATTATTGACAGTGTCTATATAAGTATAGTCGTTTTAGGTGGAATATGGAAAAAATTGTGACTCATAACTAAATTATGTCTATGGCCAGCTTCTTTGGTGATGTTTTTAAATAATATAATTAAATTTCAAATAAATGTCAACAAATTGTTAATATGGCACTTTCGTTATAAAATTTTAGTCTATTAGTTATAATCGTTGCATTAAAACTGATTAAGACTATGTTACTAATTAACTAGTGACAAACATCTTTGCTCTATTGTATGTTTTGTGGAAAGTTCCGTCACGTGTTTCAGTTATTTTTTTTTATGACAACGACTGACTGATTACATGATGGTTATGTATACGATTCCCACTCGGGTAATGATTATATTTAAATTTGTTCAGATCTCCGCTCTGATGACGCCAACGCAATTCTCGGATTGGTGCGGAAAGTGGAGAACGGAGTGTCTTGACACTAGGTTCTCCCTGTCTAGCCTGCGATGCGGGAAACAGTGTGAAGCTTAAAAAAAAAACCGATATGAGCAGAAAATTAAATTATAAACCTTTTACTTAACTAATTATATTGACCGAAACCCTAATTAGTACTTTATTACAAAGCGATGTGTGGGTAAGACATTTTGTCAAGGACGGATTTTTATATTTGATTATAGTACATTTTCAAATAAATGTATTAATCTAATAAACTGCTAATATATTTTTCTGTAATTTTTATGATGTAGGACATTTTTTTACCTATGAATATTCTTTATTAGCTTTTGCTTTTAGAGTAGCGGAACTGAAAAGTATTTAAATTTAATCATTCTCACGAGTGGTTATCGAACCCACAGCCATCACATTTACAGTCTAAAAACGCCTCGCTGCGCCGCGATGGCCTTGTATAATAAAAAAAGTATAAATTCAAAATATGATGATGTACTATTATTATTTTAAATACTTATACTGTTACTTACAGCTTTTTGGGCGTTCCTGTACTTTGTCGGCTTTTGTTACCTGTCAAACGCTTGGGGCAAGACTGAGACCCCACCAGTAGGAACTGCCAACAACATGCAGGGAGCTATTGCTTTCTGCTTCTTCTCCATTTTCGCTTGGGTAAGTTAAATAATATCTTAGTTGCGTCGCGTACCGCCCTGGATTCTTGCAATATTGCGAGGCAACTAAGAAATCGTTGGCGGTAGTTTGAGAAAATAGCTGTAAGTTAAATAATATATAATTTTTTTATCCAGCATTATTTTTTTTACAGCTTCACGCATATTTCCGCATAGCAGGGTAGTCGGAGAGAATATAGTATCGAGACACTCTTGATTTCCACTTGGAGACATTGCGTGTTGAGTGGCGAAACTCAACGCCGCTGTTTGTCTTATACCAGAGCGAAGAAATGAAACTGGTTAATAATTATACCTCCGAGTAGGATTGAACCCACAACCGATCACTTTTGGAATCAGACGCTGTCCTTCAGCGCCACGATGGCCTTATTTCTGATTCATCTCAGGCGGTTTATTTATAAATATTTTAAATCATTGATCAATTATTTATTGATTGGTGTAAACTTTTTTGTAGTTGTATCCTTGTATAATGAGTAAGTAAATATTGAAGTAGTATATAATAATTATAGCGTTTCTTCTGTACACGTCTGATTTCATCACCCAACTCTTAACTCACGGCGCAATGTGGCCCTTGATTGTAATCACGATTGGTTGTGGGTTCTATTCCCACTATGAGAAATGATCATAACTTAACAAACAAAGCGCAGCGTTCAGATCTGCTATCTACAATGTCTCGAATTTGAGAGTGTCTTGACAACCTTGCTATGCGGAATAAAGCTAAAAGCTGTGAAAAAAGTAATCAAAATTAATAGTAATAAATGTAAAAGTATAAATAAACAATTCCAGGTGGCCTGCGCTTTCTTCGCGTTCCAACGGTTCCGTGTGGGCGCGGACGCGGCCTTCGCCCCCGCGTACGAGGTGGAGGGCGCGGGCAGCCCCGGCGCCTTCCCCGCCTACCCCGGCGCGCCCGACCCGCAGCCCGCCTACAGCGACCCGCCCTTCTCCCAGCCACATACCGGTAAGTCCTCGTGCTATATATTAAATTGCTCTAGAGTCTACACATATACGGATAAAGTTTGGTCTCTTATACTCGAAACTTAAACTAAATGCCTATTTTCAATAGCTCATAATTTTTTTTAAATATGCAAGAAGAACTTTATTTTATAAAATTAGTATTTTAGTATAAAAAAAATATGTCTTAATTCACTGACTACATTTACTCACATTTTAAACTGTAAACATAGTTATTAAAAACCAATGAACAATCAGTCAGAGACAGTGGGAAATTTTGAAATATTTTTATTTCATATAAAAGTTAATAAAATCCCACCTCTGTCGACTCGACAGTCGCCAGTCGAAGTTTGAGTCCCGCAGAGGGCTCCCTTGCGAGCGTCTACGCTCTCTCGTGCCAAACACATAGTTCTTTCATTTCACGCCCCTCCAGTGTTGATGTCAAGACCAACTTAGTAAAGCCAATAAAATAAAATAACTGCATATTATGCAACAAAATATTAGTATGAATATTTAAAATAATATAAATGTATTTTTATTTCAGGAAACATCGATTACACCGCTCCAACCTACTAAACTGTTTATTTCAACCACCACCATTTTATTTACAAATTATTATGAATACATCAGCCAGTATAGAAATCGGATTATATGCAAATATTGTCTCTTCCAAACTTTATGGAAATATTAAATATATTTCCAAGTTCTTTATTTGATTTCGTGTTTTATTTTTAAATTCTAAGAAAATACTGGCCTAATTACAAAAAAAAATATCAATATTAAAACCTTTTTTTTTTTCAAATGCATATAATTCGATTCTTTTACATATACATTTATAATCTGACAAGTATTATTTCTCATCTAGTCATTAAAAAAAACCTTATTAAATATTGCCCTTTAGTTAAGCAAATTATGTACTTTAAGTATCAAAAAGTAATTTATTTTGTTTATCATTATTTTTTTAAATCTATTTTATATGTTTAATTAAAAAAAAAACTATTGTTTACTGGGTATTGACAATATCTCTGTATTGTATTGTAAAGATCTTGTATATAAATATTAATAAATATTGTTTGTGTGATTTATTATTGTGATATATTTTTGTTAATCTACGGTTATAGTGCTGCAGTAAATTATTTTGTTCAAATAACAATTTTAAAAATTATATTTTTAAAATATATCATTACATCCATATTTTTATTACAAAAAAAAACTAAATTAAATTTATTATCAATTTAATGTAGCATTGTCATCTATAATTCATTTATTTCACTATCGTGCCATGTGAGTAGTTTAAAATGTTTGAAGATTCATCTCATTCATTTTGCATTTAAGATTGTATTAAGTAGTATTATTGTATATTTACTTATTTCATAGTTACATCCCTAATTGAGGCTTTAAAAAATGTATTTGTTTTATTTTGGTAACGCATTAGTTAAAATCACTTATTAATTGTCACATTAGTAAAGAATTTGGTGTATTATTTTTATTTCTAGTAAGTTCTATAAAATCACTTTAGTAAGTGACTATACAATAAAATAATCGCTTGAATATTAGCATATTATATTAGATAATTGTTAAACAGCATATCGATATATATTTTAATTATTTTCAATGAATAAATAATAAATATATTATTAGATAAGTGAATGTGCAACCGTTTAAAAGTGTTAAAAAGTTTTGCTGTGGTGTAATAAAGTGTTATTGGAATTAACTAGACTTTGACTATTCGTGTTATTAAATCGATATCTAAGTACTTATTAAATATCGAGTTATATCCCTTAATTATTATTTGAAAATGCTTAAAATATTTTGCTTTTTTTATTTTTGTCTTATATGTGATTTTTATAGTAGCATCAGTTTGCTTATAAAAATTATAAACGTTAGATTCAATATGATTTGTTTTTTGTAATTAAAGTAAGAAGAGCGATTGGTGTACGCTATTATGATAATATTATTATAACTAGTCTGCGGTAAAAAAATCTATTTTATTAAAATTACATATCGATACCTAAACGATTATTTCAATATCTTGGTATAATAACATATATCCTTCGTTTTTTGTTAAAAAAATAATTACCACAGACTAGTTTCAACAATTTTTATAATGTTGAAACATTTAATATAATGATAACCTAATATGGTGGCTATTTTCTTTTTCATTATCTTAATGTCAGAAGTGTAAAGTTTCATATCAGTCGCGAACTTGTAGCTTATGAATTTGCGCTTTACCCTTAACTTAAATATATAGAAAATGTTATTGTAGGCTATTTCTATTTAATAAATATCTAAACGCGATTTAAATATATTATATTATATACCATATATAGAGCATAAGGTTTATTTCTTCTTAATAAACTTATTTTAGCAATCATTGAAAATAGCTTTTATTTTTATAAACATATTGTAATTTGATATTATTGCAATGGATATTTAAATTCCTACTGAAAAAAGAATTGTATATCTTTTTAAAAATATTAGTCCTGTAATTTGAATTACGATACGTTTATATAATTTGTCATATCTATATGATATATTTAAGAATAATTATAATTGATGATATGTGCTCGTGTAATAATATACTGACACCATGTACATTTTTTTTTGATAGTACAACAAATAATTTAAAAGTAATATTTTCAATTATTAAATAAACTTCAAATTTTATGAAAATAATAAAATAGTTTACATTAATTGAATATTGTCATATTTTCGATTGTAAATCAGTATGTTATTTGATAAGCTACATTTTGTTAGTGAATATGGTTTTTTCGCTAATTTGGTAATTATTTGTAAATGTAGAGATCTTACTAAGTAGTAGATGTCGGATAATAATGGAGTATTCACAAATTGTATTAAGTGTTAAATAAATAATATGCTAAATCAGTGTTTGGTGATTTAATGTTACAACATTTAAGTAAGTCATCTTGTTGAAATATATCTGCAATATATAAATATATACAATATAAAACAATTTGATTTGACATTTATTAATGAATATTATTTTAAAAATAAATGTCGAACAAATTTGTTAAAAACAAGCGAAAGATGTCTCGATTTTGAATTGATTTGTGGCAATTTTATTACCTGTTAATTGTTTTTCTATTCATATAGATAATATACAAGAGTATCAGTAAAGTGCTAATTATTTTATTCTATATTTAAAAAAAATAAGTAATTAACACTTTTGTCACTAAACAGTTATATTTAGTTGTACTCTAGTATATTTTCTTTATGATATTAGGTATTCAACTTTGTTAGAAACATAAATTGAGTTTTTTCGCTTATTAAAAAAAATAATTTTAGTTTATGTAATTGACAACCAAAGATTAGGAACCTCAGCCTTTTGAATATATCATGTACTCTCTTATTTAATCTGTGTTGTGTTAACATTTTTTTGTCGGTTTTTTTTAAATCTAAATTAAAATTCAATTTTAAAATATAACCTGTGTTCGACCAGAAGAACAAACGTATATATTTTTTATTAAAAATTCGATATAACACACAATTAAACAGAAACTATAGAGAGTATTGGATTATATTTAACAACAAAATACCTAACCGTTCAAATTATATTAAATCATGTAAATTATGAGATTATGTAATAAATTGAATGATAGATATGTGTATAAGTTGTTTTATTTTTTCCATATAGTTTTAGATTTTCCTTCAAAATTAAGAATAACACTACTTATATATTAAGTGAAAAATTATTTAGTCGCTGTTAACTTATGCCACTTTTTTAAATCAATTCTTGATAAATTAGTATTAGTACTCTTGGTAGTTTGCTTTTTTCAAAGCTTTAAGCTTTTGCCGTATAGCAGGGTAGTTAGAGAACCCAATGTCAAAACATTCCGTCTCCCACTTTCCGCCTGAATTCAAGATATTAGAATAATCTAAATATAATCATTCTCCGAGTAAAAGTCGAACCCACAGTCGTCGTATATACAGTACTGAGTCACGACGGTCTCTTTAAGACTGATTTACGAATATTACATGCTTTATTCCACTTAAAAAAAGAACAAATACATGATACAGAAATAAAAAAACAAATGTGGACTTGTCTTCTAGTCAACCCGTGGAAGTGAAATACAAAATTTACTTTATATACTTACATAAATAAAAACAGATACTCACATGCACGCATATGTATACATATACATACATATTTTTGTACGGCAGAAATGAATGGGCTTAGGGAGTTGTTTCCAAAAGGATGAGGCATACGTAGAAAAGGATTTCTGCATAAATATGTACTCAACACCGCCTTTGTCTTGCTTTATTATTGTTCTTCGGAATGTCAAGTGTTGGAATGACATACGACCGACTTGAGCGCGTAGGAGTAGAAATGAGGCTATAGCGGGAAGGTAAATAAGACGGGTAATTAAGGATCTTAAAGAGGAGTATAAATGTGCATATCTCGACAAAGGTGGATAGGGTGCCAATTAAGCTGAGCTCGAAACTAGGAAACGCACCATACTTACGCAGACCATAAACAAAGCGTATGGCGAGACCTTAAAGCTCCTCTAGTTTATTACGTATCTCCTATGTCACATCCAAATAACACACATCGGCGTAGTCAAGAAATGGAAGGAGAAGGAAATATTGGGAGTCGCTTAAGAGAGTGGAATGAGAAATGCATACTCTTACTGACATTATTAATATGCGATGTCCAGGACAAATTACTATCAAAATCAAAATATTATTTATTCAAATAGCAACAGAAGCACTTTTGAATCGTCAATTCACATAAAATGTCAGTATTGTCAGCTACCACCGACTCGACAGGCAGTTCTGCTGAGAAGAGCCAGCGAGAAACTCATCAGTTGCTCTTTTCAAATATAGTTTTACTATAAGTAGCCTCCAGGGTCAACGTGGACTTCATAGTGACTAAGCAATAGTCTTTCGTGGTCTACGCAGTCAAAAACCTTAGACAAATTACAAAAAATGAAAGCGCATTATGAAATATTTTATTATCAGTAAAATAATCAGATAGCTGATTAAGAATATTTTTTTTCGTAAATTTTATTTAGTGATGTAAATACAGATACAGGCCTATAGTTGCTAGGTTCGTTATTTTCTCCACTTTTAATTAATGGAACTACGAAGGCGGTTCGGAAACTTCTTAGCCTATCAATGAAAGAGAGTAGTTAGTTTTTCAAAAATATTTTTATTTTTCAATATAATCTCCTGAAACTTCAATACACTTTTCTAGCAATTCTATCCCTTGATTAAAATAGTTTTCCTCAAGGTCTTCAAAATAGTGGTTTACAACTGTAATTGCATCTTCATTTGAGGTAAAACGCTTGCCAGCAAGGATTTTTTTAGATTTGGGAACAGGTAAAAGTCACTGGGAGCTAAATTAGGAGAATAAGGTGGGTGGTCAAGCAACTCGTACTTTAATTCGTTGATTTTAGTCATTGTTAAAACACTCTTGTGCGCTGGTGCATTGTCTTGATGAAAAATATTTTTTTTGCGTTGTAAGCCAGGACGTGTTTCTCGAATTTGTACATTTAATTGATCCAAAAGGTTGCAATAGTACTCTGAATTTATTGTTTTACCCTTTTGCAGAAAGTCAATCAATAAAATACCTTTGAAGTCCCAAAAAACCGTTGCCATAATCTTACCAGCCGATTGAATTGTTTTTGCCTTCTTTGGGGCACTTCCTCCAGCTTCAGTCCATTGTTTGGATTATTTTTTTGTCTCTGGGGTATAGTGGTGGATCCATGTCTCATCAACAGTTATGAAACGACGCTTAAAATCCATTTTATTTCGCTTAAAACGATCCAAACAAGCTTGAGAAATGTTCATTCTTATGCGTTTTTGGTCGACTGTTAACAAATGCGGCACCCATCTTGCAGAAAGCTTTTTCATCTGTAGTTCTTCATGCAAAATTAAATGGACTCGATCATTTGAGATGCCCAAGATATTAGCTATTTCACGCACTTTCATTCGTCGATCATTTAATACCATATCATGCACTTTGGCTACAATTTCTGTTCTTGTTGCTGTTTTTGGACGTCCACTTCGTGGTTCATCTTCAATGCTTGTACGACCACGTTTAAACTCAGCAACCCAATTTTTTACTGTTGCATATGAAGGAGCACTTTCACCTAACACATTCACCATATCATTATGAATTTCTTGTCCCGATAAACCTTTTTTATGTAAATATTTAATGACACCACGCATTTCTAATTTTTCCATTGTAAAAAAATCGCGGATGCGTCTTTTGTGAACACCTGTTTCTATATGAAGGAGTTGCCAAAACGAACAAAAATTTAACATGTATTCCATGCAGAGATGGAAGTTTCCAAAACACTTAACTTTTTTCTGTTTATACCGCGCGTTTTGTGCTAGGCTAAGAAAATTCCGAACCGCCCTCGTACTTTGCCGTTTTTCATAAACTTGGAACAAATAGCTTTGTCAACACATTTATTAAATATCGTAGCTAACTGAGATGCGATGTCTGATGTAATAGAGCTCAGTAGTTTAACAGAGATACCCATCGTTGATGAATCACCAGTCTTTTTTACACAGAGTTTTAAACTTTTGACCATTACATCTGGTGTCACATTGTCAAACGGCAACTGACGCAAATGATTTTAACGAGGAAGTTACTTTAACCAGTATTTCTGCAAAGTAATTTACAAAAATATTTGCCACTTCTAGATCTTTACTAGTAACTTATTATATATTTTTAATTCTACCGGTTTGTTTCAAAGTTTATATTTTCCAGTTGTACTAGTTATTATGTCCTAACGTTGTACATATTTATTTTATAGAATTTAAGATTTTATTTTGTTAAATATACAGATTTCACTTGGATGCAAACTTTTCTAAATATCTTAGAGAAAATACTGACACTTTCCAGGAAGCTTGGATCTGGCTCTGCTTCATTCTGCTTTCTATTTTATCAAATAGCATTTTTAAAGAGCAAGTGCTGTTATAAAATGTACCAAATTCACTATAAGTGCGGTTATAATATTTGAATAGTTCCATTGATTTTTTTTTAGGATCAAATGTTCATCTCCTAACAATGGAACGATTATCGAAGTATATAGTTTCAAATTTAAAAGAATTCTTCAGCATCACGCTTTTTCCTCATAACCGGGTATCCAGAGAGAACCTAATGTCAAAACAGTCCGTTCTTAACTTTCCGCCGGAAATCGAGACATTGCGTGTTGAGTGGCGGAACTCAACACCGCCTGTCTTGCTTTCAGCAGAGCTGAGAAATCAAGATATAATCATCCCTTCTAGTGGAGATCGAACCCACAATCACTATCTTCGCAGTCAAACACTACACCACATCACCTTTTGTTAAATAACTAAATGAAACAATATATTGTGCAGCAACAATTTTGTGAGAATAAATGCCTATTTATTAGATATTTTCTAAGTCATCCACAGTAGCGCAAAATTAAACTAAATAAAATGTTAATTATCAATGTCTAAAGCTTGTCTTTCCATATGTAGTCAATTTTTTGTGGAGAAAATTCTCCCGGACTGGCCGCTATGCGCGAAAAAGCGCGAATTCATATTAATAATTAAGGTATAGCATGAAAGGTACAACAATAAAACTATCTATTTAATTTTTGATTTATTTCATTTTTCTTAATCTAATGGATTATCACAAAATAACAGTGAAACTGATGATTCACAGAATCTAATATGACAATGGGAAGATCTTTTGCTACTTCAATCTGGCACACAAGTGGCAAATTGTAAACAGCATACTTTCTAAATTACATAAAAATACAATGAAATACTCTAAATAAATCACATTGTTCAACATCGAGTTTTAAGGATTTCTAGAAACATTAGTAGAAAATGTTTCTAACAATCATGCAATTAATTCAATCTTTGAGCTCTAATAATGTCAATGTGTTAATACTTTCAGCTGTATATTAAGGGTTAAGTCATACAAAAAAACATTTCTACTCAATTTCAAAAT
Organism: Podotricha telesiphe; assembly: GCA_038994665.1. NCBI lineage: Eukaryota > Metazoa > Arthropoda > Insecta > Lepidoptera > Nymphalidae > Podotricha > Podotricha telesiphe. Next base: position 246,178 of record JAOYRR010000144.1, read on the forward strand.
TACAAATTATTCTATACATTTTGGCTTAGCATCTAAAATCTTACATAAAACATACAATTATAAAAAAACCTAATTGCAAACTTAAAATTAATATCACTTTTTACAGTAGACAAAGGAACTGAATGACTACAGAACAGATCTCAAAATGTTGTACATTACAATACAAAGTATTATTTTATTTTGAAAAACTAACATACAAAACCTTAATGATACCTTTACGAAAACGTGTGGAAACAAATAACATACACTCGAGAATCTCAAATCAATATATATATTTTTCTACAATTATATATGATAATATATATTTCTACAATTATTTCATAGAAACTGTAGTGATATTTCAATAACTGTATTAAACTTGTGACATTATTTGCTTGACAATTTTTTAAAGTAAATACACAATTGATATAGAAAGACTAACATTAGTTAATGGAAGGGGATGTTTGAATTAATTCATTGTGAACATACACTAATAATAATGGAAATTAGTATTTTAAAATACTTAAACTGTTTTTGGGGATTTCTAACAATAAAACTAAATTTACTTTTCATCACCATCAAATGCCATCAATAAACCTATTGTTTTTCTTATAAATAAATTACTTTAGAGACTTGTTAAGTGTCTGATCACATAAAGACAAACCTACAAACTAATCTGTTCTGATATAAACATGCTTCTGCTTAGAGGAGACTTGTGTTAACAAACAGCAATAAGATTAATTAATCTATGTTTTGTGTCAAAAGTGACAAATTACACAATAAAAATAAATACATACACAATGTAACCCACATTAAGTTTCTTTTCTTATCTTTAAAGTCATTATCTTATCACTGTAAGTTCATTAAACTCTAAGGTCTGCCTGTAAGTGTACACTACTTTTTAGCTTTAGCAGAATGCCCTTGCTTAATTGGAGGAGTCCACCTCAAAGCTGAAGGATCTACACTTAACCTAGGCTTCTTAAAATGGGAGCTAGCTAGCTGTTCTGCTACAATCTTTGGTGTAACACATATAACATGTTGTCCTTTCCAATATTTCACCATATTCATGGATTGCAGAGTTGAAATAATGTCAGTTTGAGAAATGCCAGTCATTAGACTTAAATCTTTGATGCTTAATGTGCCTCGACTGGCACTGAGCACTTCTAGAAGCACATATGACCAATATGATCTATAACTGAGCTTGCCCAAGTCTGAAAGAGGTTTTTCAGGACTGCCAACTACTTGTTCCAACCTTGATAGTTCATAACTAAATGCAATGAGCAGCTTACCATAGCCTTGTCTCTGATAGGGAGGTAGTGTTAAAATACATGCAACATTGTTGCCTTCAGGAGAATCTTTTTCTTTAGAAAAATAACCAACCAAATGAGCTCCATGTTTATCAACTTCACATAGAATATAAAACAAGAACTGTTCTATATCGAAATACAGGGTTTTATGATCCAAAAATAATTTGGCCAATAAGCAAAGATTTTGACAGTATATTTTATGTTCCTTTCCGTCAGCTTCAAAAATCGCGATTGTGCCTTTCCGATATATTTCGCCGCCTAATGGTTGTCTAGCTGTGCATTCACTTAAATGATATCTATAGGTTTTTTCCATTCGCATATATTTCAAACAATATTCACAAATCCATAATTTTGACTGTTTGCCATATTCATCGGGATATGGACTGAAGTACCAAGTATCTATTTCATATTTTCCAATTTGTATCCTATCGATGTATTTAACTTTGGTAATCGCTTCGTGTTCTTTTTCTAAAGCAGCTGTAGTTGGGTCCATTTCCGCATACGATTTCTGCACATGGTTAATCTCGTCATGTTTACGTTTTTGATTGCGCGTTATTTTTCGTCCTGATTTGTCGGTAAGTAAATGATCGGAGTTTATGTTGTTATTTGAATTTTCACATACGTCAAATCTATCAGACATAACCCGGTGGCGGGATACCCATTCATCGAGCCTTCTATCGTAACCCACATAGTGTACATAGTACTCATAAACTGATTCCGCGGCATTATACCGCGTCTGTATAATCTCCGCCGGGTGCCATGACTCATCGGAACGCCGTACTAAATAATGCTCTCCAATATCCAAGGGTTGCTCTTGTGTGGATTCTGAGTCTTCATTATCGGTGCTACGGCACTCAGGTGTAGGTAATTCATTATTCACTATTGGTTTTTCCAACTCCTTATCACCTTTTGCCATATTAAACAAAAAACCATTTATTGGATCACGCAATACCGCGCAACACAATCTGTCGCAGTAGCCATGCTATTATTGCCATAGATAACAGAAAATACAACGCGCAAAAACGTGTGCTAATGCTTAAAAAACCGAAACTAATCGGTTTAAATAAAGGACACTGTTTACGACACTGCTTACTTACATATTACTTTGTTACATATTATAATTAATAATTTAATAAATGAAATAATTATATGAATGATAATTTTATCATTTGATTTAAAATATGGAACGGAAATTTACATAAACCTAAATCAAATATGGATAATAGAACAAAAATTCACAGAAATATAATAAAGTTTCTTAAAGAAAATAGGTAAATAATATTCTTTTTTATTTTTGGAACAAGACGAAGATTGAAAAATATATCTTAATGTATTATATTTGTGGAATAATCATGACTTAATGATTAATGAAATAAATTGACAATATAGTTGAATATTGTCTTTTTACAAAGACAATATTTAATGAAGGCAACATTTCCCCATCACTTATTTTATATCTGTGGTTACTACTAATTCACTGTGCACAGGCCCGTTGGTTCGTCGTTGTAGAGTAGGTATTATTATTCTGTGGATGCGAGTTGATCGCACGTAACGTAATTGCTATCGGCGAAACGTCTGTGATTAGTGTAGTGGTCGAATGATTTGTACATCATTTTCTAATCGTGAAAAGGTATGAAATTGATTTTGCCGTCTGAAAACTGTGACGTTTATTTTTATGAGTGTTAAATTTAATACTCAAGAATATTGATTACATTTAGAGGTGATTTAGTGCAGTGGTAACCGTTCGAAATTGGCTCCGAGGCCTTCGTTGTGATAATCGCCCCTTGTTTAGTGTTAACAGAATTCTGAAACGCAGAAATGCAGGCAATCAAGTGTGTCGTTGTAGGTGACGGGTAAGTGATTTTGTCTCGTTTGTAACAGATATAGTTCATGTACCTCTGTAATATGCTTATTATCGTAACAAATTATCTGACGTCATTGTATGAAACAGTCATGCTCATTTGTGCCGCATCCAGTAGTGTAACTGAACGCTCTCGAGCGATAACACATGTGATTATGTATCTTTGTAATTTTAAAAGCACTACTAAATATTTATTTTTACAGATGACGTCATAATGTTTTCACATCATGATTATAATGATTGCCATGTCTATCTTAAACCTTACATAAGCTATTTTATCATTATTTAAAACGTGGACTAAAATGGCTAACAATCATAAAAAGAATAATAAATTAATTTATTTAATCAGATAAAAACTATAAGTAAAAAATAAGACATGGTAATAATACTAGTAATGTTTTCATTGTATTCATTTAATTGAAATTCTAAATCTGGTATATAATGCTAAAGTATAAAATATAAAATAAAAAAATCAGAAATTGCTATTTTAAATATCTATCTATGTTATTCTAAAGTTGATGCTAAGTATGCTTAAAAGGATACTGACAAGTGCCAGGGTGCATGCAAATTGTCCACTTCCTTTACTCAAAGACATAATAGTATTGTTTAATGTTGTATTCTATACATATTGGTATGAATTTTAAATGTAAGAAATTGAAAGAAATAAAATATTTTTGTTAAGTTTTTATTAGCCAGATTTTATTAGTGTTTTAAACCAAATAGTGAATTAGGCCCAAACAGTGATTAGTAAGTAAAAAGTTTAAGCTTGTACCTAAACTTATTAATAAAATGGCAGGTATTTAAAAAAAAAAACTATACTGTCTTAAAACTAAATCAGTGTAATAATAGTAACTAATTAATATAATTAATTTTTATTATATAAGTATTTATATGATATACTTGTATTTATTGACAGAAACACATAAATACTTGATACACAGAAACTTTTGAACAAATCCCATATAATTTTAACATTATCATTTGAATTAAATTAATTAGTAAGCAAAAGTCAATCAACTCACAACAATAGGTAATTAGTATAATTAAGCTGTGAAACAATGATTGGTTTGTTAAAATAAATTGAAAGACCTTGGCTCATTTATAGCAAAAAATATTAAGAAACATGTTTTGTAAATTATATGTAGTTCTCAGATATTCTCACAATAGATTAATAGTATTTAGTTGTTGGTTAATAGTATTTTCTAGAACACACACAGAATTGTAGTAAAACAAAGCTCAAACATTATTGGGTTTCATAATACAACACACAATATCTTGAAATTGGGAAGATAGTGGATAATTGAGTGTGACATTAGGTGAGGCCATTGTAGTGCAATGGTATGGTATGGATTGCAGTTACTGTAATTTGTTGTGGGTATAATTTCCTCTTGGCGGAATGATCATAACTTTATCATCAATCTCTTGAATAGAGGCAGAAAATGTCAATATAATGTCACAACACTAGGTTCTCTCTGCTTGCTATGAGGGAAAAAGTGTGAAACTAGTTAAAAATAGTTCCTCTCTGATATATTATAGTTATATATGAGTATATATGGTATAGATGTTTTAAACTATAAAAAAATAATTTTAGAGTGATCACCATTGAGAAGACTATTGTAAATAATCTGTGTTATTTCTGTTACAAATTCACATTGTGGCAAGGCCGCTCCATGACATTTACAATTTGTTATTATGACATTGTGTTGTTTTAGTTGAACAAAATATGCAGATTTTATTTCTGTTTCAAATGTTTTTCTCGTTTGTACTTTTGCACATTCTTCAATATGCAACTTGAACTCAGTACCTATGTATTTTTTTTTGAATGAACTAATTAAATTTTTCATTTGGCCCTTTACTCTCTCTCTGTTTGCATTTTCAGATTGACTTTTATGTTCAGTGTCAAATGTTAACCATCAATTTTATAATAAATTTACTGTTAATTATAAGATATAATTTATGTGCCCGTACACGTCTCAACTTACGTTACGCGTACATTGTTCTTATAGTACCTCATAAGAAAATCAACCTTTCTAACATTCAATTTAATGTCGACCAAATATAGAAACCAACATGTGCTTGGAAAGTTACTACGTGAAAGAAAGTGTCCTGCGCTACCGATGTTTGTTAGATATCGAGAACTTTAGAAAATTAGCGCCGCCTAACTTAGAAATTGCGTCACGTATAAGCATTACTCGATACATTAAATGTTTTATGATAGATCTTCAGGCTTAAATAGCATTCTAGTGGCTTACGTTAATTTAGTTTTATGACTTTAATGATTCATATGGATACATACGAGTAGACTGCTTCACATTTTAGAACCTAGTGTCAAGACACTTCCTAAATTGGGAATTAAGTTTTAAGTAAAGTAAGAATTAACTAAAGTGCTAAACTAACCTCCGTGCTTTGTCTGAAAATAATTTAAATACAGTTGTTGCTCCGAGTGGGGTCCAACCCACAACTAATCATGTTAACAGTCAGGCGCTGTCCCACTGCGCCACGTATATATATATATATATTTATACCCAGTATAATAGTAGGTAGTAGACTTTAAAGTAATAGTAAAATCTATAAGAAGTTTTTGTTCTTGTATTAATATATAATAATGTTTGTTATAATTTGGACGTTTTTATAAGAACCCCGAACACCTATTCCCCATAGCCTTTATGTCAGACGACCTTACTAAAGTACATATTATTGCTGTTCCTCCGACTTCTAAGCAGACGACCTTCTTAATATATAAAATTCTTAAATGAAAGGACTATATTAAACAAATTGCATTTACATGTACCTCGCAAAACGAGTCTGTAACCCGAGACCGGTTTGGTTCAAGGGGTTAGTAAGGGTTAAACTGCGTAACTCCTATTCATAAATATTTTAAAAACGAATATAATTTTTCAATTTATGTTTTGAACAAATGCTTTGTGTTTTTTTACTATATTTTTACGGCTTTTAAGTGTTTTGAAGAATTGAAAGGAAATTTTAAAGAATTGAGTCCTGCATCGTAGGACAGCATCTCATTGTAAACACGTTGTTTGTTGGTACACACGGATATATGTATTTATTTAATTTTTTTTTTTTTTCGACAAAGACAAAGCGCGGCGTAGAGTTCCGCCACTAAATGCGCAATGACTCGAATTGAATGTCTCTCTGTCTACTGTGACGCTGAAAGAAACATAAATAAAATAAAAGTGTTATTTCTAATGCTTAATTAAAAAATAATATGTTGTTACATTTCGTCTTCTGGAATGGAAAAAACTTTTTGCATTATTGAATATTTATTTTGTTTTGTTAAGATGTGGTAATAAGTTTAAAAAATTACATTTTATTCTTTTTGAGATGGTTACTGGTTAACTCACGATTGAAACAATATAGAATATATTTGATAGTGCTATCGCATTCGTCGTTATTATAATCTGTTTTTAACGATTTGTCTTGCTTGATAAGATACAACTTTATTATATTATTATCTTTACGTGTAGCTGTGCTATCATTTACATTTACGATGAATATTTTTAAGGGGTAACATGTATATTGAAAATGTATTAATAGATAAATCAAGCGACAGAAAATATAATAAGTATTTAAATATGAATTCAATTCTAAATATATAATTTCAATAGATCAAATTTCACGGTTTAGAAATCCGAATTACGGTTTAGAAATCCGATTTTACTCTACTTTTACTTTGTTTTTTACTTATATACTCGTGTTATATTACTTATTTTTTTCGCCATTGTACCTTACATCAAATGCGTTGGGCAAAGTGACAAATGTTATGACTCATTTCAATGGTCGTAGGGTTACTTATCATGAGTTGACGTTGTTTTTAAGTTCAACCAACAATCTCTAAGATATTAGATTCTATGTAATATTTCTCAAATAGATATTGCAAATCAGAGTAGTATATAAATTGCATTCCTGGAAAGTCTGGATTATGCACAGAAAGTGGAGATCAGAGTGTCTTGACACTATTATCACTAAGTGCTATGCGCTGTTGTAAAAAAAAATGTATTCCTAGATACCTTGCCATTACAAGATAGGCGGTTTTGACACATTTTATTAACATTTCGCTTAATTTCCCTTTGAAAATATTATTTGTAATATTAAAACGTGGCTAACATTGATATTGTATTGCTCTTTGTCGTTACCACGAATGATCACTGTCCAGACTCATGTTTATTTATGTACCTCTCTTTTGATTCGATCTTACATTGAATATTTACAGAGGGAATGATAACAAGATAACACACGTTATTTTAACGTAGATAAATAAATAGTCTATTTGTATTAGAGGAAATGAGGCCATGGTGGCGCAGTGGGATAGCGTCCGCCTATAAACAAGGTTGAGGTTGTTGGGTTCAATTATTTTCATTTCCCCGTTCTGCTAGGACAAAGCGCGGTGGCGAGTTCGGGTGGAAAACAGAAATGTTTCAAATTTGGATTCTCGTAGGTGTAGATGAAAAAAAAGAAAGAAATAACAAAATAATCAGATTTTTTACGATTCATTCAACATTTGTTTTTTCCTATTTTAGAGAAAGTCTTTAGCTTCAATGTGAATTCTTATTATTTAAACTACACATATATTATGTTTCTGTTTTATAAATCAAGCAGCAAATGTTAGAAAAGATATTTCATGATGTTAAACATTGTTGGTTCACGATTTCTGAATGGGTCTATAGTACAATAGGCAACAAGATTGATTGATTGATTTGTAATCAAGTGCCCGCATCAGTTGAGTACGTCGGGGATTGATGACATATTATAAATTTCCTCTATTCGTTGCACAGACTGAAATTGCAGAGTACCAGCACTTTTTCTAAACTGTTTATTCCAATGTATTTATTTAATTTATCTTTAATTTTTTATATATAAATACAAGTGAGACTTTAATTTAATATAAATGATTATATAAGTATAGTTCACTCACCTAATAGTATACAAATAATATTTGAAATCCGGGAAAGCAGCTGTTGGATATAAATAATTTTTATTATTTAACATATTTTAGTTTGTTATTAGTTAACTAACGTAGTATGAATTCGTAGAAAACTCGCCGTAGAAAGCTAGCACAAAAAGGCAATGGTAGCCGCAAAGTTATTAGAAAACTATAGATGTTGGCGGTCGAGTTGAAGAATATTAATGATGTTTATTTTACAATTTAAACGCGCATAAAAGTTTGTTTGTTGTATTTTGTTTTTAAATAATATTTTCGTGTAAGGAGACCGGAGTGTCTTGACCCTAGGTTCTCTCTGACTGCCTGACCCTGCTGTGCGGAAACTGCTTATTAATCTAGTGGCCCCGTTGATACGTAAAATACGCATTTCCTTAGCGACGTGTATGTCAAACACATGGTTGTGTGTAATATTTATATAATTTTAAAACTTTAATGTATTCTACAATATTATGAAAAGTATTAGTGTTTTTGCACTTCTTTTAGATAAAAAACTTTCATAACCCAGAATCGTATAATTTAATATAATTTTCGTTAAAGTACTAAAAAATGTATCATCACGTATTATTTGTTTTTTTCCTGACAAACTTTCAATGAGTGATGAATGATTTTGGAGTGGAATAATAGACAACAAAGAATCGTGTTTACAGGACAGTCTGTGCTTTAATAAATAATTAATATGCTCGGTTATATTTGCTTCGTAAATATTTTTGCTATTTTAAAAAAAAGAAAGAGAGCTACCAACGCGGTTGGTTGTGGGTTCGATTCCCATGGATGAATGGAGGATAATTATTATATTAAAAAAAATATTTTCATTTCTCCGCTCTATTACCTAAGACAAAGCGCGAGGTTGAGTTAAGCCATTGAACACACAATGTCTCGATTTCGGGCGGAAAGTGGTTAACGGAGTGTCTTGACACTCTCTGTTGACACTTGGTTCTCTCTGACTAACCCGCTATGGTGGAAAAAGCATGAAGCTGCTTTCTTTTTCTTACTTGTTAAAAAAATAAATTGTTATTATATTTGTTTTTCGTTTACCATTTAGCAGTTGTTTTCTATTACTCATTACGTGGTCCTTGTTTTACTCAACCTTTCGGTGCGCAATAAAGAAATTTTCAAAGCAATATTAAGACTAATAGGGCTTTTACGTACCTACCTTTATGTGGCCATATAATGAGGGATATGTTCTCGTTTTAGCAGTGTTGCAGAAAGCCCTTTCATCGAATTGATAGGGTTCCATTAAACGAGACTGATTCTATCACTAACGTATAGACGCGTGTAAACGCAGCAAATGTATGACTAATCGATTTCCATTAGAATATATATACATACATACGCATATGTTAAAGTTTGACGTGTATTTATAGGATTTTCTATTTTGTTACTAAGGTTTAATTGCATGCTAGCTTCATGCCATTTTCCGCATAGAAGCGTAGTCAGAGAGAACCTAATGTCAAGAAACTCCTTCCCTCACTCTCCGCCCAAATCCGAGATATTGCGGACGAATCCGCGCTATATGTTATGTTTTGTTTACTATAGCCGAGAAATAAAAATGATTAAATTATTTACGTTCCACTGAGTGAGACTTCGAAGCTATAATCAAAATCGTGATAACAGTCGGACGTTGTCTCACTGCTCCACTATTATCATTAGGTAACAAAAAAATGTATAATTTTGTCGCCTAAGTCGCTAAATCCCAAATGGATTTAATGTTTGATTGTGAAACTAAATAATTGCCATGAATTGTCTTTTACACGAATTTTACAATATATTTTTTTCTTTACATACTAAAATTATACACTACCGTTGTTTGCGTTACCACAAAGAATTGACAACTTAATTTGAAAGTTATACATATGACACCGATTTTAAACAGACACTTACTTCAATATGAATAACAAGCGATACACGACTCTGGCCCGTATTGTATTACAACACGGACACAAATAATACAATGGCTGTTGATTCCTAAAAATAAATTATAGTTTTTCCTTTTAATGTTTCAGAGCTCAAAATACCAAATTCCGACGTCAGGAATTTACAATCAATATTCTGACGTATAGAATTTTTCAATTCAGGAATTACCTATACTTATATTATAAAGCTGAAGAGTTTGTTTCTCTGGTAGACCGCGCTAATCTCAGATACTACTGTTTCGAATTCAATAAATCTTTTTTTCTTGGATAGTCCATTTATCGAGAAAGGCTTATAGGCCATATAATATCACGCTACGATCAATAGCAGCTAAGTAGCAATGAAAAATATTGCAAAAACAGAAAAAATATTGCTCCTATGACCGCTTCCGTTGCTGACGCTGCTTAAACGGCTAAAGTTGTGTAAAAATCATGAAGGTATTTTTATAAACGTGATATATTCTTATACCCCAATAAACCCTTTATTATATGAATATTTTAGAAGATCTCATACTTTTAAAATAACTCCTTGATAATGCAAAATGATACTCTGATCACAGCGTACCTTACCTTAAATAGTATCTAATATTAGGTAATGGACTATGGTGATAGTCTTGCTATGTATTGAAAAGTAACGGAATATAAATTATTTTACTAAGTTATTTCCACAAATTAATAACTTAAGGCATAATTTTATAACATTATAACATACAACATTTGCCGTTTGTCTGTGTTTGTATACCGCATCAAACCAAAACTGCTGAATTAGGTTCAATACGTTATAGTATTTTGACTTAAAATTTTTTATGTATAGTATTTGTTGAAATAAAAATTGATCAGTGTTATCAAACGTTTTTAACATCGTATAATTTTAATATAGCGCTTCACACAAAAAACGAAGTCGCGGAAACAGCTAGTTCAAACATAATTCCTTACAATGTCCGTTCTAAGTTTTATAAGACAATCTGTCCGTAGTACGAAGCTAGTCTAATAGTACGCTATGTTTAACTTAAGCTCAGTAACTAATTGAGGCATGTTTAATTTTGATTACTGATTAAATAATCCTGAGCAGAATTAGTTTTTGGGTTAACGATTGTTTTATTATTTTTTGAATTCAAGTTCAATTATTTTACTATAGAATACCCTAATTCCTGAATTCTCTGTTAGATAATATATTAGCATTACCTGTAGGAAATGCAATAAAGGTCATATTTTAAGGTTGTTTTTTTTTATATACACTTGCATCACGTATGCGATATATGGAGGAAAAGTTAAATTTGACAAGGTTTCGTATGTATTATACATGCTAGGAATTCGTAAAAGCAATATGGTGAAATATTCCATATGCATGGACATGGCGTTGCTTTTTTCCAATAAAAAAAAATGTATATATATATATACATATACATATTTCTTCAGCTATGACGATACACTTAAGTCACAATCGTGTTCAAAGCAAGTTTATGACGTGCTCTTTGCTTAAAATATATATAAACTTAAAATATGCATGACGTCATACATGTTTTGTCATCAGGAAGAATACAAGGACTGTACTATGTTGTACTATTAAGGATAAATATTTATTATTCTAATTAAGTAAATTAAATAATACACAGCTTTTGAACAATTTTATTAATAAGATGGATAGTAAACATTGCGTTGCTATTCGTACACTTCTTTGTGGTCCCAAAACTAGGTAAAGGGGAAAGATATGCTTCTAAATATATTAATTAGTAAATAAATGATTATTTAGATCAAGCATGGATCAACTCGATTGAACTGGACCAGCAGGCTGTTTTGGAACTAATTGGTCTGTTAACACTAATTATTTACAAGCAATCGCAAGGAGCACTTGGCAGTTTGAATGAATGTTGAATACGTCCATTGTGAGACGAGTTCAATGATACCTTTACTCTACTTACAGACTATTCTTATGTAACGTAACATAAATGGGCAACAATTGTGGTTATCGTTACAATTTAAGAGGGTAACCGAGCAGTCCTTGGTTTTTATTGAATTTGCTGATGCTTCAAGACTATTTGGAACTTCTACGCGTTTACGATTTTGTTCGTGTAATAATATTATTCTGTTCTAAATCACGTACATATTCTACGTTATATACATACTATAGACCCGATCTCGGCGCGTTATAGCTGACTATAGCTGTTTGTATTTTCCTTTTCTTAAAACAATGAAATTCCTGGACAAAAACTAAAAACAAATGGGAGGAAAAAGGAGCCAATGTTCATCGTCAAGTATGTCTATACAAAATATTATCACAATCAAACCGATTGTGAAAGCCATGATGACGTCACCGACAGGCAGACAGCTACTTTCGCATTTATAATATCATATAAGTATGGATTCTATTTTATTTGTTTTTTCGCGTTTCTAATGAACCGTGTAAATAATCACTCCGCCGTTCTTTAAATTCCGCTCATAGACACTGCACTTTGTGTGATAAGTTTTCAAAGATAATTTGTATTATAAATATAGTGAGTGGCATTTAAAACACCTCATCCTTTTTACCGCATAACAGGGGGTAGTCAAAGAACACTTTGTGTCAAGACAATCCACCCCCTATCCACCCGAAATCGATATAATAATACATCGAATTTTTTTCTTTTTTCCGCTCTGGTAAAACAGAGCATTTTATTATTGTATTATATATATGTCTTTATATTATTATACATATATTAAAAAAGTAATCAATAATTGAGACCTTATTTCATAAGTTATTAGCACCGTATGGTTGGGTGTTTTTGCTACAAGCGACAGCTTCAGACATGTGTCAGTCCCTAGCGTATATTGTTTCACCCATTATCCACCTTATTTAAAACGTGGGTGGCAATCGGTCACGTACAAGGCGACAGCTTTCTGATTTCCTTATTATGGATGATACACATGCTAATATTTTTTATTAGTTTAATTTATTTTATTTTGCTACATTCGAGAATGTAGCAAAATAAAATGATTATACTTTCAAGCTTTTTGTAAGATTTAAATAGTCATTTTAATGTATAATATACATATAATAATAGTATATACTCGTACATATAATAAAAATGTAACTGATGGTTGTCTGTACATGGAAGATGTATGTTTTTTAATTTTCTTTCCTGTTTGTCTGTTTGATTGTGCACGCTAATCTCAGAAACGTCTTAAAAGATTTAAATGCAATTTTGACTATAGTATTGTGGTAAACGTCCCGTAACATTAAGTTTATTTCATTTCAATCGGTTTATAAATAAAAAATGATACTGCCATTTAAATTAAGTATTTTAACATTGTTTATGATTTAAGTGAGAACGCGGGCGGGCGAAAAAACTAAATAGTTTAGTAATGTATTTTACGCTGGCTAAGCCGCGAGCGGGTCTCTAATATATGATATAAATTGTTATGATTCACATTTTTTACGATTTCAGATACAGAAGAACTTGAATATTTTGTTAATCATTATCAAAATATACAAATTAGCCTGTATTAAAAACGTTATGGGGAAGTCTTTATATGAATAGATTTTAAATAACACCTATAAAAGAAAATTTGCAACACAATCCGGAAAATTTTGGAAGTCATTAATTCTTTATACTTTGTCTATTCAAATAAAACTTGCAAGCACTGAACATTACTTTAAGAATATATTAATTACATAAGCACGGTTATTAAATACAAAACGTTTATATTCTTTTCGCATATCTTCTATACATAGCCTTCAATATCATTCATATATTTGTATTAGTTGCCCCGGATGTTAAAATTTAACAAAATATTGGTCCAGATCAATTTGACATTCCTGTAATCCTTTCACATGTGCTGATTTCATAACCTTGCACTCCCCTCTGGCGGAAACTTAACGTTTCAGTGCTGCGGAATATATATACATACATATATATATATTGTTCATATTAAATTGGGACGTTGCTATTATATTGGAATTTGGTGTCTCTTATAAATATTTTAAAATACCCTTGAGACAAGAAACATATATAGAACTGCTATTTCGTAGCTATTAAAAATTTACATTTATTATTAACCGCTTTAGTGCTTGACCTAATATTCTATGTTCTATTTGTAAATTCAAAATGTATTAGGCTTATAATTTTATCTTAATTTCATAACGAAAATCCGGTTGTCTGGCCTACTTTGCACATTTAATTTCCGCACCTTGGACCTTGGGATCCGACCTTTCGAATCAGCAGTTATATTCTGACCTGAAAACGAACTGTATGACATCAATTATTAATAATATTCATAGGAATATTGTTGACTATTTCCATGGTTAGCAACTAAATTGTCCTGCATTAATTAGCTAGGAGGATAACTGTAAGAGATACATTTTGAATATTTATATTTTAAAGATTCTGAGTATCGATAACTGTTAATATAATAACGTACGCGGGATATGAAAGAAACCATTGTTCTAGTCTACAGGATGCCTTTTTTGCTTTTACTTGGAATATTCTATTTATAATAAGTGGATGCGTATTTCCGTTTGTGCTTGATTGCATCTTACAGTTTCAGATTATAGTTGAACCTTTCGGATGGTCAGCTAATATATCTGTATATGTTAATCAGAACCACATTCCATGTTAGGTTTTTTTAAGATTCGTAATAATTAATGCTAATTATAGGATTGGTTGATTACGGTATTTTAGTCAACTTCTCTAAAAATTTACGTATTCTCATTAAATAAAATTACAAGCATAACTAATAATTAAAGAAAAGCTTTCATTAAGATAAAAGCTCTCCTGGTGTGTAATTTATTCATAATTTACAAGTTTTCCCCGTACAAAGGTATACCAACAAAAGAAACTGGGACGTTGTTTAACGTAGCGTGTGCATTATCCGCACAAAGCCCTTTTAACGCGACAACCCCACCGTAATCACTATCCCTACTAGCCTAATTTCTAGCAGCTGTGATCCTATCTAGTCACTCGACTGACCTGGTTGTGAGCTATACAATGCACTATGGACTTGCAAATAATAGGTTCACATACATTTTTTTCCACCACGCTATTATTAGATTCATCTGTGTCTATCTAAATATTAAAATATATAAGAAAAACATGCAGCAGTATTTTGAACCATGTCTTGCCGTCTGATTTAATATTTACTAAATTAACACATGCGTCCAGATCCTATCAGACAACAGTATTATCGTGTATGATATAACACCAGTGTTATATTAGCAAGGATCATTTACGAAAATACTGTGATGACAAGAAAGTAATTTTAAACTAATTCGTTATTATCTATACTACAGGTGTCTCAAAAAAAAGTTTATATTTATTTAGCTTACTGCGTGAACGCTACGAATTTTTTTAAAATAGTTATTAAAAATGAGTTTTTTATAAACGGTGATTCGGCGACTGTAGCGCGTGGAAGATACTGCAGTATTCGAGTTTTCGGTAAATGATGCGCCATGCAAGCATTCCTCATATTCGAAAATAAGTCAAAAAAAGATTTAAGAGACCGGTACAATGCTGGAAATACCAAAATCTGAAACTAAACCAAAACCAAAATCAGAAAAGAACGGTAGAAAACGTGGAGAGTGTTAATTAGTCTGTTCGTGACCACCTTAACTTACCGTAACGTTTCAATTCGGAAGCGTGCAACTGCTGTAAATTGCATAGATTGCACCCCTAAAAAAATCAATTAAAGCCCAAGGTGCCAGTCAGAGCCTTGACTTCGTAAATCAGGCAATCTAGAACTTTTCATTATCTATTTGATCTTGTTTTCGGATGAAGCTCATTTTCACTCGCTCTTACTGGAGTTTAACTAATCGGAAACGCAAGCACCATTTTTAAAACCCCTTTATTCGCCCTAAAGTGTCCGTAAGGGCTGCGATGACGGCACGAGGAATTATCGGCCTTGATTTTTTTGAAGACAAAAGTCATAAGTAATTTTACCGTTCGATCAAATGAGTGCCACGAACCGGAGGGCTTACATTTGGACGATAATAATTTTTTTCAGAAATAAATTCCCAAATTGTGTACTTTACTCATTAATAAACATTTTTTCGATACACGGCTTGCTTTTTTTAAATCGCTTAATAACTAGCACTTAATGTAGACTTTCTTTTGAGACACCTTTATATAATAGTTGTCGTACAGTATACTCTGTACTGATAACGTTGATATTATCTATCTATAATCACACACATATTATTGAACCTAGACCTCTTGCTGATAGTACGTATGTTGTATGTAAATTCATTCATTTTTTTATCTTTACGCTTCATGTTTTTTTAAATACTTTTAATTTTAGATATATCTCTCATTCTCTTGATTAGAGACTTATAACTAGTGCGGAGATCCTAGAGAGAGCGGTGTGAGAGGAGAACGGTGCGAGACCACAATGTTTCTAAACAAACATAAACTGCATACGTAAAATATTATTAAAACTTTTAGATTCGTTTTGCAATATTTATCTTATCTTTCCTTATCTTATCAGTTACCGTAATGATAATAATTACTAATGGATAGCTAGATTTTTTTTATTAATATGTTATTATTAATTAATAAGACTTTGCAACGTTTCCGTATATTGTGAACTTCTAATGACGAAATTAATTTCCTAGATTTTAAGCACAGGTAGAAATTATTAATATGACAATTTTGCTAAAATTATTTAAATCGTAAAATTAATTCTAAACTCTATTGTTTTTTTACGTGTTTGCATACAATGCATATGTATTGAAAATTGAGTAGGTACGTCCTACAAAACTATTTATCAAAACAAAAAACAATTATGAACTCGGCTTACGTTATTATGAAATGTTGGGATTGAAATACACTAATACTTTGAAACTACTAGTTTACAAAACTAATATGGTGGTAAAAAGTTTTATCCGATTTTTATAATCGGTAGAAAATACTTTATATTAAATAACAAAACAATAATTAAATGTAAACTACTACCGCTCTGTTACTACCAAGGTTGCATTATATTTGATTTAGAAACAAAATAATGAATACATCCTCTTCCTATGCAATTAATTTATTTCATAATGTCGTCCGGATTGTAAAAGTAAGAAATAAAATGTTATTTTAAAAATATTATATCGGACGTACATGTGTTATTATGGGTCATCTATTGAAGGAGATACTTTTTTTTATGATTTGTAATAAAAAAAGTCAAGTATATTCCCATAATTGTAAATTAATAATTTTAATTTAATTTTTATGACCGCAATAAATTTGGCAGATTGGTCGTTTTCATATTCCGTTTTCGCCGAAGCAAATTTCACTTAAAATATTGTACTGCAATTTTAGAACAAAGTTGCCATATAATTAGCTTATAAACTGCTCTTGTTATCTTTTATTACACCTCCCTCCGGTGATGAAAGTAAATAATGAGTTCGCTATCAAGTTACATAATGGCGTCTTAAGATATTTTTCCCAAGACTATTATGAAATGAGGCTGACTTGAAGCAAAGTATTATTTGCGTTTCATGAAACTTAATCGATAGGTGCTCGCCAGATAATTGTGAAATTGCGTCTGCGTTGTATACTTATCAAATTTGGAAGAAAATTAAAACCGTATTCTCTCTATATTTTCCTATGACGGTCTCAGATTTTCTTTATTTTCCACTCCGCTTCGCTCGGTCCAGGACGTCGTCGTTGGTGACTTTGCACACCTCCCTCCCTGTCTCTTTTTTCATCTTTCCACATTGTCTTGGACCTGCCTATTGATCTTCGATGGGGGATGTCAAAGTGTGCTCTAAATTTCAAAAACCTTACTTTATGTTACTGTACTGTACTTACACAAAAACATTAATTTAAAATGGAGATTTTCATTTATAAGAATGAGGAATTGGCAGAGAGAATTGAAAGATCTCATCAGCTTTTTTGCTCACACATTGAGACATCTATATTATTATACATATTTATTTGAGTGAGTACACTTCACCTACTTAGTTCAAATAAATAATATGATTCAACCTACAACTGGCTCGTGTAGTTAGACATTCCAACGCAGCAAATTAGTAAGTAGAGTATGTAATGCATGAGCGTTTTTTTACATTTACTTATTATAAACTGGTTGTTATATGGGTTATTTTTACTACAAATGTGGATACTGGATACTTCTTATATACTTATAGTATCTACCCTGATGTCGACATGGCGTCTCGCTATAACGATAGACTAAAAACAAAAAAAGGTTACATGCCTTACATATTGTTCAAATACGTCTTATTTTCTAATATTATAATCTGTTGATATCTTTAAATGTATGCAATAGTATATTAGATAACAAATTATACCACTCCGTTCTTCTTCGTTTATAGAAATAATGAATATTTCAATCAGTTACTACAAACTATAGTAAAAGTGCTTTAATAACTAAAACATGAAATATATTAATACAATTTTCTTATGAAACACTATCATGAAAAAAATATAATACAATCAAGCACTGTTCATGGAGTCCATTGTTCTATCTTTAATCGATAAGAAACGAAGGCGCGATATGACTGCAACGAGATGGCTGCCACGGTAACAATCGAAATTATTTTGATTATTTTGAATTATTTTGACACTCGTGGAAGTTATATTTTTGTAACTAATAATGTAATCATTAATTGTGAATTATTTCTGCTTATAAAATTGTTATGGAAAATAATAAAACGTAAAGTTGAAACGTGCGAAATTTAGTCATTTTGAATTCCCTCATGTAAATCCTTCAACATTTTCTATTTTTGTATTTTAATGCGCAAATTAGAGACTGTTTTGACCTACGAGTCGCAGTGTGACAGCATTTGACTGTAAACGCTATTGGTTGTGGGTCCGATTTCCACTCGGGGCAATGATTATATTCGTTCCGGTACCACGCAAAGCGCGGCGTGGAAATCAGCAACTCAACATGCATTGTCTCGATTTCGGGTGGAAAGTGGAGAACGGAGTGTCTTGACACACTAGGATCTCTTTGATTATCCTATACGATAAAAGGCGTGAAGCTACAAGAAAAATGCAGAAATGGAATATATTTTGGGGATTAAAGTTATTATATGGTCAACCGCTATATAATATACTTTATTTTTTACGTATGTTGATACAGGACGGTTTTGTTGTGTGGAGTTATATCAGTAAATTATGATACTGTGAACAAAAAATGTAAAAGAGCAACAGAGATAAGTCTGCATTCCGACGAACTTTTTTTTCTCATGAGTTTCTAAGAATAAAGTATATTTTAAGTATTACATATTTTGACCAAATATGTTAAATATTATATGCCATATTTGCTGTATAAAATGCGTCTCATTATAATTATTATTACAATAAAAGAGTTTTGCCAGTTCGCGAGACGCAATGATTCGTCTCTAAATGGTTACAAACTAAAGAGCAGAGTTTAGGATGAGATTAGAGATTCTGATTAACTCTTCAAATACGATACAACCAAGAAAATGTTTAAATATGCAATATGTAAATTAATAAAACGAATTCGTATTGCATTGAGTCATATAGACCTGTTGTAAAAAATAAATCGGATTTAAATTGAACATTGAATCGACGAGTACGCACACGTAGGGACGGGCTTGTTTGTTTTATAATACAAAAACAAAAAGGTTTAATACTTATATTGATAAAGTTGAATAATTTTTATTGTTAATATACGCTGTTTCATAATTGTAAAGAATTGCATATTATAGTTTATACAGTTTTTTTTTCTATTTTTGAATGGTATTAAACTTGTGTGACACAAATTGTAGATGATAGTGAAAAACAATGAAATTTCTTAATATTATTGGTTTAAAGTACATTTATATGATATAAAGTTGCCAAACTTAAGAATATAATTTAATAACTAAAAAGCGAAATAATCGAGTTTGGTTCTCGATTAAACCCTTCACTGTGCAAGGTTCATGGGAACGTGTATGACGCATGCGTTCATTACTCATTCAAGTACAGTTGAGTGGCATCACAATTACACACGGTTGCTGTAGGAAGGCATTCCATCTGTATACGATTACGCTTAAATGAAAAGAAATAAAATAAAAGCAATTTCTTTATTAACTCTGTACAACTACTGTGCGTGAGATTCGTGTGATGCTTGCATATTATCAGGTTACAAGTACGCAATGCACTTTCGTCTTCGTTCTTAAAAACAGTAAGCGGCTTAATTATAGCAGAAAATAATATGTGAAATCTCAATAGGTATTTTAAAGTAGTTATAATATGCTGTTAATATAGTTTTTAACTAATAATAAGTAGCAATAAGCGTATAAGTATTGAGAATGCATGGTTTAGCGGTCGGTGCGTTTGGACGGTTTCCAAAGGCGCGGGCTCGAACCCCGCTGCGTTTAAATTTTTATACTTTTTCTAATAACGTTTCTTGAATTTCCTAAGTGTGTGAATAACACATAAAGCGTTAAAATATATAAACCTCAGTTCCCAACTGTAAACAGAAGAAGAACCGTAATAAGACTGAAAAACGAAAATATTATAAATATATTATATTAACTCTCGAGTCCTCTACCTAGTCCTACTCGGTTGTGGGTTCGATCACCACTTCAGAAATAATTGTAAAATTATTTTCATTTCCCCGCACAGGTTAAGATAAAGCGTGGCGTTGAGTTCCACAGCTTAAAAGAAAATTTCTCGTTTTTGGAGAGACGAGCTGAGAGCGGAATGTGTTGATACTAGGTTCTCTCTGACTACACTGCTATACGGAAAAAAGTATGAACCTTTTTTATTTTTAAATATTTTCCAGGGTGTAAATGTAACACATAATTATTTTAGGCTTTGAGTGCTCTCAAATTTTCTTTTAATATTTAGACTGACATTTTGCGACTATATCAAAAAAAGACACAGTATGTGTTTATTGTTTCGAACAACAAGCTATTAATAAAACAAACAGCAATTGTCAATTTTCGGGAATCGATCCGTCTCGATATCTTAGTATAGTGATTAACGAAACAATGGAACATAGTTAAATGGTTTTTATAAATTAGTTAGTTTTTTTTAATTATAAATTTAGCTCAATTTCGAATTTAGATATTACATGCTAAATTGAGGAAACAAAAAAATTAATTTTTGGTTTTCCCAAATTAGAAATTCATTATCCCTTTAGTGGCTTTTGAACTCACAACCATCTCGTAAATACTACTATTTTTCTTTATAATGTAAATAAAAAATCTGTTGACCGGTGCCTAACAAGCTTACTGTCTTTCTCTGTTGTACAAAATGCATATAATACAAGCAATGCGCGAACTCAATTTCATGGCTGTTAGTTAAACGGCTGGGGCGAAAGTGGATTACGTTTACGTGCATAATAGTAAAAGTTTTAGATTAAATTCATGAATTTTCACTGTTGAATGCGATTTCGGTGCCGATTGTTTCAATAAATACTAATACTTTGCTATATTCAAATGTACGCGGCACATGTATACTCAAATTTTATAATTTGGAATGATTTATTATATAGACGTTTGACCGTCATGTTTTTAACACACCCTTTCACGTTGGCTTCACAGTTCACTTAGTTTGCAGTATGAGAATATTTTACCTAATATATACATATTCCGCATTACGGATTCTATCCTTCCGTAAAAATAGGATACGTGTTACAAAAAATACTACATACGAATATTTATTGTTATAATTGTTTATTTTATTTAAGTCATTGTGGTATCCAATTTAACAAAGGTTAAAACATAAATATTCAAAGAACAAAAAGATCTTACTATTTCAATATGAGAATTTGTAACAATTTAACTTAATATAAACCATAGACTTATTTTTTATACATCTATCTATAATAAGTGTAAACTTGATGGGATGAGGGATCTTTGACTTTTATTAAAGCTTATTTGGGTGTGTTTTCTAATTCATTCTATAGTATTGCAGTAAAGTAGTCGTAAATGAATGCATTACCAGTGGTACATAAATGAGCTTAATTAAGTCTCATTAATGAGAAAGATTACTTGGAATCCTTATCTCGTCGTCTGTGTCTGGAGCTTAGTCATCGCATTTTTGAAATTTAAAATTCAACGTTGTCGTATAAATCCATTTTACAAAATAATGCAATATCGAAGAGAACGTCTAGCCTCATACTTAATAAAGTGCTAGGAAATATCCTATAGCAGGCAAGGTAAAGTGACGTGACTCAGTGTCGTGACTCTCCGTTCTCCGCTTTCCGCCCAAAATTGAAAATGAGTGGCGAAATTTAATACCGCACTTACCAGAGCGGGAAAATGAGAATAATTTTAACCCACAATTATCACGATAACAGTCAGACGCTTTCCCACTGCGCCGCGATGGCGTATCTTAAAATCAAAAGTAAAAATTTTCAAAACTCTCTTGAGAATGCTCTTTATTACTATTGTTTTAGATTCTTAACAGAAGCCATGTGGTGAGACAGTGTGCTCTAACATAATAAAACGAGTTTTAGCATGACGTACGTTTAATAGCGGAAGCATTGAATAGTAAAGTGTATGAAGATTATAAAAGTACTTGAATGTTTCAAAGTATATTCATTATAATACAATTTTAAACACAAAAACATAAAAATACACCTTCACATTTTTTCCGTATAGTCATGGTGGTGAGACTGAGAACCTCCACTCTCCACCCGAAATGGAGACGCATGTTGATGGCGAAACTTAACACTGCGCTTTGTCTAACCTAACAGAATAAAACGTAGTTTTGTAAAGTATTATAATGTATTTTTTTTTTACTTTAACAAGTAGCATACATTTTTTGTAAAAACTTGCGATGCTATCTTTATAACAATGTTGTGATGGAATGGTGTAGAGATTCCTCGGTTAGATTACGTAGCGGTGACTCCACAAAGCCCTGAACTAGAATAGTGCTATGAACTCGGTCGGACTCTACAAAACTTCCTATATTGTCTTGTCCATAGTTTTTAACAGTTTCTTGCAATTACATTTATAGTAAGCTATCTAAGAAAGTATGGTTCTGTTGTTCTTTCTTATTTATATATCAAAGTCGACTTAAATAGAAATCACCCACTGATTAATTTTTTTTAAGCAAATGGCTTAGTTTTAACAAAATAGAAATAATATTTTTTTACTTAACACCAAATGTTGACACAGATTTTGAACCCAGCCCATGTACTTAGATACTTACTAAATCTATTTACACACAGATTTTTTTATTATTATATCGTACCTATATTTGAGGACATCACAGTGGGGGCAGTGTGACTCTAAACGCGATTGGTTGTGGGTTCGATTCCCATTCCGCGTAATGATTATATTTAAAAAATATTTTCCGTTATCTATTTTTCTGGTACTGAAGAAATAGCGCGACGTTGAGCTCCACCACTCAACGCGCAATGCCCCCGTTTCGGACGGAAAGTGGTGAACGGAGAGTCTTGACACTAGCTCTCACTCTCACTTCCCTGCTACGTGAAAGTAAACGTGAAGCTTCCAAAAAATATATAATACAGCTTACTAATATTTGTTATTGTTACTAATTGAAAAACATGTATTTTACGATGTTTACTAAATTAATCAAGACTTCACCATTCGAAGCTAATAAAATAGTAAAAAAGAAATTAATTTGACGCATCCGTGTCAACTTACGTGTCCGTGTCCGTGTTACGATGTATTACGATGAATGACTCCATACGTTACTAATAGCTTTACGGCACCACGTTATTTTTAACGTACGCTAAACTCTCCCGCGTTGCTATTTCGCGACGGCCCTTTTGTCCCGCCGTCACAATATGAATGTATTTTGAAATGTGTCATGCCTCTAGCCTTAGTACGCACTTTGAATATGTATAAATATCACAAAGAACTATGTATATGTTATTGTAAAAGCCCGTACTACGTTTAAAATTAGGATGTTCCAGTCCGAAGTGTTTCTAACATAACCGAATGAACGGTATACCGTAGTTCCTTGGTTCTTTTAAAGTAACTTTACGTACAAGAATAGCAGATATAATTTATTTTATGTTGAGATTTGAGATTTCGTGACGCGATTTAGTAATTATGTTTATTTAATATATTCAATTTTTTTAACACTTTGTCTTACAGGTTTTATAGAATAATTTCTATATTTTTATTTTTGGTTAAAATCATTGATTCGTTATTTATAATATAAAATGTATGAGATGTATTTACGTAGTTATTTACTATGAAGTAGAATTTACCTTAAAATCAATAAAGATCATTTAACTAACATGTGTTTTTTTTTATTTATTGCAATTGACTCAATTTATATTTCATTATTGAAAATATGGCTTAAATAATTTACACTTATTATTACTAAATATTATCATCGTACATTATATATTTATTGTATATTATCTTCTTATTCATACAAGTCAGCGATAGCAGAATAACCGGAGTTTATCTCGCAAGAGCCAATTCTTATAAACACATGAAACCTGTTTAATTAATATATTTACATAAAATGTTTGCTTATGATAACTTATTTCGTATAGAAAAAGAAAATATTCTTATATTAAAAGAATCGTTATAAAATCGAGACGTAGGTACGCGTCGAGTCGTGGGTTATGTGGGCAATCGACGATCCTTTATTGCAAGATATTTATTAGGGGTGCCTGTAAAATATACTGTAATGGAAATAATTCAGCCGTTATATAAAATTTATAAACTATATAAAATAGAGTTTACTTTATTTAATATTTATTAGGGTCCTTCTGCAAGTACATACTTACGGTTTGCGTAAATATGCTAGAAATATAACGAAAGAGGCCATTGGCCACGGTGGCTTAGTGGGACAGAGTCTGATTGTAAAAGCGATTGGTCTTGGGTTCGATTACCACTCGGAGTAATGATCATTTCATTATTTTAAATTCTGGTGAATAAAGATAAAGTGTGGCGTTGGTGTCGGCCACTGAGCACTCAATGTCTCGGGTTGGGCGGAAAGTGGAGGATGGAGTGTCTTGACTATGGTATCTCTGACTACCCTGCTATGCGCGAAAAATCGCGAAGCTGTTGCGCAAAATGTTGGTAATGTTACTACGTGTTTAAATTCTGAAACATGTTTGAAACATGAGCAATAATAATTATCTATGTTTTGTGTGAACGAGGCAAACAATGTTGAGAACGTTCTATTTGAAAATGTTAATACAATAAAATTTATTTTCACCCGTTGCTCTGGGAGTTATTAAAATAATTACCAACTGCTGTTTTTATCCTGACCTATTAAAACGAAATGAAAGTACTCCACTCCGGAGCCAGCCCTAATTGGAATATCTCGCAGGATGTCGTACTCGTGATACGAGGGTTGACTACTCGTATGTACGTGACATTTATAACAATGGATACAAGAGCTATAATACTTTTTATACCAGATCTCCGATTAAAGTTGCACTTTGACCTCCAGACTACATTATATTATTGTATACTTTACTTTACTTGCACTATGTTAGCCGCGACTAAGAATTTATAGCACTTTTAAAATAAACTTATATTCAAGATAGTACGCCATACAGTAAACGTTTAAACACTTAATTCGTTTCCACTGCACCTTTAATTGTATAGTCTTTGTATATAAATACTAGTAACCGACTGAAGGTACGGTTTCGGTTTTGGCCGGGTTCGGCCTAAAAATATAGTTTCTGCCACAGTTTTCGGTTTCGGCCAAAAATTGGTTGAACCTTTCGGCCAGGCTGAAAATTAGTACTCGTGTACGTCAAAACCGTCTAAGATGACTAAGCGTAGCCACTTTCGCGTGTGCAAATCGTGAACGATCTCCGTAATTACTGTTAGGAACATGTTACTGTTACAAATTTTATAAACTACTGATGATATACTGACTATCCGCATTCGTCTTCAATGACTGTAAGTAAGTCTTTGGGCAAAGAAAATGGAAGAAGGCCTGTAATACTTTTTACTTCCAATGATTACTACCTCCTTATGGAATTTGAAAGAGTTGCAAGGACGATTCCAAATAATTTAGTATTATTATAATTCAGGTAAGAATGTGGACACAGCTTTCTCTTTTTCCTAGCTATACTTTGGGGCATCGAATGTTTTGTCTGTGCAATTATAGACGACGTTATCAATACATGTAACTACCAGAGGCATATAATGAAAAAATCTACATGTGTCGAGCATATCTCTAGGCAATATGTTACACATATTGTAAATGGTGGCTTATTTCATAAATCCATTCAAGTAACCACTGAATTGAGTTCTGCAACTCTGTCTCGACTTTAAGCAGAAGTCGGAGAACGGAGTATTCACAGTAGTTTCTCTCTGTGTACACCCTGAAAAAAAAAGCTATTAAGTTTTGTATATTAAAATAAATTTAATAATGCGCTAGATATTCAGGTCACAGGCGTGATTTAT
The DNA here is from genome assembly GCA_038994665.1 of Podotricha telesiphe. Lineage (NCBI taxonomy): Eukaryota > Metazoa > Arthropoda > Insecta > Lepidoptera > Nymphalidae > Podotricha > Podotricha telesiphe. The sequence continues at coordinate 272,486 of JAOYRR010000144.1, forward strand.
ATTTGCAGTAAAAATCAGACCGCTTTTTTATGGTCCACACCGGGTATATCGAATGCGACATCCTCCTATCCACTTAGTATAGGTGTATATACTTTTTCATTTTTGTTTGAACGGTTCACAGTACAGTTTTATTTAAACACACAAACTGTATTTGTTTTGTTCGTGTTGCTTCTTGAAATTGGTTTTGAATATCAATGATATTTTTTATATTTTTAGAAAACGTCTAAATATTTAACTTACCGGAATTCGAACCTGCTCTTCTTGAACGGTTTCAGGCGCGTTAAAATTTTATACTTTTTTTTTAAAAGTTTTACATATCCTAAGTGTGTAAATAACACTTTAAAATTGTAAAATGTGAGTTATTTGGTATGTACGCTAGACATTAATTATATGAATACTGGAAAAATACTTTGACTTTGGGGACCGTTTTACAAAAATGATGCCAATGAAGGAATATGATTTTTTGGCATACTTTAAATTTATTCGGAGGAGTGTTGAAATATGCAACCTATTTTTTTTATTATGCGTTATAAATAACAGTGAATTAATAAAGTATATATTACACACATTACGTTCACGTTTATTTCAACGTTTGACGTAAGTTTTTGTATAGTGACCGCAAGTTGCAAGGCAAGCAACGCGTACTTTACGCGTCAACAAATCTACTAGCTTGTTTAGCTATGCTATATGCTATTGAAATCACCTATATATTATAAACAATTAAATAGAACAACATTATAACGAAAAATAATAGTAGTGAAGATTTTTTTGTATGAATAAAAAGTATTTATATTTCCAGAAACTTAATAATTTTTATTAAGAAAAAAATCTTTCAAGTTACAAAATCAATATTTTTACTAGAAAGACACTTTATAAAACATTTTCTTAGTTTTTTAATTAAAAAAGTCAAATAGGTGCTCATTAAATTTATAGAATGTCAGATCCATGCTTTCAAAATATCTAAAGAGCTAATTAAGGTACCCTGTCATAAGACATCATGTAAAATAAATTTAAATCTTTAAAGTAAACGTATTTTCGATCTGTCTTAATATTTAATGTTGAAATGTGGCGAGTATCTGTATACTCGTAATTACAATTTAGAATATTTTCTTTTCTGTAAAAGAAAATATTCTAAATTGTAATTACCATATTAGAAATGATACTAAATTTACTTAAAGTTAAATTATTTAATGCTACTTGACAATGAACTTGATGAATATAGAACGTTTTGAGATAGTAGCAGAAGTCTAGCATTTGTAAAATTTATCGCTCCTCGTAAACCTGTAGGGTGCTCATTTATCTAAAGAGGTTATGTTGAACTTAAAACATCCTTCATGTTAAGGATCCGAGGCGTGCTCAAGCCTTATTTTTTTTTAGGCCGTCCTAGTTACCAAGGGCGTCATTCTCTCTTGTAAATATATTAGATTGTAATTTTGTGTGTAAAACCTATAAAAAAATATTATTCGTTATAAATGAGACTCCTTTGTGAAGTATACCACTTTGAGAAATATTACATTATATTTGCATAATTAAAAAACATAATATAGGGCTCATTTAATTTAATGTAATTGTAGTCTTATATTGATTACAATTTTAAGTATTTTATTTATTTCCGTGATTTCACGCGCAAGTTGGAGAACACACTCCGTTTGCCTGCTTCTAGGTTCTCTCTTTTTTTTATTAAGGGGTTATTATATTAAAATTAATTATTAATCTTTTATGATTATACTTAATGTGTACGAGGGCGGTTCGGAATTTTCTTAGCCTAGCACAAAAAGCGCGGTATAAACAGAAAAAAGTTAAGTGTTTTGGAAACTTCCATCTCTGCATGGAATACATGTTAAATTTTTGTTCGATCTGGCAACTCCTTCATATAGAAACAGGTGTTCACAAAAGACGCATCCGCGATTTTTTTACAATGGAAAAATTAGAAATGCGTGGTGTCATTAAATATTTACATAAAAAAGGTTTATCGGGACAAGAAATTCATAATGATATGGTGAATGTGTTAGGTGAAAGTGCTCCTTCATATGCAACAGTACAAGCATTGAAGATGAACCACGTAGTGGACGTCCAAAAACAGCAACAACAATAGAAATTGTAGCCAAAGTGCATGATATGGTATTAAATGATCGACGAATGAAAGTGCGTGAAATAGCTAATATCACAAGCATCTCGAATGATCGAGTCCATTTAATTTTGCATGAAGAACTACAGATGAAAAAGCTTTCTGCAAGATGGGTGCCGCATTTGTTAACAGTCGACCAAAAACGCATAAGAATGAACATTTCTCAAGCTTGTTTGGATCGTTTTAAGCGAAATAAAATGGATTTTAAGCGTCGTTTCATAACTGTTGATGAGACATGGATCCACCACTATACCCCAGAGACAAAAGAACAATCCAAACAATGGACTGAAGCTGGAGTAAGTGCCCCAAAGAAGGCAAAAACAATTCAATCGGCTGGTAAGATTATGGCAACGGTTTTTTGGGACTTCAAAGGTATTTTATTGATTGACTTTCTGCAAAAGGGTAAAACAATAAATTCAGAGTACTATTGCAACCTTTTGGTTCAATTAAATGTACAAATTCGAGAAACACGTCCTGGCTTACAACGCAAAAAAAATATTTTTCATCAAGACAATGCACCAGCGCACAAAAGTGTTTTAACAATGGCTAAAATCAACGAATTAAAGTACGAGTTGCTTGACCACCCACCTTATTCTCCTGATTTAGCTCCCAGTGACTTTTACCTGTTCCCAAATCTAAAAAAATCCTTGCTGGCAAGCGTTTTACCTCAAATGAAGATGCAATTACAGTTGTAAACCACTATTTTGAAGACCTTGAGGAAAACTATTTTAATCAAGGGATAGAATTGCTAGAAAGCGTCAGGATATTATATTGAAAAATAAAAATATTTTTGAAAAACTAACTACTCTCTTTCATTGATAGGCTAAGAAGTTTCCGAACCGCCCTCGTAGACACGCTCTGCTGCGTGCCTGTACATAATATAAGGTTACCAAAAAAATATATGCTTAACTTCGTCTTTCTTAACAGAATAAGCAAGTTAATAGCTGTCCTTTATTCAAACAGGCTATTATAAGCACTTTCGAATCGTCGATTATCATAAAGTGTCAGTATTTTCAGTCATAGCTGCTACCACTGGCTCGAAACGCAGTTCTGCTGATAAGAGCCGGTGAGAAACTCAACAGTTGCTCCTTTCAAATATAGTTTCACAATAAGTTAATAGTTATCATTAGCCTCCCGAGTGAGTATCAACAGCATTGAATTCCATACATTAACATTTGAATACTATTCATGGACAGAATAATATACGTTTCTCTCAATAATATGTTTTTAATTTTGATTTTAAATTGTTCAAGTGGCAAGTCTGATATTATTTGTGGAATTTAATAATTTCAATTCATCTTTTGAGAGCGAAAACAAGGAGTTATCAGCTTATTTTTTCCTCTTGTATTTAAACCGTGTCTATCACTGTTTTGATTTATTGAATGCAACCGTAGGGATACCAGTTTTATTAAAAACTTCTCGCAAATAATCCCGAGCTCCCATGTTTTAAATAGCCCGCACTACTGTTTCTTGAATTACAGCAGCATTGCCCCAAAGTAGTATTCCATGTGATAAGTTACTATGAAAGTAACTTAAAATAAGCAAGTCGGGCCGTATTAACGTCTGTAAGCTGTCTTAACTTTTCTAAACTCAGTGTACCCGCAAGGGAAGACAGGTGGGTACATCATTGAAGTTTCGAATCCAGAGTTATTCTTAAAAATACCGCGGAGTCAGTAAAATTGAGACTTAAGTTAAGCTTTTATCTCTTTACATTGGCATAGTAAATTCTATACATTTAGCTTTCATCACGTTCAATACTAAGTTGTTAACAGTAAGCCAGTGAAGTATTTGCGACAGTGCACTTTTATGACGAGGTATTATAATTTTCGTTATTACGGTCTACTTTAAAAATTAAAGAAGTGTCAGCAGCAAACAATACAATATCGCAAACACTCTTAGCATGAAATGGAAGATCGTTTATATACATTAAAAATAAGGAAGACTCCAAAATCGATCCTTGTGGCACACTCATCCTCCCACTCATTATTTATAGCAACATGCTAAACTCTGTTAGTAAGGTACAAAGCATTGAGATAAAGAACGTTACCGTGGACTCCATAGTGACGAAGAATAAGCAATAGTGTGTCGTGGTAACGCAGTCAAAAGCCTTTATCATTTTGCAACAAATTAATCTGCGAATGCATTCTGTGACTTCTCCCAAGCATTATAGATGCACTTTAGAAGCGCAACGCCTCCCTCCATCTGCAGTAGATTTGCCTCTAGTCAAACCATACTGCGCATTATGAAAATTTTTATTATCAGTAAAATAATCATATAGCTGATTAAGGTATAGAGAAATAATAATGGAATGAATGGATTCCAGTTTTACATAGCTAAAAAACATTTTGTATATTACACTGATCAGTCTTTACGTACAGATAATATACCTACTAGTTAATCACTAATATAATCAATAAAAAATAAAATTATAATTATAAAATGTAATTCTATATAAACATTGAACGTATCAATATTTCATTTCGCGCCCCTTGAATATCAACCGAAACATATCCCCAAATTCTGTCTGAAATTTCTATACATGTGGTAGATGATTAAAAAAATCTGATAATAGAATTTGAAACACTGATTCCTATACCAATAACAACAGAAAAAAAATATAGCACATATATATATAAAATATTTTTACTTAAATTTATTTATATGTGTATAAAATAAAACAAACATACAGTAATAATAAATTATTTTTTTTTACAGAGCCGTCGGTAAGACATGTCTGCTCATCAGTTACACGACGAATGCCTTCCCTGGAGAGTATATACCAACAGTGTAAGTATTTCGTTTTATGCGGCTTACTATTCTTTTTTTTTTGTAGCAAGGACGGCCTTACAAGATCTACTTTGATTGCAATAAATACATTGCATAATGATACATCAAATGATACTTCAGCAATTGAGTTTTAATTAAATATCTTAACTTTAATATATTAACTTGAAAGTAACTTAAGCTCTTCAAAATTTACTTTGTAAAGGCAATATAATTTTAATCTTAAATAACTTATAAATAAAAAAAACAACCACGTTTTTTTCGGCATAGCAGGGCAATGAGAGATAACCTAGTGGCAAGACCCTCCGTTCTTTACATTCCGCCCGAAATTGAGACTGCTTTGTCTTAGGTACCAGAGCGAAATGATTAAAATAATTAAAATATAATCAATCCCCCCGAGTGCAATCGCGTTTACTGTCAGATGCTGTCCGATTAATAGCAATACTTTAAGCAAAAATTACATATAAATGTTTTAAATAGTGTTTATTAAACTTCCTTTGCATATTTATGATGATTCATAGAAGGTAACAAAAGAAAAACTTTATATAAATTCTTAAAACTTGTTGCTCCTACAATTTCGCAATTTACAAACCTCGTAAAGTCTGTTATTTCATTATTTTTCACGTACCAAACCTGCAAGTGTAAGTGGGTTAGATCACGCTCCACATCGGTCTATGTGCAAAACTTGTGTATTATTTCTTAGTCATAATACCTTGAAATTACTATCCCGTGACGATAGTTTCCGAGAACGGCAGCACCTGTTGCTTTGGGAAACCTTAATGATGACGGAAGTATTAAATGTTTCCATATAATATATTTTTATTATCCATTTAATAGATATACATCGGTCTTGAATTACCTAACAAAAACAATACTACCATTTCCTATTACAACGAAAGTAGGTCACTCGTGTGAAATCAAATAAATATTTGGATACGTAGTAAAGTCGAGATATTAATCCCAAGAATATTCAATTTCCTGACTATATTAGTTTCTGACATAGTTTAACAAAGTTTGTTCGAATTGTATAGATGTTTTCTGTTAGTTAGCAAAAAGCGATAAGGGAAACGGTGTTATATAACAATTTTTTTTAACCTTACCGAATACACCTAAAATATGAAAAGCATATTTAGAAAACGTATAAAAATTCAAACGCAACGGCATTCGAACCGCGCTTCTTGGAAACCGTCCAAGCGCTCTGACCGCTAAGCCATGCCTTCTAAAAACAGCTGCGTCGAAATTCTTATACGCTTATTACATACATACACACTCCTAAAATATTTTTTATTTTACTTCCGACACTTTGTGTTTCGTTTTCCGACCATTTTAGAGACATTAGTATGTTGAATGGCGGAACCTAACATCAGTCTACTAACCAGACTATAAAAATTTTTAATATCACCCAAATAGGAATCGAACCTACAACCTTGCATAGTAATTACACCGTCATAATTTTTTTTACAAATTCTGTAAATTAAGTGTATGTGTGCTTATTAATATTGTGTGTTTTCTAATAAGATTATAATTTTAATATTTCAGATTCGATAACTATTCAGCGAATGTAATGGTAGATGGAAAGCCTATCAACCTGGGCTTGTGGGATACGGCGGGCCAGGAGGATTACGACCGGCTGCGACCCCTATCCTACCCACAGACTGACGTGTTCCTCATATGCTTCTCACTGGTTAACCCTGCTTCCTTTGAGAACGTTCGCGCGAAGGTATATACGTTTTATTTTATTCTTTTCTATAGAGAAAACATAGGGCTTAAACACTCTGGCCAATTTCAAAACATTGCATATTGATGTTCGTAACCAAACGCCGCTTTTTTTTTTTTTTTTTTTTTTTTTTTTTTTTTTTTTTTTTTTTTTTTTTTTTTTTTTTTTTTTTTTTTTTTTTTTTTTTTTTTTTTTTTTTTTTTTTTTCCGACATTTATTCTAATCTAGAGTAATAGTTTTGTCCCTGACTAGTTCAAGAAATCTAAATGCAAATCGTTTAGGCCATATTTGTTGTATGTTTTACACGTATTTATTGCTTTTGCAAACGATTTTTTTAATAACGTATATACATATTCATATAATATTGAAAACGATCATTTAGATGAATGACATGGAATGGTTTCCATAAAAATAAATATTTTACGAATTGGAGTGAGGTTGGGAAATTGTCTTTAAAAACAAAGTCTGAATCGTTATAACGGCCACGATGTTATTATCTTAACGGTACATTTTGATATTTTAATTTAAAATATGTTTAAAATTCGGTTCTGTGGTGATGATTTTAAACATAAAAATTTATAAATTATTCCAAAATATTTTTTTTTTTTTTTTTTTTTTTTTTTTTTTTTTTTTTTTTTTTTTTTTTTTTTTTTTTTTTTTTTTTTTTTTTTTTTTTTTTTTTTTTTTTTTTTTTTTTTTTTTTTTTTTTTTTTTTTTTTTTTTTTTTTTTTTTTTTTTTTTTTTTTTTTTTTTTTTTTTTTTTTTTTTTTTTTTTTTTTTTTTTTTTTTTTTTTTTTTTTTTTTTTTTTTTTTTTTTTTTTTTTTTTTTTTTTTTTTTTTTTTTTTTTTTTTTTTTTTTTTTTTTTTTTTTTTTTTTTTTTTTTTTTTTTTTTTTTTTTTTTTTTTTTTTTTTTTTTTTTTTTTTTTTTTTTTTTTTTTTTTTTTTTTTTTTTTTTTTTTTTTTTTTTTTTTTTTTTTTTTTTTTTTTTTTTTTTTTTCTAAGAAGTTTCCGAACCGCCCTCGTAGACACGCTCTGCTGCGTGCCTGTACATAATATAAGGTTACCAAAAAAATATATGCTTAACTTCGTCTTTCTTAACAGAATAAGCAAGTTAATAGCTGTCCTTTATTCAAACAGGCTATTATAAGCACTTTCGAATCGTCGATTATCATAAAGTGTCAGTATTTTCAGTCATAGCTGCTACCACTGGCTCGAAACGCAGTTCTGCTGATAAGAGCCGGTGAGAAACTCAACAGTTGCTCCTTTCAAATATAGTTTCACAATAAGTTAATAGTTATCATTAGCCTCCCGAGTGAGTATCAACAGCATTGAATTCCATACATTAACATTTGAATACTATTCATGGACAGAATAATATACGTTTCTCTCAATAATATGTTTTTAATTTTGATTTTAAATTGTTCAAGTGGCAAGTCTGATATTATTTGTGGAATTTAATAATTTCAATTCATCTTTTGAGAGCGAAAACAAGGAGTTATCAGCTTATTTTTTCCTCTTGTATTTAAACCGTGTCTATCACTGTTTTGATTTATTTAATGTAACCGTAGGGATACCAGTTTTATTGAAAACTTCTCGCAAATAATCCCGAGCTCCCATGTTTTAAATAGCCCCCACTACTGTTTTTTGAATTACAGCAGCATTGCCCCAAAGTAGTATTCCATGTAATATGTTACTATGAAAGTAACTTAAAATAAGCAAGTCGGGCCGTATTAACGTCTGTAAGCTGTCTAACTTTTCTAAACTCAGTGTACTCGCAAGGGAAGACAGGTGGGTATCTCATTGAAGTTTCGAATCCAGAGTTATTCCTAAAAATACCGCGGAGTCAGTAAAATTGAGACTTAAGTTAAGCTTTTATCTCTTTACATTGGCATAGTAAATTCTATACATTTAGCTTTCATCACGTTCAATACTAAGTTGTTAACAGTAAGCCAGTGAAGTATTTGCGACAGTGCACTTTTATGACGAGGTATTATAATTTTCGTTATTACGGTCTACTTTAAAAATTAAAGAAGTGTCAGCAGCAAACAATACAATATCGCAAACACTCTTAGCATGAAATGGAAGATCGTTTATATACATTAAAAATAAGGAAGGCCCCAAAATCGATCCTTGTGGCACACTCATCCTCCCACTCATTATTTATAGCAACATGCTAAACTCTGTTAGTAAGGTACAAAGCATTGAGATAAAGAACGTTATCGTGGACTCCATAGTGACGAAGTTTAAGCAATAGTGTGTCGTGGTAACGCAGTCAAAAGCCTTTATCATTTTGCAACAAATTAATCTGCGAATGCATTCTGTGACTTCTCCCAAGCATTATAGATGCACTTTAGAAGCGCAACGCCTCCCTCCATCTGCAGTAGATTTGCCTCTAGTCAAACCATACTGCGCATTATGAAAATTTTTATTATCAGTAAAATAATCATATAGCTGATTAAGGTATAGAGAAATAATAATGGAATGAATGGATTCCAGTTTTACATAGCTAAAAAACATTTTGTATATTACACTGATCAGTCTTTACGTACAGATAATATACCTACTAGTTAATCACTAATATAATCAATAAAAAATAAAATTATAATTATAAAATGTAATTCTATATAAACATTGAACGTATCAATATTTCATTTCGCGCCCCTTGAATATCAACCGAAACATATCCCCAAATTCTGTCTGAAATTTCTATACATGTGGTAGATGATTAAAAAAATCTGATAATAGAATTTGAAACACTGATTCCTATACCAATAACAACAGAAAAAATATATAGCACATATATATATAAAATATTTTTACTTAAATTTATTTATATGTGTATAAAATAAAAGAAACATACAGTAATAATGAATATTTTTTTTTCACAGAGCCGTCGGTAAGACATGTCTGCTCATCAGTTACACGACGAATGCCTTCCCTGGAGAGTATATACCAACAGTGTAAGTATTTCGTTTTATGCGGCTTACTATTCTTTTTTTTTGTAGCAAGGACGGCCTTACAAGATCTACTCTGATTGCAATAAATACATTGCATAATGATACATCAAATGATACTTCAGCAATTGAGTTTTAATTAAATATCTTAACTTTAATATATTAACTTGAAAGTAACTTAAGCTCTTCAAAATTTACTTTGTAAAGGCAATATAATTTTTAAATAAAATAACTAATCTTAAATAACTTATAAATAAAAAAAACAACCACGTTTTTTTCGGCATAGCAGGGCAATGAGAGATAACCTAGTGGCAAGACCCTCCGTTCTTTACATTCCGCCCGAAATTGAGACTGCTTTGTCTTAGGTACCAGAGCGAAATGATTAAAATAATTAAAATATAATCAATCCCCCCGAGTGCAATCGCGTTTACTGTCAGATGCTGTCCGATTAATAGCAATACTTTAAGCAAAAATTACATATAAATGTTTTAAATAGTGTTTATTAAACTTCCTTTGCATATTTATGATGATTCATAGAAGGTAACAAAAGAAAAACTTTATATAAATTCTTAAAACTTGTTGCTCCTACAATTTCGCAATTTACAAACCTCGTAAAGTCTGTTATTTCATTATTTTCACGTACCAAACCTGCAAGTGTAAGTGGGTTAGATCACGCTCCACATCGGTCTATGTGCAAAACTTGTGTATTATTTCTTAGTCATAATACCTTGAAATTACTATCCCGTGACGATAGTTTCCGAGAACGGCAGCACCTGTTGCTTTGGGAAACCTTAATGATGACGGAAGTATTAAATGTTTCCATATAATATATTTTTATTATCCATTTAATAGATATACATCGGTCTTGAATTACCTAACAAAAACAATACTATCATTTCCTATTACAACGAAAGTAGGTCACTCGTGTGAAATCAAATAAATATTTGGATACGTAGTAAAGTCGAGATATTAATCCCAAGAATATTCAATTTCCTGACTATATTAGTTTCTGACATAGTTTAACAAAGTTTGTTCGAATTGTATAGATGTTTTCTGTTAGTTAGCAAAAAGCGATAAGGGAAACGGTGTTATATAGCAATTTTTTTTAACCGAATACACCTAAAATATGAAAAGCATATTTAGAAAACGTATAAAAATTCAAACGCAACGGCATTTGAACCGCGCCTCTTGGAAACCGTCCAAGCGCTCTGACCGCTAAGCCATGCCTTCTAAAAACAGCTGCGTCGAAATTCTTATACGCTTATTACATACATACACACTCCTAAAATATTTTTTATTTTACTTCCGACACTTTGTGTTTCGTTTTCCGACCATTTTAGAGACATTAGTATGTTGAATGGCGGAACCTAACATCAGTCTACTAAACCAGACTATAAAAAATTTTAATATCACCCAAATAGGAATCGAACCTACAACCTTGCATAGTAATTACACCGTCATAATTTTTTTTACAAATTCTGTAAATTAAGTGTATGTGTGCTTATTAATATTGTGTGTTTTCTAATAAGATTATAATTTTAATATTTCAGATTCGATAACTATTCAGCGAATGTAATGGTAGATGGAAAGCCTATCAACCTGGGCTTGTGGGATACGGCGGGCCAGGAGGATTACGACCGGCTGCGACCCCTATCCTACCCACAGACTGACGTGTTCCTCATATGCTTCTCACTGGTTAACCCTGCTTCCTTTGAGAACGTTCGCGCGAAGGTATATACGTTTTATTTTATTCTTTTCTATAGAGAAAACATAGGGCTTAAACACTCTGGCCAATTTCAAAACATTGCATATTGATGTTCGTAACCAAACGCCGCAACTTTATCTTACCAGACTGGAAAATTTGAATTATTTGATATTTATGAAATTATAATATTTACAAGAATTATATAGAAGTGGATTATGCGTGGCAATTTATTGTAGTGTCTATTGCGGCCGACATTTATTCTAATCTAGAGTAATAGTTTTGTCCCTGACTAGTTGAAGAAATCTAAATGCAAATCGTTTAGGCCATATTTGTTGTATGTTTTACACGTATTTATTGCTTTTGCAAACGATTTTTTTAATAACGTATATACATATTCATTTAATATTGAAAACGATCATTTAGATGAATGGCATGGAATGGTTTCCACAAAAATAAATATTTTACGAATTGGAGTGAGGTTGGGAAATTATATCTTTAAAAACAAAGTCTGAATCGTTATAACGGCCACGATGTTATTATCTTAACGGTACATTTTGATATTTTAATTTAAAACATGTTTAAAATTCGGTTCTTTGGTGATGATTTTAAACATAAAAATTTATAAATTATTCCAAAATATTTATAATTACAAGGCAATATTGTTGATATAATATAATTTTAAATGACTTAATGCCATTATAACGCAGTGGAACAGCGTTTGGTAATAAGCGCGATGGTTGTGGGTTTGATCTCCATTGGGTGGAAGACATTATAGTTAAACGGTTTTCATTTTCCCGCTCTGGTCTGGAATTCGAACAGAAAGCGGAGAACGGAGTGTCTTGACACTCTCTCTCATTTAATTCGAAATACCTATATTTACACCTGGAAAATAAAAAAAAACACATTAGTATAAAAAATACTACTGTACGGTACGGGTGTGTAGTTTAAAAAATATATTATTATTTTCAGTGGTACCCCGAAGTACGGCATCACTGCCCGTCCACACCCATCATCCTTGTCGGTACAAAATTAGATCTTCGCGAAGACAAGGACACCATTGAGAAGTTGAAGGAGAAGAAACTTGCACCCATTACTTATCCACAGGTATGCGACTTATGCACGGTTTCTGGGGTAGATTTTCGATACTTTATATATTCATTGGCGCTGTCGGCTGGATAATTTCGAAAAGTGTTTCCGAACTACACCATGTAGTGTGTGTTTTTGCTGCGCTTGCTCGATTCCATTTTTGTATAATTTAAAAGACATTCACAACAAAACTACCCAAAACTAATTACACCAAATGAGTTGGCGACACCAAAATAATGAATTTGACACGACTTGATAAAACGTCTGTTAATAATTTAAAACTAAAAAGTATTTACCATTGAAAAAAATTATACAAATAAAACATGATTGGCGGGGGTTATAGTGATAAAATCAAAGTCGATATCTAAATGAAATCCATATATTAAACGAGTTGTTGTATATTGAGAAATGCTGTGATAGATAACATCAACGTTAAACCTAAGCTTATTGAATCATTAGAATGAAAATTTAACTGAGTACTTACCATAGAAACCAGGTATTATTTATTGTTTATAGTGCGATTTTATTAACACTCGTTGGTCTTAGCAGTTTTGTATGTCAAACAAAATATGCTAGTGTAGTATTTATTTTATTAATTTAATTTATTTCCAATGCAAATATTGACTTCTAAACATATACACCTTACAAATAAACTTTAACTGACAAGTTCAAATACATCTTGATTCGCACAGTTTTCGTAAAAGGTCGAAAGCTTCATCACGTAATACTATATTCACTTAGACCCTTAGCCATGCGATAACACTATATTTTGAAAAAGACATATTTAGAAAACGTATAAAAATTTGAACGCAACAGGATTTGAACCCGCACCTATTAAAAACCGATCAAACGCTCTGATCAAGAGGCGATACTATTCATTCAACTTTGGGTGGTAGACTTGAAGTGTGGTGACCTAGAGCGCTTCCAGATCTATCTTTTTATAAAAGCTACGTTAGATCTAATCTGTCTGTCTGGCTGTCTATGGAAAATTCTGTATAGATTTATTAAATAAAAATAAATAAGTTCTATTCAAATTCGTGAACTCTTCAATTCCTTGTCCCTAGGGCCTGAGCATGGCGAAGGAGATCGGTGCCGTAAAGTACCTAGAGTGCTCGGCGCTCACGCAGAAGGGCCTAAAGACGGTGTTCGACGAGGCAATACGCGCGGTGTTGTGCCCCGTGCAGCCGCCCAAGAAACCACGGAGGTGTCGGATCCTGTAAAATCGACGTTAGCGTACGTATTTACGTATTGTTATCAGTATATATATTTTTTATGTAAAACTTGAGAACATGTCATAAAAACACCAGTCAAAATGCTTTCGAGGACAATATGGATTCGAATCTTGCTCGGGAATTGATTTAAATTATTTTTATTTTCGGAATAAGTAAGACAAAACACGACGGAATCTCGAGTGTCAACACGCAATGTCTCGAATTCGGGGCGAAAGCAGAGGGCAGAATATATATCATACTAGGTTCTCTCTGCCTACTGTGCCTATGTGGAAAACTAACCGTAAAGCTGTCTTAAAAGTTTTTACTTGAATATGTTAAGTTGTCAGTCTGAGAGTAACATTGAAATATACTTCAATATGGCATTATTTCGCACTGATGTAAACTTTGATTATAATTATTTCAGATAGCGGACGCGAGTCGTAGCCAGTGTAACAGCAAAGCTATAACCGAGCACTTAACGATCCGTCTCTACCACCAATAACCATACAATAGGTGTAATTTCTAACTGGTAACGCAACATTGACGTCGCTTTTGTATTATCTGTGGAGTGACATTGACAGTTGTCGCTCGTCCATGGGCGAGTGACGTTTGAGTAAGGGAACACGTTTTACATTTTGTATTTGGGTGCTTTTTCTAATGCGATCTTGTTACAAACATTCCTACATTGTTGCTTCAACAGTACGCCAATTTGTTTCTGTTTGACACATTAGGAATTAATATTAGAAAATTGTTTTGAACAGCGTCGGTGAATGTGGAATTGTTAATTTTTTTTTGTGTTTAAACAGAGATTATATTTTTCGATTTATTATTGCTTATTTTTGTTCCCATTGTTGTATTTCATTGTAGGTGTCTATAAGTACATACGCAGTATTCGCTAAAGTGTTATTAATGTTTAACTTTGCGTGTAATATGTATTCTAAACTCACAGAATGCATAAACAAAAAAAATGTCATGTTAAAATTATTATGGTAGTGTAAGATTTTTTACTGTTTAATGTCGCGTATGAGTTCAGGATTTGATTTGGTTTAAATATAAATGTAATGAAGAGGCACAAAGTACTAATCGAGTAAATGTCAGCTGACTTTAGTTATAAGTTAACATCCAGCCTAAATCTACGCGCAAGTTCACTGCGTAAAGTTAGATACATATCGAAGCTAGCTAATTACTAGAATGCAATAAAATGCCTCCATTATTAATATTATGTAAATAAAACTAAATTTTGATTGTTTCGTAATTTTTTTTATTATATTGCCAGAGTACATTAATTCGTATGATTTATATTTTATTTGTACAATTTTATCTGAAATGTTTTAAAAATTACATATATGATTTCTTTTTATAATTGTCTGATTTATAACAATCTTGTCGCTATTGTGGAAAGTGTAAATGCCGCACAATTATTACATTAAGCATTATTAACCGGATCAATTAAAGAGGACATGGTTTTGAAATAGTGACTTAAAAATGTTGTCCTTTTTATTTGATCATATAAACTTAGTCTTTTGGGAGATATTTTTCGTGATAATGGGTTTAGGCTTTAATTGACTTTTGTTTTTATTTTCAATTTTTAACTATTAATTAAATATTATGTGAGCAATTAATACGATTTTTTATGTCAACTTTTAATATTTTTGTAAAGTAAAACAACATAGCTTCTCAGTTGATTATTGTCTAAATCCACTCCTAAAATAAGATGTAAAAGTTAGTACACGTAAAATTGCGTTTAAGTAACGTGCAATTGTTATTGCTTATTTTAACTGAATATTAATTAAAAAAAAAAAATACCGATGCCATAGACCATTTATAATTTTACTCTTATTTCAATATAGACTTGTAGCAGCTTCGATTCTTTCAAAGCATCAACAATTGCACAAATATAGTATAGGTTTAAGATTTTAATGTATTGTTCAGATGCAAATATTTAGAAGAAACGGCATGTAAATAACGGTATGTTTAGTATTAAATAAAATAAGTTAACGCGCCATTTTATGTGGCGCCTCGAACGCATTTTGTATTAGTTTAAAATGTATTTGCTATCGTAAATAAAGGAATTATTGATTTTAAATTATGAATATTTTTCTCTTTACCTGTGCGCTAACTGGTACCTATGTATGTCAATATATAACATAATATCTACCATATTTTTCTAAGAATGTTTCAAAATAATGTTATATATGAACAGTTTTCAAGTTATGTCGCATGAAACCCTCAAAAAATACGAAATGCAAAGTGGTTGCATCTTAATAAAATGTATTGTTATTTTTTTAAATGTTATTTCTATCTGTGGTATAAAAATAAATGGCCAAATTGAAATAGTATTCGACCAATATAGTTTGAATTATTTAATGAAATATACATAATATTTTGTTAATCCAATATCGTTATTAAATTAGTTGTTTAATTGAATATGCTTGGTATGTTAGCGCATATATTTAGTCCAAATTACTCGCGTCCACTGTAAGGGCGCGATATTTATTGGTGTGTCGGCTTTTACTGTTATGTCGTTGTACTAATAACATTTGTAACCGCTTTATTTGATAACAGCTTTAGTTTAATAATGAACGACGATCGACGTTTGATAAGTAATTCTTCCAAATATTGTGAAGCCTCTGAATAATTCGAAATATATTTATATTAACTGTTCAAGTGTTGTGTTTTATTTATCATGGCCCTGTTTTAATTTTTATTATTATAGTTTTGTCTTGCTTTTGTATGTAGAATTAATTTTGTAATTTTAAATGTCAAAATAGATGTATGATAGTGATAATAAATCATATTAATGTAAAGTTACGCCACCGAAGCGATACGTTAACTATATACAATTTTACATGGTGCTTCAAAAAATGTAAGACGGTAAAATTTAACTTTAAAATGTCAATCAAATATGATTTAGATTAATTTAAAAATCGACAATACAAGAAGTAAATATACGAGTAAGTAAGTGTTAACATAAAACGTAATGTAAAAAAGGACTGTAAAATATCAAGGGCAGCTGATGATGTTATGATACAAAAATGTGTCTCAATGACTTAACTTATCTTAAAATTATGTCAAAATAGTGACAGAAAATATAATACTAACAAGTATCCCTACTATATTATTGAAATATATTTCCCTTCTCTTATCTGACTACCCGCCGATGCAGAAAAAATGTAAAGGTGCATTTTTTAAATAAGTATGCTGTATTTTTATAACAAAATGTATACAACAAGCGTCCATGGCCACTATCGACTCAACAAACACAGTTCATTTTATATTTGTCATAACATCACAGATAAAGCGATTGAATACGAATCTTGAGAGCTCGATCATTAGTCGTATGTGTAGCACTGCCAGTGAGCAGTCCACTGCGCGTACACTACGTAAAATTATTATCAAATAAACTAAAAAATTAGCAACAAATCAACAAAATTAAAACTTATTTGACATTTTCAATATGGCAAAGATTTTGCTAAGTCGAGAACTACCGGATATCGAGGTCAGTTAATGTGTAATATTTTATATACTAAATAGTCTAAAACATTGCGCTTGCGCACGTAAGCTTTCAAGGCTATCTTTGTTTCTTCCGTGTAAAATACGTCGTAATTGCGTAATTATGTTAAGATAATATTTTGTATAAAACATTTAGTACATAAATCTCTTTAAATCTAAATGGTTAACTTAAATTAGTAAATAGATCATCTAAAAGTAAGTATTTTCACTTAACGATAACAATGTTAACCAATACGATAAAAATAAGATATCGAAGCTATTCAAATAAAAGACGCTAGTGCTTGAGAAATGGTATTCCATCTTGGTACCGCCTTAATTCATTGTAAAAGATTACATCGATGTGAACAAAGTAAAGTAACTACTATTAAATATTAGTCTACTGAGGCTCAGTGCTAAAGTGTATTACTATTAACGGTTCATATTTTGTAGGGAGATAGTGTGTGATACTTTATATAATATATTTTATCTAATCTATCTTGTAACAATATATTGGTAATATCAGGGCTTTAAGGACTCAAAAGAAATAGTATTTTTATAAGTAATAAGAAAATACTAGAAAATTCATATTTATTATTTTCAAAATATAGTAGAACTACATAAGATCATCAAAAGTTATTGGATAGTTTTTAACTTTTTTTTTAAAGTTTTAATCACACACTTAGGAATTTGAAAAACATATATAGAAAACGTTTCCAACAGGCGTAGGTTCGAATCACGCTGCGTTCAATTTTTATAAGTTTCCTAGCACTACAAGTTATTCGATATTCCAAATTAACAGTATTGAATCATTTACTGTTTACAAACTTTTACTGTTCATAATTATGCACTGACTGTGTGTTTTAGTTAGGGATAGTATATATAAAAATAATTTTGTCTATATTTTAGGGTGTAATTCTCATACTCAAAAATTAAAAACCTTTTTTGAAGGTCAGAGCGCTTGGACGGTTTCCAAGAGGCGCGGGTCCGCTATGTTCAATAAAATTTTCTTGCTTATATAAAATATATAAAGCTTGACGTTATTTTACAATTTAGTTTACGTATGTATACTTTAAACAATTGCTTAAAGTGTGAGTTATTATTAGAACATCAATCCGTTCTCTAAGTTTCGCGTACTCTAAAGATATTGCCCGTAGCGAAGGCCAACGAAACATTATGACTTATGAAAACACACAAGTTTATAGATCGCATTTTCGGAATTTTGCAATTCTATGAAAAAAAGATTAGGCAAAATATTAATAAAAAATAATTATTATATTCACTTTTCTTACCATAATGTACGTAATTATACGCTAATTGATTAAATTCCGATTATACCACTATTTATAATTTTGTCACAGGTCTTTCTTTTTTTTTAGTTCAGTTTTCTCGAATATTATAACGTATTACCTTCTTCTAAGCATGCCTTGAGTAGACTTCTACTGTAAGAATCTACATTACCATCTCTGTTGGGTAGGCAACAGTACAATAAACATAAATGAAATATACACCAGATAATTGCTATCGAAACTGATAAAGCTCTTTCTTGCCTGATTAATTCTACAATTTAATACATTGTAATAAATATTATGACATTTATTACGTAAGTTCTTATCTATTTTAGTAATTTTAACGAAGTACGAAATTAAGTTTATTTTAATTTAATGTTTAATAATAAAATTATTTGTTTTTTGAATGAAATATATATTGTTAAGTATCTTCGCTTATGCTCAATTAATATAATTTATAAGGCTATATACCTTATACATCTTCAACTATTTTGTAGTTAGAAAATAATTTGCATGCACAGCTTAGATGCAATTTATTTAACACGTTTTTATTAGTAAGATCTTTTGGTTTTTGCGATTTAAACCTGTGACCACCGACTACTGTAGTGTTCGAAACGTCGGGTCGAAAGTGTAATATTAAACACCAAAGTATACGCGACTAATCAGGTTAAAATGGTTTCATTTTAAACTATTTTGTTAGCTTGATTTGTATTTTATAAAGAATTTCCTTGATTGCACTATATTTTCAAAGCATGAAGTCATGAACCTGATACGGATAACAACCAATAATTTAAAGCGTGTTCTTTTAAGTTACATTTAATTTTTGTTTAATAAAAACGGTATTTCAGAATCTGTTAAAGCTCAACCCAAAGGTTAAACCTTATAGCAATTTGGTACCATCGGCTCTGACGAAGAAGAATAAGCAACATTGGAAAAGAAATCCTGATACAAAATGTGGCGTGAGTGTCAAAAATTATTAAAATTGTTTTTTTTTCTGTAAGTAAACAATATTTTTGATAGATTGATCTTTGACTTAGGAACACTTTACAGTGCCTAAAGCCATATTAGTGTATGAAGTTTGACTATACTATAAATAAAATATATTTGTAATAATTATATTTGGAATTTAACATATGTAATATAATCAAAATTATAATAAATTATTAAGATTTTCTATATATATTAATTTTAAAGCTTTTAAATAATTAGATAAGTCAACCGTTGACAGATAAAATTATCCCCGCCCAGCTCATTGCCCCTTGCGATCGTTGACCCCTTTTCTCAAGCAGCCACACAGTGCTTGTACTTCGCAGGGATTGAGCGCCCTCTTCCCTCACCCCCCCGGTGTCGCTGTCAAGACCAGTAAGGTCCACAACATAGAAACAATGTCAAAAAAAAAAAAAAAAGATAAAATTAATGATGATTGTACATTTGTGTCATTTGCGATCAATATGTGAATTGTCATCTTTATCTCTTTCTAGATAATATTGAAAGAAATAAACTGTTTCATTGAAAGTTAAATAAATGTTTAAGATAAGCGACAAATATGTGTATTTTAAATTAAAAAGGTAAATAATATAGACCAGTCAGAGTGTGTTTACATATTAATTATTTTGGAGTAGGAAGATGTAGGTATAGAAAAAAATGTTAAACTAATTTTAACAATAACAGTTTTAAATTATACAATTTAAGAGCTGTCCAACCCTTGAGAAGAACTTCGACGATATCAAACACACTACGCTATCTGAACGCGGAGCTCTGAAAGAGGCAGCGAGATGCCTAAAATGTGCAGACGCACCATGCCAGAAATCTTGCCCTACACAAATCGATGTCAAGAGTTTTATTACAAGTATCGCTAATAAGGTTTGTTTTATTCTGTATTTATAATAATTGAATTATTTTAATAAATGTTCATTATATTTTTAATACATATAAAATTACAAAAAAAAAATTGCAATGGGAAAATATACACAAGTTAATATTTTAAAAATTAATATTACATTCCATTCTTCCATTCAATGTATAATAATATAAAATTAATTGGTTCATAACAAATAGGTACATTATTAACAAAAAATTAAGCCGTAAGCGTTGATTGAATTTTGAAGCGTTTATTCATTCATACACCGTACATCTTGAACCACCACTTTTACCAATTTGGAGATATTCTATGATTCGGTAAAGGTATTAGGAAAATATCACAATATAAATAATAAGGGTTTAAATTTCCCTTTGTGATATTTAAACCCTTATTATCGTCGTCAATAGTTGCAGCTGTTGAAGTAAAATTGCTAGCAGACCCATTAATTCGTAAAATACGCGTTGCCTTAGCGACGCATATATTACTATGTATATAAAACACATGGTAGTGTGTGTAATATTTACTTTTTTTATTTTTATGTTTTTCTAATGCATGATTTACAAACAAATATACTCTTTAAATATGCCAAATTTTGGTTCTTATTTTTTGTAAAAATAAATCCAACGTTTTTTCCGTTTTGACATGTTTTTACTCGTTAGTGTAATATTTATATAAATACATAAAAAAATATATACCTAAATTAAATGTGCTAATAACTAAGGTACTAATATAATTTTACAGAATTATTATGGGGCAGCTAAGGCCATATTATCTGACAATCCCCTCGGGCTTACATGCGGTATGGTGTGCCCCACAAGCGATCTATGCGTAGGCGGATGTAACTTGCACGCGAGTGAGGAAGGCGCTATCAATATCGGTGGATTACAACATTTCGCTATAGATGTAAGAAATTGTGTTTATAGGGCGTTCATTTTTTTTAAACGGATCCTTAAATAAATATTTTTGTTTTAATACTTTTTTTAGAATAGTTATTTGGAATTCAATTAAACGAAAAAGCGATGTTAAAAAGAGACTTAAATGCGTAAGACTGAGATAGTATTTTAAAATTTAATAATAAAATATAAAATAATAAAAGGATATTTTTTTAATAATGTTATGATATATAATAAATCCTTAATAAAGAGTAGAGTACACTCTTTATTCATTACATCCTTTCGAAATTTCACTTGTATCTTGTATGAACTGCATAATGCACAATAGTAGAATAGTGTTTAATTAGGTACATACGTTTTGACACTTCAAATAATATTAAAATTATGATTTTATTAATTTACCTGTATTTAGGTTCAGTCTTTATTTTTTTGCATCTAATTATGGTGACTTTACAAACCCGTAGATAAAAGTTTAAAAATGAATTAATATCATCAAGAGCGGTGAAATGAAAAAATATTTTTTTTAAATCTTTCCCCCAAGTAGAAATTGACCCACAATCGATCGTGCTTACAGTCAGACGCTGTCCCACTGCTCCACGATGGCCTCTATTACAATTAAATATTCTAAATTAGTTGTTCATTTGCTTTTTAGACCTTCTAAACTCGACATAGGCCCACAAAATATTTATTTAAATCAATTATATTAACCTCATTTTTATTTTACAAAAATACTTTATTTTACACAGATCTTTATGAAAATGGGAATCCCACAAACATTAGACCCTAAAACGAAGTCTTTACCTCTTGGAGGTGATCGAAAGATCGCTTTAATAGGCGGAGGACCAGCCAGCTTGAGTTGTGCCTGTTTTCTTGCAAGACTAGGATATAAGAACATTACTGTGTATGAAAAGGAAAATTATTTAGGAGGTTTGAGGTAATTATTAAGTTAAGTAAGATAATATTGTACAGACAAAGCTCCTTATTCGCCCTGACTTCATTCGTGTTTTCACTATTCGCGGATTAAAAAAATACCACGCATATCCTATACTCGTGGCTAAAGATGTCTTTATTCGTGGATCTAATCGGTACATCAATACCGGTATCGATCCATTTTTCAATTTCCTAAGTTTGTGAATAACACTTAAAAACAAATGATATAAAAAAAACAAAACATAGATACATGCATATTAATAAAAAGGATTCCGGTAGGTATTGAACCTAATATTTTTTGTAAACGTGTCCACAAATGGACTGATAAAAAGTAAAATATACCATATTACAATTATGCCTAAAGAATGGCAAATGTGCTTGGTGATTTCTTTATGCAAATTAATGTGTCTATAAAGAGAAGTCTCATTTTTAAGAGATAAACTCATAATACCATTGCTGAATATCAGTCTGAATTAAAGGAGCTTCAAAAAGCAAGATAAAATTACAATTTCTTTTAAACCATTGCCTAATCATGAAGCATGAATGTTTCGGATGAATGTTTCGAATTCGAAAATGAATGTTTCGGATTCCTGTGAAAAGTGGAGAAGGAAGTGTCTTGACACTAGGTTCTCTCAGACTTCCCTGTTATGCGGGAAAAATCAAGAAGTTAAAGAAAAAATAGGTTATAACAACCATATTATAAGAATTTGAACTATAATGATAAAAACTTAGGATTTCAAATCTTGTCTTTCGAATATTTTCTAATCTTATGTTTGATTTGTTTAATAAAAAGTAGTTTAGGAAAAATTGTAATGATTTGTAACATATAATAAAACACATCAAATATTAACGTGTCAAAAAAATTAATTACATTGAAAAAGCTTTATTTTGTTTCATTTAGAGTAAAATAAATGAATTTAATATTTGAACTAAATGTTGACTAGCGGAACTCAACGCCGCGATTTCGCGCCGTCTTGTCGGGGTCGGAAAAAGAAAATAAAATTCTCGAGTGAAAAATCGAAACCCCGACCATCGCGAGTACACTGCGCCATTTATTATAATAATGTTTGCTTATAAACATAAATTGTTTCTTAATTTTCCAGTTCATCCGAAATTCCTCAATATCGACTTCCATATGATGTGGTACAATTTGAAATAGACCTTATTAGAAATCTTGGTGTCAAGTTTGTGACTGGGCGCAAACTTTCCGCTAAAGACATAACTGTTGTTGTAAGTATATTTCAAATTTGTATTAATAAGTTCATATAACACGGTCACGGGAGGGTTGGATTAATTTTTTTGAATATTAAATCTGGTAGGTACATACTTGTACATTTATATCTTTAAATATATACGTTAACTGTTTAGACCAAAGTTATTACTTTAATTAGAAAACGAACTCACGACCTCTCGGTCAACAAGTAGTCATTATTACCAAGACACTGATCGGGTGAACTTCGTAGATCGTACTTTGTTCAAAATTCCACTATAAATTGATTATACCTTAATCTGAAGATTAAGCAAATATTTATGATTAAGAGGCCAGGTCTTGGTCCGGTGGGTCAGCGTCTGACTGTAAACACGATAGGTCGTGGGCTCGATTCCCACTTGGGGCAATGATTATATTTAAATATAATTTTAGGCTGAAAGTTAAGAACGGAGTGTGTTGAAAATAATTATTGACTTTTGTTAAAGGGTCTTTTAAAAGGTGATCATGCGGCTGTATTTCTGGGTATCGGCTTACCAGAGCCTAAAAGTATTCCTATATTCAAAGACTTGAATCCGGATATGGGTTTTTACACGAGCAAGAACTTTCTGCCGCTCGTATCTAAGGGAAGTAAAAAAGGTAAGTTGTTTCATAATCATCTAAAACTTGAATTAAAAATCGCGAATATATAAAATTGAAATTGTTTTGTTAGCAATGCCAGCCATGACCTTGAATTCTTCTTTAAAATATTTTTGAAATTAAAATTATAATCGTATTAACGTTGTCTTCAGAATAATGCGTTAGAAGGTAAAGAATCAGTTTATTTATAAGGCTTTCTCTGATTTGTGAGAAACGCAAATTCTGTTCGACGGATCAGTTTTGTGAAAAGATACATTTAAATCAATTCTATTAAAACAAGTAACTTACCGATACAAATTACAATACTCATATTAAATGACTAGTCAATTCGTATACTTAACTAATTATAAGTAACTTCGTAAATGCATATTATTCTACGAAGATACAACTTGAGGTCATTGTGGTGCACTGCTATCTTACTGTAATTGTGATTAGATGTGGGTTCGATTCCCATTCGGTGGTATGATCATAATTAAATTATTTTAATTAAAAGAGAGGAGGCTCTCTGGGAAACACAGTGCCTCAAATTCTGGCGGAAAGTGGAGAGCGGAGTGTTATGACATTAGGTCTTCTCAGGCTATTCTGCTATGTGGGAAAAAGTGTTAAGTTGAAGAAAAAAAAGAAAGGCACAACTTGCTTTGCAAAAACTCAATTTTCTAAATGATCTTTAGTTAAACAGTTATAATAAAACTAATTGCATTACAATTATAAACATATTTTATATTTTTATAGGAATGTGCGCCTGTAAGTCCTCATTGCCGGAGCTGTACGGAAACGTCATAGTGCTGGGCGCCGGCGACACCGCCTTCGACTGCGCGACGTCGGCGCTGCGTTGCGGCGCGAGGCGAGTGTACGTGGTGTTCAGGAAAGGCTTTGCTAACATACGAGCTGTGCCTGAAGAGGTTTATTGTATTTATATTTGTGTTATTCCTTAGGCCTTATTGTTCCAAGTGTAGTAGTGAAGTTACACTTCCAATTTCGAATCTCTTACAAACCGTAAGTAGCCTGAGTAGTAGCATTAGACAGAACAAACTCTACCCCCTCTGAAGCTGGGGAGAAAACGAATCCAATAACATAAGCGACTTGCTTTTTTAATAGTCGTCCGTGTTTTATACTTTATAATATTATATTTAATATTTATATATTTTTTCTTTTTTCAGATTGACTTAGCAAAAGAAGAAAAATGCGAATTCATACCGTTTATGTCTCCACAAGAAGTCATCGTTAGAGAAGGAAAAGTAATGAACGTCTTATAGTAATTATATTAATATATAAAAAAAAACTTTTGGTATATGGAAAAGACCTACAGGAGACTTTTGCTTTACTTTGTTATATCAAAATTAATTAATTTATTTATATACTAAAATTATATATTTTTATAAAAATGTATTAGAAAAATATAAATTTTATTAAATAAATATTACACACACTCTGCCACAACTATGTGTTTCACATACACACGAACGAAATTAACAAATTTTGTATTATGAGAAGTACAGAAAATGTACAATGAATTAGTAGGTACCGTACTTACTTCCAATGTTTGAATATTTTATTTCTAAAATAATAATGAAAAAAAACGGTTTACGCTTTTTCCTACATAACAGTGTAGTCATAGACAATATAGTGTCGTGGCACTCCGTTCTCCACTTACCGCCAGAAACCGAGACATTGCATGTTGAGTGGCAGAGTGGAGAAATGAAAATATTTTAAATATAATCATTCAAAGTTGGGTATATGGTAATAATTTCCAAAAACAATTATTTCAGATAGCAGCTCTAAAAATGTGCCGCACAGAACAGCTAGACGACGGTGAATGGATTGAAGATCCTGACCAAATTCTGCAATTGAAAGCTAACTTTATTATATCTGCTTTCGGATCGGGTCTTTATGACACTGATGGTGAGTTAAAAATACATATCTTCCACGAACAAATAAAGCTTTGGCGTCCATTTATTACGTAAGACGACTTTATAAATTTTTGTCCCATAAATGTGTGAAAAATACCCACTAGAACCTCGCCCCACTTGTCTGTATAGTACTTATTACGTAAGAGTAAGTCCGGTTTTTTAGCTTCAATGATGTATATTCAAATTATCAAAATTGCGTAAATGTCAAAATTACGTCAAATTATGTCAAAATTATCAAAATTCAAGATTCCTTTCTTTGCCTTATTGTAAATTGTAACTGTGTATCGTAATAAATAGATGGCTTCATCTATTTATTACGATACACGGTAATGACAAATTACCTCGTTCCCAAATTCTATTGACACTATAATTGGAACTAAATTGATCTCTTTTTATCAAGTACTTACTTTAAATTAAACACTAAGATGCATAGCATGAACATTGGTATTTCAACATAAATATAAATAAATTTGAATTTCTTTGATGTGTAATAAATATTATATTCTACTAGCGACACCCCCGCGGCTTCGCCCGCGTGAACTATAGCTGTATCGTATTTTCGGCGGCCTTTGCGAATAACAATGAAACTCATGAAAAAAGTAATAAAAATGGGAGAAAAAAGTAGCCTTTGTTGATCCCAAGACCGTACCAAATTTATAACTTTTTAAATATTTCAGTTAAAGAAGCAATGGACGGTGTTAAACTCAATAGCTGGGGACTACCGGAAGTGGACTGTAATTCCATGCAAAGCGTGAGCAGGCCTCAAGTGTTCATTGGAGGGGATTTGGCCGGAGTCGCTGAAACCACTGTGGAGTCAGTCAATGATGGGAAAACAGCAGCTTGGTATATGCATTGCTATCTACAGGTATGTTAAAATTCAAAATATTATTGAAATGTTTAAATATTGTAATAAAAAACTTCGCATGTCACAATCGAATAGAGTAGTCATACATAGGAAAAACGAGAAATACAAGTATTAAATAAAATATTACATATCGAGGCCATTTTAGGCGATATTTGATGCCATCGGGGCGCAATGTGACAGCGTCTGACTCATTGGTTACGCGATGGGTTCGATTCCTACTAGGGGGAATGAAAATATTAAAATAATTTTTACTTCTCCGCTCTGGTGACAAGATAAAGGCGGCGTTGAGCGCCGCCGCACAACACACAATGTCTCGGATTCGGGCGGTAAGTCGAGTACGGAGTGTCTTGACACCAAGTTTTCTTTCTGAGTACTCTAACCTTATATTATATTCGTATAACAGCTTTAAATATTATAATATTTAACATAAAGATTTTTCTTTTTAATTGTTATTTACACAGCAAATTTAAAAAACATAACTAACAACAAATATAAGTTGTAATAAGCGTATAAGAATTTTGAAATAGCCGCATGTAGAACACATGGATTACCGGTCAGAGCGCTTGAACGGTTTTCAAGAGGCGCGGGTTCAAAACCTGCTGCGTTCAAATTTTTATACCTTTATTGTAAATATGTTTTATAAATTACACAATTAAAAAATTGCCATTCTTTATGGAAAACATTATACAAATATTAAAAAAAAAATTAAAGTGTTATTAACACACATAGGAAGTTGAAAAACAAATTTAAAATAAAAAATATGTTTTTACATCATACAGATGTTGTCAAAGCTTCTTTTTCAAATGTAAACTGCAACTAATAATTAGACTTTTAAAAAAAATTCTAACGCAATAACTCTTATTAAATAAAAAAAAATGATATCTACTGCAGAATATCCCTTTCGATTCACCAATCGAGTTGCCCAAGTTCCACAGTCCTATAGATGAAGTGGACTTATCGGTGGAGGTGTGCGGCCTCAAGTTTGAGAACCCGTTCGGTCTGGCGAGCGCGCCGCCCACCACCAGCTCGGCCATGATACGACGCGCCTTCGAACAGGGCTGGGGGTTCGTTGTTACTAAGACTTTTGGACTGGATAAGGTATTATCAAATTATCGTATAATTACGAAATTATTCTCAATATGCTAATATGTATACATGTCACTTTAAAATCCTATAACTTATTTAGTAACTTAGGAATATGTGAAATATGTAAAACTGAAATAAATATTTTTTTTATTTTTTATGCTGCGCTACGATGGCGGTGTATGTTTATGGATGTATGTTAATGAATTAAGATATTAAGATTTTTGCTTAAAGTAATATAGATTAAGTAATGTTTCTAAAAATTTGGTGTCTTTTTGTCTATCTGTTTCTATACAAATGTAATCTTACAAATATCTGAACTAATTTATATTTAACGTAAACAAGAATATTTTTGGAGCATATTTAATAACTTTACTATTTCAACTAACTAACTGTATTTAAACTCAAATC
Source organism: Podotricha telesiphe (assembly GCA_038994665.1). Lineage (NCBI taxonomy): Eukaryota > Metazoa > Arthropoda > Insecta > Lepidoptera > Nymphalidae > Podotricha > Podotricha telesiphe. Next base: position 300,649 of record JAOYRR010000144.1, read on the forward strand.
ATTTGGAATAATGTACAAGCCTTTTATTGTTATTTTTCATTAATATGTATACTATAATAAATTTTAAATGTAACCTATAATAAATAAATATTTTTAATGTAACCTATAATAAATTTTACATGTGAAATAAAACTTGATTTATTTTTCAGGATTTAGTTACTAACGTGTCGCCTCGTATAGTACGAGGTGTGACTTCTGGAGAGAACTTTGGTCCTGGTCAAGGGTCTTTTCTCAATATCGAGCTAATTTCTGAGAAATGTGAAGCGTATTGGTGTCGAAGCATCAGAGAATTGAAAAGAGATTTTCCTTCCAAGGTATTAAATTATTAAAATAAATGTTTTTAAGTAACCTAGTGTCAAGATATTCTGTTGTCCACTTTCCATTCGAAATCGAGACATTGCGTGCGATACCAAACGCGATTGGCTTTACTAGAGTGAGAAAAAAATATATTTTAAATATAATTATTACTCAGTGTGGGAATCGAACCCGCAACTGATTTCCAGTCAAACGTTGTCCAACTGCGACGGCCACGATGCCCTCAAATGAAATGTCAAATAATAATTAAAAAAAATGAAATGAATTGTAGTTGGTGATAGCTTCCATAATGTGTTCGTACAACGAGGCTGATTGGACGGAGTTGGCGCAAAAAGCCGAGGCGTCTGGAGCTGACGCTTTGGAACTAAACTTGTCGTGTCCGCACGGTATGGGAGAGTCTGGTATGGGACTGGCCTGTGGACAGGTAATATTATTATGTAAATCTCTATGCCTCACATATTCTGTTATCCGCCTTCTATACTGAGAGACTGACAGTGACTGACAATAAGCTGAAACTTGGCATGTCAGTTCCTTGGCTAGTGTAAGGGAGCACTTCTCCAAAGTTGGGATTTTGCATTTTGTGTACAAACAACATTTCGGGCGACAACTTGTTTACATATAAAATATCTCTGGGTTATTTTTATTTTGCATGATATATACATACTAATAAGCACTCTATTTTAAAATTGTCGCCCATTTGTGGAGCGATAAACGGGACAATTTGAACTTTGAAAACTTTCTCATAAAGGTTTGAACCCATTACCTTTATGTTCAGTTGTTCACAAGAGATATGGACTCTTTACTGTCGAAACTACAAATTATGTTTATTTTTTAAAACTTTTTTTAAAGTGTTATTCGCACACTTAGGAAATTGAAAAAGACATCTTTAGAAAACGTATAAAATTTTTAACGCAGCGGGATTTGAACCCGCGCCTTTTGAAGCGGTCAGAGCGCTTGAACGGTTTTCAAGAGGTGCTGGTTCAAATCTCGCTGCGTTCATCGTATACGTTTTCTAAATATGTGTGTTTTCAAATGATGTTGTCTACTTTTAATTAATGACATTAGTTTTAGGATTTTTATTTTTTTAGTTTAATATTGTAATTTATTTTAAACTATCCACGTTAAAAACACGCAAGGTAAGGAAAATACAAATAAAATGTTAAATCATATTCTTTTAGGACCCTGTATTGGTAAAAGGCATATCACAGTGGGTCCGAAAAGCCATCAAGATTCCATTTTTTGTGAAACTAACGCCTAATATTACTGACATTGTAAGCATCGCTGTGGCAGCCTATGAAGGTAATATCGATATTTATTTAAACTGATTTTTTACGTATTATTTTAAAATTTTCTTACGGTTTCACACGTTATCCGCATAGCATGGTAGTTGGAGAGAACCTAGTGTCCAGACACTTCGCTTTCCACCCGAATTTGAGACGCCACGGTTTGCCTTACCAGAAGAGGGACATGAAAATAATTTTGAATATAACTGTTCTTCTGCGTGGGGAACTATCCCCACGTTGGTTGTGAGTACTAACTCACAACCAACTACACACTTTTAAATCAATAAAATTATCCGTATCCGTATTCAAAAGATATTTTACATCTAAGTAACAATTGCTTTGTTTTATTAATAAAATGCATTATTACTTTATTAAAATAGAACTTATTAAAATATTATATATTATTTAATTGTAATTACATAATGTTATGACGTAATTACAATAACACCGGATTTGGGACAACAATACAAAAAAGTATTTTTAGAAAACGTATAAAAATTATGAACTTAGCGGAATTCAAACCCGAGCCTCTTGGAAACCGTCCAAGCGTTTGGCCCACTGAGATATACGTTCTATCCAGCTATATAAGATAGGAAGTTAATAATATAAGAATTTCGACGTAGCCGGATAGAACGTATGGCTTAGTGGTAAGAGCGCTGCAACGCATTCGAGTTCCGCTATGTTTAATATTTTTATTCGTTTTCTAAACATGTTTTTCTACTCCTAGGTGAGTGAAAAACATTATAAATAGAAAACAATAAATGCTACTTAAGTTTTATTATTATTGGTTATTAGGTGGTGCCAGTGGCGTTTCGGCAATAAACACTGTTTCAGGCTTAATGTCTGTTAGACCAGACGCTACTCCATGGCCAAAAGTTGGTAAGTTACATCATTTATATCTCTATTTTGAATGTAGAACGCATGACTTAGCGGTCAGAGCGCTTGGACGGTTTCCCAGATGCTTAGATTCGAATCTCGGTGTTCAAATTTTTATATGTTATCTGAAAACATTTTTTAATTTTTTCAAGTGTGTGAATAACACTTTAATATAAAAAAAAAAAAACTAAATGTGAACTTGACATATTAGGTAACTATGGCAACTCATATTGGAGAAACAGAATTATTTTAAATAATTAATTGCCCCAAATGAGAATCGATCTCTCGGTCATAAATAAAACATTTCTAAATGCGTTCCGATCAACAAATATTAATTTTATAAGCTCTGATACTTTAAGTATGTAAGTATAAAAATTTATATTGTTATACTAAGATTTTCTTTTCGGTTACACTGCCTTATACTATTTGAATGCCTGATAGAGCTCACTATTAATGATACGGCCGCTTTTGTACATTTTATATTCTATAATGTATGTTTACGTTTGAAAGTACCTAGCACGCTTTTAATTGTAATAATTTCAAGTTACCTTATCGACGGTTCCTACGTAGACTGGCATAAGAGCATAAATATAACTTTACAGGAGATCGACGATTGAAGGTTTCTAAGAATGTAATACAGTCATTATTGAAAGGAAATTATTATTAACTTCTATTGGTTTTTTCTATATAATAGGCCGCGAAAAGAATACGACATATGGTGGCGTATCCGGTAACGCCACTCGTCCCATGGGGTTGCGGGCGGTATCGGCCATCGGGAACAAGTTGCCGGGATTCCCCATACTCGGCATCGGTGGGATAGACTCTGCTGACTCCGCTATGCAATTTATCTTGTGTGGAGCACCGGTTGTACAAGTTAGATTTAAATTGAGTAATTAAAAAAAATATCAAAATACATCGCACTATTGCAAATTGTCCGTTATAATAAAAATTACAGTATTGTCAGTCCTGCATGCACCATGAGAAACGAAACAATTGCTCCTTTGAAATATGAAAGTTACAATTTTATTATTTAATACAGTGGTAGCTAAACTGCACCAAACTCAAATCATATTACATCCACACGTTTTTATCTTTTAAATATTCTTCTACAGAGTAGTAAGCTTTACTTAATTATATTGTTTTTAATTTCTGCAGTGGCAAATATAACATAGGTGTTGGAATTGTATTATAAAAGACTTATTTACTTTTTCGAGGCGATAACTTGTCGTTACAATCATAAGATTGTACGAGTAACGAGAAATAAATATAAATTAATTTCTCGTTCCTATCCTATACCTGTTACTGTTTTTAGCATAACACTGTATATTTTACCGGACAAACTAAATATTATAATATATATGTACTGCTAAGCAACTGTAAGTATAGGTACCTATGTGTTTAAATACCTCTCGCAAATAATCTCGAAGTCTAAGATTATAAATTGATCTATATAAATATTAAATTTCAGATATGCAGTGCTGTACAAAATCAAGATTTTACAGTAGTTGAAGATTATATAACAGGTCTCAAAGCGTTATTATATCTTCGGTCTCAAGGACGCGCAGGATGGACTGGTCAGTCACCACCAACTGTTAAACATCAAAAAGGAAAACCCGTACAGACTTTATACGATGAAAATGGAAAGGTTTATATTATTTAATTCTTATAATATACTAGTAGCTGCCCGCAACTTCGTTTGCGTGGCCTTAAGCTGAACAAGTTTTGTTGAGGCGACATTTTCTTATATGTTACAGTAAGTTATAGCTGGTATGTTATGGTTCTACATAAAATGTTTCACTCTTCAAAATCAATTAAGGCTTAAGTCCTGGTTATGCTTAAAAGCTATACAAAAACAAAGATTTAATTCCGTCCAGTAGTTCCGAAAATGTGCGCGTGCAAACATTCTGGTATTTATAATATAGAATAGATTGGTTTTTAATTGTTTTATCCAGATTCTATATTTGACTTAAGCCAAACTTTTTCAAAATTAATAAATTGTGTGTTTAAATTTATAGTATATATTTTAATAACTTAAAGTAATGGTTGCGACTTCCAAATGTTTAGTGGGACGGAGAGCGGCATAAGATTATAATATCTATCATTTCTATTAGGATAGTTGAGCACGGAATTATTTGTCACTAGTTTGTATATATCCCACCACATTTGCAAATTCGGATTATTTGAAAAATAAACCCGAACCAGATAATGAAGTGAAATACCTAACCCAAAAATATTTATGGAAAACGTCTTGGAATCTCTACAGAGATGTTGACGACGTAAAAAAGCGTAAAGCGTGTAATAAACGTATAAGAATTTCGACGCAGCTGGATGTAGAACTCATGCCTTAGCGGTCAGAGCGCTTGGACAAAAGACGCGAGTTCGAATCCCATTGCGATCAAATTTTTATACGTTTTCTAAAAATGTTTTTCAATTTCCTGTATGTTAAAAATATCTAAACCAATTTGTTATATTATAAATTTGGTTTTCATATTATTACTCTATATATCTAGATAACAAATTTATTTTCAACATATTTCTAAGGTTCTAGCACACTTCGGTCCATACAATAAAAAACGTGAAGAGCTCCTTCACAATATAAGGTTAAATTCGGATATATTAGGAGATAATACAATACAATGTTCATTATCTAAACCGGAAGTAACAAATGGATATCCAATAATTCCTCGAATCCAGGATATTTTAGGAGAAGCGCTACCGAGGATAGGCACTTATAAAATTTTGGATAATACAAAACAAGTTGTTGCTCTCATTGATGATGTACGTTTAACCATTTTTTTCTAATTTAAAATAATTTTGGGGCAGTCTGGATGTATTTGGAGGGTATTTCCAAGGTTATTTTTCCTAAGAAAAAGCACGGCGTTAAACTCCGCCACCCAACATGCAATGTCTTGATTCCGGGCGGAAAGTGGAGTACGAAGTGTCTTTGCACTAGGTCCTCAACGACCCACCCTGCCATGCGGGAAAAAGCGTGATGCTGTATCTACTTATAATACCCAAAGGAATTCCTTTATCTGATTCGATAAGTTACTCCAAAATATTTCAGAAACATTAAAATTCAAACGTAGCAGGATTTTAACCCACTCCCCTTGCGATAGTCTTAAAACTATTTTTATTTATAAAGGAAACTATTTTAACCGGATTCTTATAGCTTGCATTATTTATACCATTTCTATAATTGTGTAAAGAAAATACTATGTATATTATTATAGTAATAATAACCATATCGATATATAAAATTAATTACATTTATATGTATTCATTTCAGGACATGTGCATAAACTGTGGTAAATGTTATATGGCGTGCGCGGATTCCGGTTATCAAGCTATTGAGTAAGATATTATTATAATATCATAATTTCTCTATTTTAGTGGTGCATGGTACGACGTTCAAAACTGAATTAACATAAAAAGCCCTATAAGCTAAAGGACAAATAAATTCTATTTTTAAATAATATATAATTTTTTTTAGATTTGATTCGAAAACCCACATTCCACATGTAACTGATGATTGCACTGGCTGCACTTTATGTTTATCAGTTTGTCCCATTATTGATTGTATATCGTAAGTATAGCGTTTATTCTTTTTCAAAAAATATTCCTTTATATTATTTGTGTTCTGTATATATATAGCTTATACAACTAAATTATGTTTTCAGAATGGTGCCCAAGACCATTCCTCATGTAATCATGAGAGGTCTTCAACATCAAGTTCATCCAGTTTCACCTTTAGATGCACAATGCCAATGATACGACAAAAAATGACAGCTAGTATAAAAATGAAATATAAAAACAAACTTTATTATAAATATATATTAAATATTTTAATAACCAACAATTTCTCTATAAATGTTTACTGCCCTTGTCTTAGCAGCGTTCCATGAGTACACCCAATCGTTTGAAGGATTAACCTGCATTGTAAGTGCAGAAATAGGCTTAGGACAATTATAGTGCTTCTTGCTCACTACTCTGACTTCATTTTTCCCTTTTCTTTTATCGTGAAGTTTCTCACAAATAAGGCATTCAAATTTTCCAGCTACTTCTAAAGCGTCAGTTTGATACTGCTTATTATTAAAATCATTTATTAGTCTTTCATTGGTGATTTTCCCTTTAGACTTATGAACTAAATATTCTTCATACAAATTGTCATTTTTATTTAGTTTGTTAATATGTTCACTCATTAGCCTAGGTGTTGGGTAGTCCTCTAAAAATATGGCAGACGTATTGTTCGGACACCAATCTTTTGCTGATGGTGACCCAAAATATATTGGTATGCTGCCAACTTTGATTGCGCGCCAAAACTTTTCAGTGACGTAATCATCACAAACGCCATTTTCAATAGCTATTACAAATTTGTATCTCGCAATATATCTTAAAAAGTTTTCATCATTTAAATTATTCAAATAATCTTCAACAAATTCTATCGGCATTTCCTTGTTTTTTAAACAAACTCCATAAGAATCGATTTTAATTAGTTTCATTAGTTCCTTCACATATGCATCCCTTTCAGTTGCAGTTTCACAATCACTTTGAAGATATAAAACCGGAGATATTTCATGAAGTAAATCGTTTTTAATCTTTGTAGGCACAAAATATTTTGTACTAGTTATATCATCTAAAGATTCTAAATGTTGCAAAGGAAATGGAATATCACTGTATCTACTAAAAGTGGCAGAATAATTAAATAAACTAAGTGCGATTTCATGCATTAGTTCTTCTACATTCCTAGGTGATTCTTCATGATAGAGGCCCCAAATTATTTCAGGTCTCCGAGGCAACGGCAGGTTGTCAAGGTGTAGGTTACTGGCGTAAAATAAATATGCTTCAACATCATTAACTTCATTATTAACATCACTAAATACATCACATTTTATTCCCTTTTCACAGGCAACAGTTGTGGATGTACTAGGAAATCCGGACGTCCACCACACAATGACAGGATAGTCTGAATATTTATTTCGTTGGCTTTCAGTATTACTCCACTTCCAAATAAAAACTAATATTAAACACACAACAATAGTCCACAGCACTTCATATAAAGTTAATTTTAATATTCTTTTAGGAACTTTCATCAAAGTCTTAAAAATTTTATACATTTTACACTTTATATTTTGATTTGTCCATTGTTTTGAGTGTTACACTTTAAAACTATATTGGTTATCACAGGATGCTGTACAAACTATAATTCTTATCACATAACAATTACTCATGTAAATTTTAAACTGTATTAGTTCAAAATAATATGTTTTTAAAATTATGTGTACTATAAAAATATTTTAAAAGTAATACTTTGAAATCGTTGAAGTATATTCATGAAAAAATAATCATTTTTTTTATGAGTAACTTAGCAAATAAAACTATTTTATTTTGTAAATTTAATATTCAAAGTGTAAATCCTCTCTCTTTGTGCATATAATAACCATCTAAACAAAATGCTATCATTAAATCTATATAAAATAGTCCATAAATGGCTCCAACAATTTTACCAATAATAAATAGATTTGTAAATGCAACGATTGTCAGAGTTAATTCGATTATTAAAAAATAAAATTCAGCTTCATATTGAACCTGGTCAACGATATAAAGCACCATTATATATGTGGACATCATAAGAGTAGGGCCAGCAACTAGACATTGCCAAATGTCCACAGGTTCCACTATATGAGGTATGATATTCAGAAGTAGTGCCACTACCTAAAAGTAAGTTTTACTCACTTGTAATGTTTGCTTGTTTAATTATGTATTATTGACTAAAATATTGAATATAGTTATAAAATATCTTTATTCGACTTGTACAAATGAGTCAGTCACTATCACCAAAAAGTACACATCCTCTTTCTTTAATTACACAATACTGATCTATACATAGAGCTATTAAAATATGGCAATAAAACAATCCATAAAGGGATCCCGATGGTTCATTATGTAAAAGTACAGTTACAAATGCAGTAATATTCAGAAATATTTGTATTAATAGGTAAAGCTGTTCAGCCAAGTTATGCACTTGGTCCACTAAGTAGAGTATGATGAACATGACAGACATGAGGAGTGTCGGTGCAACAGCCAGGCAGTGCATAATACCAGCATCAGTCAAAATAAATGGGATTATCATGAGAAGCATCGACATTACCTAGAAGTAAAAATTACTCTACATTTTCGACCCTAATGTAAAAATGATTTACCTTCCTAATCATTTAATTTCAAATATATTTGACTATGTTAATGTTATTTTAATTTGAGCCCTTATAATTACTGATTACGGATATTAATTAAACTTAGTATTTCAAGTTTTCAAAGTTACATATTTCACATAGAATATTTAAAATTTTTATAACATAATAAACAAAACATTAATTCAACCTTCATAATTTTTTAAATTACATTTTACACTAAGTACTAAGTAGGTACTTGTTATGACAAATGTCAAATTCTAAATTTGAGCTGCTCTATTGTTAAGAGAAGACGGGGGGGTTAAGACGATTTATTTAGAATAATTGGTAAAAGTTAGATATAATGTAATAATAGTTAAAATAATGTCAAATTAAACAATATAAAGTTTTTGTGTTATATTTATTATAAGTATTTTTCGATTAAAAAGCTTAAAACTGTTACAAGCGATCTTAACATCTGTCAAGCACAGCTAAACGTACAACCTCTTTCATTTGCAATTAAAAATAAATCTACGGATAAAGCTGTAAGCAGGGCAAAATAAAATACCCCATATATTAACCATAACCAAACTCTTACAAGATTTAAAAGAAAACACTGAATGAAGGCGCCAAAAGTGAATAATATTTGAAAAAATAAATACATCTTTTCCATAAACAAGGGGACTTTTTTCCGTAAATATAATATAATAAATAAAAAGGATATAACTAGTGTTGGGCCTGTTGATATGCAGTACATGTGACCTTGAGGCTTAGGTATTGCCATTGGTAATAGAGTTATAACAAGGGAAATCACCTACAAATATTGTCATTATGCTAACTTTTGAATAATAATAAATATATAATCCATATAAGTAAAATACTTACAAATTCTACGAGTTTCATCATAAAAATATTGTACCGGATTAACTCGCTCCATTTTTTATCAACTGGGACAGAATCTGTTTGTAAAAATTATGATAAAATAAATATAAAGCTACTTGAAGTAAATACCATTAATAAAATATATTAATTAACCATTAATTATCATGTCCGACATCGTGTCTGTATAAATATAATTTGTTTGTTTTACAAATTAGCTATTCACTACATTTAGAAAATCCATATTACGATTTATTAGCAATCGTTCAACAGCTTATTAAATTGCGAATATAAAAATAAATAAGACAGATGATGTTTCTAATAGAATTGACGTTAATTGTAATTCTTCTTTTTAATACTTTTATGGTAACCAGATGTATATGCTCAACTTAAGTAGTTAAAAACAGTTGTGTTTTTTACGTATTACATTTTACGTTATTACATTTGTTACGTAGCCAACGCATTATCGCATCAAGCATGCTAATTGCTATGTATTATATTATCTATGTTATTAATTTATTATCTATCTATGCGGTACTAATCACTGCGCTGTGGTGCTAGTCGCTGTCAAGTAAATGTCAGAGCATTCATCTGGTCTGCAGAAGTGCTTAAAAATAGTTTTAGTTAATTTAACGCAATGGTTTATTAAAAATTAGGAAAGGCATATAAATAAGATGGAAGACGACGACCCAGTTATTCAGGAGGTAAATATAATAGCCACGCGACTTGACAACGTGTTTTATTAATAAGGTTATGTTTACTGCTGGAAAGCTGGCTATTTTACCTTTAATTATTTGTTTAGATACCGGTTTACCTCTCTCAAGCTCTTTCGGATAACCTCTACATATATCAGTATCCAGTGCGACCTGCCAATAGGGATTGGAAAGAAGTTAAAGTCAATAATGCGTCAATAAAACCAAATAATAAACTTGTGAGAATGGAAATAGGTTTGGATACATACAGCGATAAATATTGTTCCTCTAAAGGCGAGCAAATTGCATTGAATACGGACGGACCACAGGTAACAAAAATAATTATCAAATACTTATATGTACATATGTTGTATACAAATATTTCTTATTTATATATATATTATATGTCAATTTCAGGAATCTAGGTTTGTAAAAGACAAAGAGAAAGAAAAATCTCAATATTTTAAAAATGGAATAATGGACAAAATAGTATATGAAAGTAGCACTCCATGTGTTGAAACTGAGCACTATGCTGTTGCTATTCTACAAGACAAAGAACTACACTGTACACCTATTAAAGGTGAGTTAATTATTAAGTATTGATTGTTGAATTGACAATGCTAATAATATATATGTATGTAATTAAATAAAAAATATGTTAACTATTTAGAGTTTCACCTTTATATATAACCTTTTTATTAAGAGGTTTTCACCACTTTGTTTTTCATTTATACATTGACTTTTGTTACAAAGTGCAATAAAGAATATATTTGATGTAAAATTGTACAAATATAATCTTATCTCAACTACAATAGTAATCAAATGTTCACTATACTATAATAGTATGAAAATCTTGTTCAGGTATTTTACAACTGAGACCATCCTATTCATATTACGATAAACAAGATAAAAGAAAGGTAGATAAGAATAAAACTGAAAACTCTGACGATGAAGAAAAAGAACCTGAGGCTCAACAGGTAAACTTCATTTTAATAAAATGATTGAAAAGTACCTAAATATTAGGTATAAATAAAGCTAGTTAAATATTTTGTGTATATCTAATATTTAGTTTTGAAAATAAGATTAATAATCATTTATTCCAAAATGTGTTGTTATATGTTGTAGACATATTATACATATTTATGTACTATAAAATATTTATTACAGTTATCTTTTTAAGTTATAAGAATTAAAGTATTTAGAAATTTATGTTTGCTCACTTTTTTAAAAATTTTCAGGTTACAGTTAAATTTGCCAGAACAGAAACGGAAATTGCAAAGAAAGCTCGAGAGAAGTCATATGAAACAATTTCACAAAAGATTGCAGATGAGCCCTGGTACGATGCACTTTGGAGACATTCAAATACTGATCATGCAGAAGTAAGTTGTATTATAAAAAAAGATATATGAAAAATATTTTACAAAACAAAAAAAATATAATTTAGCAGGACTTACCTACCTGGTAAGTACCTTGCACCTCTTGAAAACTGTTCAAGCACCTTGAACACTAGGCCATATGATATATCTAACTACATCAAAATTCTTATATTATGCTTGTTACAACTTATTCCTGTTGTTAGCAGCTCGGTAGAGTAAGTTTTAAAAAATTTTGTTATCTGAAGATTATTTTTAAGAATAATCTTTTGGCAAGCGAGAATGCTACAATGAAGAAAGAATATTTATTAAATATTTTTACTATCTTAGTGAGTTATTCATTTCTGGTAGGAACATTTCTTTTTTTAGTTTAATGCTTTTCCCACATAGATTCCATATATTTTTCTTAAAATTAAATATATAAAAGATATATTTTTTTTAATCAACAATTATAATAATGATTATTAAAATTGTATATGTATATTAATACACAAAACAACATTGTATAGTTCAATGTATTTAATAGATTTTGAAACCCATGCCATAGGTACAATGCCACTGGACCCTATTATTTTATAAAAAGATGTGTATAACTACAATTCAGAAGGCTATGAATATTTTGCCTACTATTATATGTTGAAATAAAACAAAATTATAAATAATGATGCATATAAAACATGTTTTTTTCTTTAATTAATGTACCTTTGCATAATTTTAGCTGGAACGTATGAAACTTTTTAGTTCAACAACATTGGATGGATCATCACTAAACTTGGGACCAGCTGAATATGTTAGTGCTTTAGTACCAAAGTCTATAGATGAAGCTGAAATGGCTCCCGTAGAAAATATATCTTTACAAGATCATATAAGAAACATATTAATTAATGGTAAGAATTATAATGTTATTTTTATTAATCCACTATTTAGAGGCCATTGTGGTGCAGTGTATGATTGTAAACACTATTAGTATTGGGTTCGATTCTCATTTGTGGAAATGATCATCTTTTAAAATATTTTAATTTTTCTTCTCTGGTACCTAAGACAAAGCGTGGAATGGACTGTAGGGGATGAATTGTCTTTTTAACATTTTAAAGTGTTATACTTAGGAAATTGAAAAACATATTTTAAGAAAACGTATTATAATTCGGACGCATCGGGATTTGAGCCGGCGCCTCTTGAAAACCGTCAAAGCGCTCTGACCGCTCCATGCGTTTAAACTTTTATACGTTTTCTAAAAATATGATGAATTGTCTTAACATTAGATTCTCTCTGCTCACCCTGCTAAGCTGAATGAAGCGTAAAGCTGAAAGAAATAACAATGATATGGCTTACATGGTAAATTTATAAGCTTAAAAGATTATAGAACAAGTGCAATCTGATCTAATGATGTGCGCGTTGAGATGGTATATTTTTACTACTCAAGTTAGAAACATAATCGCATCGTAATGTTCGAAATTAAAATTTGCTATATCCTCAAAAGATGGCCAATTAAATTCTTTGAGCTATAGTGTGGGTCTATTCAGGGTTGCTATTTAATTATTCACCTATAATATTTAACGTAGTTATTAATATTCTAATAGATAAACTAACTAGTCACGATAAAAAAAATGGCGTCACGGCTCGCATTCGCTGACGATCTCCCAACACTGCCACGAAACCCTCTTTGGGTTGTTATTGTTATGATATTGTTACATCACTGTCAAAAGACAGAAGTACCCCAGAGACGGAGTCAAGGCTTCAATTTAAAAAAAAAAATTATACCAGTATAATCGAGTAGAGTAGGGCTACAATTGAATAGGCAAGTTTAAGAAATAGACATTAAAAAATATTTTATTAGACAAGACGAGGATGATAAATATAAAATGCACGCTATGGGCTATATTAGAAATGCAAAACGAGTGTCTAACTATATAGGCAGGTTCTGTATCCCATTAGCTTTGAAAATGGCGCACCCTAATTCATGATTGGTCACCAGCACTGTTAAAGTTCTACTTTATTGCGTTCCAAATGAGTCCCAGATCAAAGTAATTTTGTAAGATGGGGCCACCGAAATTCTTGCTATATCTGTGGCGAAGCAATAGAACATTTGTTGGCAGGGTGTAGGGTACCCCTAGATAGCAGTTAATATTCGCGTCGCCATGATATGGTGTTGGCAATCATGCGTTTAGTCTTTCAGTAGCAAGAGCGCAAAAACAACAACCAACAAACGATGAATCCAGTTTGTAAAAGAAGGCTCGTCTAAAAAATCCACACTAAAGCCTTATTCAATCTTAGAATCAGCTCCAGATAAGTATCAAACGTATCCAAAAAACAAAATCTCTAAGGATGTTCGTATCTCGTCATCCAGATCGGACATTTTTCTTTACTTTAGAAGCCTAAAACTTGTAATACTGGTAGAACTTACAGTTACGTGTAATACAAACGTTCCTTAAGATAATCACTTTAAAATAAATAAGTACTTGGGACTTACTAACTAACTGACCAGGAATAGGTTCAGAGTTAATTTATATGCGGTAGAAGTAGTAGTGCGTGTGAGGTATAACAGCGAAATGTCTATAAAAGATCTATCTAGAAGTCTAGAACTATCATCAGCTCGTTTCTAGCATGTATTTCTAAAGCGGCATTTAGTAGGATCGTTTCAAATTTGGTTTAGTGGAGAGACGAGCTCGGATAGTGGATGCGTATTGCGATGCGCCTTATGTATTTTAAGAGGGCCGCCTGAGTGTATGCTACACTTGGGTCCAAAGTCCCAGGCACTGCTTCGAGCTTCCTCTTTCTGCAAGGCGATGGGCCCGGCATCCGGATAATCCGTGGAATGCTAAGGAGTTTCATCTTGTGAAAATACTACTAATAATAAATATTGTAAACAATTAAAAATATATATTATTAACAATATATGTAGTATTTTTTTCTTGATGCATATGCCAATTAATGTTTAATTACAATTAACCCACTACAGTGTAAGAAACGACAAACAAAGCTGCGTTTTTCGTTTCTGCACTGGCTGCCAAAAAGCAATCACAATATCATATGATAGATACGTTTATAAGAACCTTTTATAATGTTATTTAAGATACATAACACATATATCATAAGAAAATATTTATTTTCTATTTCAGCTAAACTAATGAGATTCTCCGAACTACGTGTTCTGACGCGATCTGGTGATTCATCACTGGTTTCCGCATTAGGCGGCGCCGCTTGTTGTGTGCGAGGACTGTGGGCGCCTCGCTCGCAGGAGCTTTATGCTAGTGCTGCTCCCCCACATAGGTCTTTATTGTGTGCTGCACGGGATCATGTCGTGAGTGGAAGATTTATTTCTATAGAACTAATAGTATATTTTTTTTTACCATATTATTTTAGCGATCTACTCATGAATGGGAGCTTTATTTATCCGTGACATTTAAGTGGTAGATGTAAACATTATTTTTATAATTAAACTACACCAAGTGATATGTCAATATATAATAGTAGAATTTAATTGTGTATTTATTTTTGTTTTTAGATTTTAAATGGTCTCTCGTTTCACATTTATGATATTTAATGTTTCACAGCTTTATCTCTTCACACGACATTCATACGTGGATAGACGCAAAATAGCGGCAGTCGTCCGTTTACCACCGCCAGAAGTGTTGGAGATATTGAAATCTGTAGCAAAATATAACCCTAATACTGGCTGGGAACTTCTCTTGCCACCAGACACTGCTTTTGAATCAAAATATCCCGATGTCATACAAAGACAAAACCTCTATTGGGAAGCAAGACAGCGCCAGTTCAACGAAATGTTAATAGGGGAAAGTGTTCCAAAGAGGCAAAGAAAAAAATCTCAAAGGGATTCTTTTAGTTCGGACACAATGCATAGTCCGAAACCTCGTAATAATAGTGTTAGTGCCAGTGAAGAAGATAGTGTTAAACGTATAAAGAACAAAGGTGTGGGCGGAAAACGAAGTAGAAACGTTAGCTCGAGTAGCGGTCAGGACGCGACGTGACTGCTAATTTTAGTTAGGTTATCAAATTGTATGCCAATTTTCAATACTTAGGCTTGTTATTATCAAATGTTTAATAAATTATGATATATAACAATTATAAACAAATTACTATGGCAACATCCATTTTTGTATACTGTGAAAACCGTTTTGAAAATTTTGAGCATCTTTTTATTGACTATTTTGAAACAAAATATATATATATATTTTGTTTTTATTAAAGTTCAATAGCTTTGATTTTAAATTATTCAGTGACAGTAATTTCTTGGAACTTGGAATAGTTTTTACATGCTCATAGTACAATTTGTAAACAGATAAAGCCTAGAACTGATTAGACACCATTGTGGTATAGTTAAGACATGTCTGATTGAATTTCTATAGCAAAAGTGACAACTTACAAATACTTATTGTTTTAAAAAGATAGTGGAAATTATGAATAATATTTTGAATTAAATAGATCTGTGATTTATTTTTGTATGAAATAACTATATTAGAGGTTCTCTAATATAAACCTTTTAAGTATATTAAACTTCTTTAAAACTGGTGTGTAAAATATTCAAGAACACAGTTTTTTGTTTGCTTTGGAAAGTTTTCAATGAGTGCTTATAGTATATGCTGTAAATAAAATTAAAACAATTGAAGGTAGTATTTTATACTGCATCTTAGGATAAGTAGCAATTTGCCCACCTAAAGGTGGGAGCAATGGTTTCATATTAAATAATAAATTAATAAATGCCTTAGCATCCTTATTAGCCTGTTACAGTATTTCAGTTGACAATTAGAACATACCAAGAGAACAAATTGATCCTAATATATATTTTATACTAAATGATTAGTATTTTTTAAATTATTATTAAACATAATTATTTGTTTTCATTATAGGGTGAATAAATGCCTAAAATAAAAAATCAAGTCAATTAAATAATTGACCTAAAAAACTGTATTTAAATCACAACAAACAAAATACATCAATTCTATACATATCTGATAGCTGTTTGTACATGGAAGATATATGAAAAAAACATTATTAAGGGCATTTCTCAATATAATAGAACACAAAGCAATGATTTTAAATTATTTTTTTTGTTTCTCTGTTTGTCTGTTCATATGTGCATGTGAATCTTAAAAATGGGTTTAAACCAATTTAAATGCAGTTTTGGCTATTGTATTTTAATAAACTTTCCTTAACATATATTTTACAGTGTATATTTTATTTCAATGGGTTCATAATTAAATAAGTTATTACCATTTAAATTGTAAATTTAAGTAAAGTTTGTGATAGTAAGTGAGAATGCGGGCGGATGAAAAAAGCAAATAGTTTAGTCCTGTAGTTTACTCGGCCGCTAGTATATAAATAAAACTTTAAAATGACTGCCCTAAAAAGTGTACACTATCGGTTTAACAACAACAATTATTTACGCATGTTACAGATATGTAAAGAAACATAAAATCATATAGAATAATTGGTTTTATAGTCTGTTAGATTAATTTGTGCATACAAACTTTGAGAAATATCAATAAAATTTATGCACTGTGGGAACTTCAACAATGGCTAACGGTATCTATTAAATGTTATTTTTTTTTATAAAATGTTACTAGTATAATATGTTACTATATATGTTATGCATATGATTGACTCCTCCCACACAAGCTATATCAACCATGAACTGAAAATATCTCCTGCCTAACATTCTTTGTAAATATGAACTATGTGTTGCAAAGGCATTAAAATTTAGTTTTATTTGTACTGGCAAACCTTTGTACTGTGATAGGAATAATAGAATTGTAGAAAGACCAACTAAATCACCATTTGTATTACTTTCTGTAAATGTATGTTTTTTGTTGGCTAGAAGGTATTTAAAGTTCACTGATGATATATATATAGTTTAATAATTACCTAATATGTATATAATATATTTTTTTTCAATATTTATTTGCCTATTTTAATAAAAATATATCAATGGCACGAATATTTTACTTTGCATCACATGTTAAAACTAAGATTGTATATTATATATAAACAAACTGGATTATATCTATTTGTTTTAAAAAAAATGAACCTGTGACCTCTGCTTATATACTGTTGTGATGGGAGTTAATTTTATTTGTTTGGTTATTTGTCAATGATTATAATCTTCCTATAGAAATAAATTGTGTACTATACATTATAGGTAATATAACTATACTCATGTAAATACTGTACATTTCTGTCAGTTTTATATTCAACATAAATCTGTTTATAAAAGTTGTTTAAATAAAATATTTGGCTTTTCTCTTTGGTTTTTATTTAACAAGAATTGCCGTTTTTACTCCTTGGTACCTTGGTTTTTGGATACTTTCGCTCATTCTATATGGCAGCACTAAATATGATGATTATTACAGATTATTGACAAAACCAGAACTGCTATATGGGGTTTGAATTCACAGAAGTATATATTCACTTTGAATTCCACTTTCAGTTAAATATCTCAGATGATATTTTGTGGCTTTAAAATAGTATTAAATGGGTATTTATTAATAAAAAATGCTTTTTAACATCAATAATTTATTTCAAACATTATTTGGTGCTAAAACTACACACTACATTCGTGAAAATAATAATAGTATTAACTTTGAACATTTAAAGTGGAATAACACTGTCTATGATCTAGATTTAATGTAAAGTTAAAAAATACTGTAGCATATAATATAATGCAAGCATTTACTAATGAATTAAATGATTTAAATACTAAATTACTGAACTAAACATCACAACAACCATAGAATTTGAATTTTATTAGTAATATAAATGATTATATAAAATATTATCAACTAAATACAGTATTAGGATATACTAATGACTATTTTCTGCTTAAAATATAAAATGAAAGTAAGTTAGTCCTTGTATAAGTTAGATGCTTTTTTTTTAAATTAATGTTATTTTGATTTTCACATTTTCTTAAATATACAATTACTTTGCATAGTGTCACGTGATTGGCATCCGGTGCTATTATTTTAAATAGGTAGTGGGAAAAAAGCGCATAGCAGTGTAGTCAGAGAGAACCAAGGTGAGTGTCAAGGCACTCCGTTCTCCAGAAACATAATAATCTTTGTTGTTGAACTCAATGCAATGTATGTGAAGTGCACACTAGATTAATAGTATCTACACAAAATAAAAATACTATATTAAGCTACGCTTAAATCCTTTTTTTCTCAAAATGTGTTTCGTTTTAAATGTTTATTAGGTACATCATTATTTGGGAAAACGTTTTACGTGTCCCATATACAAACAAATTAAAATAATATTGTTTTTTATTTAATATGAAATATAAACTAAAAAAAGATACTATTAATTCATATTTTTAAATTTCGTAGTTATGTTACGGAATAAGACCTTAGATGACCTTAGACCTTAGATGTTACATTACAATTATTATAATCAGAAATTAATCATATCAATATAACAATGTATTATAAATACTTTTATCTTTTTTCTTAGTAATGAAATTTCTCAAAGGAACAATGTTGATTTTCATACAAAATTCTATGTCCCCAAGGACTGTAACGCAAGAGAACTACAATGGAGCACCTTAAAAGTTGATCGTTCTAATTTATTATTAATATAAAATAATTTGTATATCTTTAATTTTTATGTGATATCTAAAAATAAAGTTTTTAAGTACATGATTTGGACTTTAATTACCAGTTACCTTATAAAAATTTTACCTTAATTGATAAGTAACACAAAATTTGTAACTAAATAAGAAATTCTATATCTAATAAGAAATAAGAAAACTCAGTTATAAACTATAACAAACTTACATAGCGACAAAAACAATTAATGATTGTAATTTGTATTTAGCATTCATGTTTTTTTATGGTCCGTTTTGTGATAACAGACGCAATATATTCTATCAGGAACGTATGATTATGATTAGACACAGAAAAAAACAAATAATGCCGGCAAGCAAATCCTAAAACGGTACTAACACAGGTCAGAAATAGTAAAAGATTCAAAAAATTAAAACATTTTAACAATCGTTATTAAAAGTAAGCTAAGTCCAATGCCACTAAGTTTGTTTGCAGAACTACAGAAATGCAAGTTGCAATTATCTGCAATTAAACCGAAGCGGGTTTTGACAAATGTAAAATTGCAGAGACCTACATTACAATCTTCTAAGTACAAAGGACGCTCGTTTTCTAAGAACAGAACTTGATATGGGTCCTCAATGCGGAAGTTGTTGTCGGGTTGGCATCTGTGAATAATTTATTACATATTCGCTTATACGTGAAAAACTAATAGCCATTACATTTGTTCCTAAAAATTGTTTACAGCTTGTGTTTTTTCACCTTCACGCTTTTTCCCGCCCAGAGGGGTGAAACTATTGTCAGAGAGAAACTAGTGTCAAAACATTTTGTTCTCTACTTTCCACCCGAAATCGAGACATTGCATGTTGAGAGAAATGTTTTTTTTTATATGTAGTCCTCTCCGAATGGGGATCGAATCCACACTCTTAATCTTTATAGAAAAATGATAATCTGAATTAGGTATATCAGTGCGAAGATATGTTGAGTTATTAGTTAAAAACGTTCATAACTTTAAATACCAATATTAATAATGGACAAGAGCAATACTCTCATACATACTCTAATATATATTTTTAATTAAATTAAAAATTAATAAAAAATCCTACCCCAAAAATTATTATAAGTAGTTAAAGTGTTTGTTAAACTTATATTCATATTTACCGTTGGAAGGGTAAATCGATGCAGCTGTTTAAAGAGTATCAGTTCTTTTACAAAATGGTGTAAGACATTTTTGTCATAAAATTGAATAATTTTGTAAAATAAATCAATTTAATTTTATTTATTTCTTATTCGAAATTTTGGAAAAGAACTGTTACTCTCCAAGCTCCTGTACTGTTTTTTACCAAACATAGCTAAATACCATTGCAATAAACTGATTTTGACACTGGTTCGCATTTAAGAGTTACGATGCGTCGGGGATTTAAAACTTACTTATATAAAACAGCAGCCAAATTGGCATTAAACGGCGACACAGTGGACGTACGCCACTTCCTGGAGGACATGGCGGCCGAGTGGTAGCTGTCGCCGGTGAGCGGCGCGCCGTCGCGTCTCGCGCCCAGCGCCGCGACCGTCAGCATCAACATGGGCGCCTCAGCGAAGTGGACACTTGCTCGTGGCTGTTGGGGAGTGTCTGCAAAAAGATTACACAAAAACGTGTTTATAAAACGTATAAAAAAATGGAAGGCAGCGGTATTTTATTACGCGTCATTTGACCACTTAGCAAAGACCATCCAGCTACGTCGACATTGTTATACGTTTGTTACAATTCATTTTTGTTGTTAGCAACTCCGTTGAGAGATTTCTATTAATTTCTGTTACCCTAAGATTATTTGTAATCGTTTGGAAAGAGAGAATATTATTAAATATTTTAATTAAGAAATAATCTAAAATGTTACACTTTTCCTAGGTGTGCGAATAACAGTATAAAATTATTAAGAGATATAGATTAAAACAGATATATGCTAGTGTTAAGACACTCCACTGTTTGTGTGTTATGTTTGATTTTGAGTTTTTATTTAATTTTTAATTATAAATATAGAAATCCTTACTACGTTCCACGTGTATTTTAAAGAAATCCATCATGTCCTTGACGCCGGTGCAGCCGACTTGCTGGTTCATGGGAGACCCGTAGCCATATTTGTAATACATTTCTAAGTCCTCAGCATATTCTAAACGTTTTAGATCTTCTTTGGAAAATACCTGTTGAAAGAGGTGGAAATGCACAATGTAGAAGGTTACATATGCTTTTTCATGCTTTTCCCGCAAAGCCTAGCCATGCTTTTTGCCTACCATAGACAGAGAGTACCTCGCACCCAAAACACTCCGTTCTTTACTAAACGAAATAAAAATATAATCCACTTATAATCATTCACCCGAGTGAAGGATATTGAACCTACAATCATCGACGTCAGCCGCATACCAACTGCGCCATAATAGCCTGTGATTATCAAATTTAATTAAATATAAATAGGTATTAATTTAATGAAGTCACGTATCCGCCGCATGGCAAAAATTAAGTTTAGAAGTCAATAGTGATTTAAAAAAATATATACTTTATATATATTTTAAGTACCGTCCACATTATTCCTAGTTTATATTTCCTTTAGTAGTACTTGTTTACAAGTACTTTGAACCAATAATCTGGAATAGGTTTAGAGTTAATTTATTCACGGTAAAACTAGACAAGAAAAGAGAAGTGAGAAATCTCTTTATAATTTGCTTAAAGATCTCTAGAACTATTATCAGCTAATATTTTGTATTTTGAAGGATAGACAGAAGTAGGATCGGATTGTGCAGGCGTGCGTTAATTGTGCATTTTAGAGGCCCCCTTAAGCCTACACCACTGCCGCAAGTTCCATGCACTGCCTTCAAGCTCCGCTCCCTGCGACGGCACGGTGAATCCATGGAATTAAGCTAAGCAGCTTCGTCTCTTAGAACGACGATTATTAAAAAAAAAAGATATATGATTAGAAAATTAAACTTACAGCGCACCATGGCGAAATTTGCGTTATATCCCACGCCTTGTTGTAGCGGCACATGTCGTACATGTAATGTACCATTTCCTTTTGTATGTCGTAACTGAAGCCCAGACGTTTGGAAATGTTACTTATCATCTGGAATAGAAATACGTTTCTAATATCTATGTATTTATATACAGCTTCAGTTTCACGCGTTTTCCCGCATAGCAGGATTGTATAAATAAAATAATTTCGCAGTGTTCGTTCCATTGTTCAACCGCATATCAAGACAGACGCTATCTCACTGCGCCACAATGGCCCGAAATCCTATACTTAAAATTATTTTAAATAATGAGCGAGAAGACAAAAATTATTTAATTTATTTTATTTTCTATTTACAGATCATATTAAATACTTGATAAAAAAATATATTACTTATTTAATTAAATTGGAAATATATAGAATGTGAATTTTTGGCGCACTTTTTAGCTTTTTTACTATTCCTTAAAGCGTAATCAGTTATTTATCAATGAATTAATATAAACATGTCAATGTGTAAGAATTTTACGGTTTTATAGTTTCCCCAGTTATGTATTATAACTTTGTTAACAAATTAAGTTTGCAATTGTATTGACTACTGAGTAAGATTGTTTATTTGTACTGTAATAAGAAATTCTTTACTTCTCTATACTCTTGTTTGGACTCGAAGATTCTTAGTTGCGTGAGTGTTTCATTGTTCTCCTCCACGTTTCGCGTCCACGATGGGCAGAACTTGTATGGCTGGAAATTATTTAATACATTTTGTTATCAAAATCAACACAATAAATATACTAAAGCTAATGAATACTAATATAAAGTACAGAATTTTTTATCATATTTTTTTTTATCTTCAGCTTACGATAGTTTCGGTTATCGCTGTTATTTAAATCAATTTAAGAACTAAGCGACAACTATTTTAATATAAATATTTCCCCCAAATTACATTTGAACTCACACGCGCGTACAGTAGCCAATACGTCTCATCTGCTCCACGTAGGTAATTAATCTTGATAAATGTTAACAACAAAAATAAGTTGTAATAAGCGTATAAGAATTTCGACGCAGCTGGATGTGGAACGTATGGTTTAGCGGTCAGAGAGACAAATAAATAAAATTGGAGTGTCTGTTTGTAATATTAAAAAAAATGCTTTCTACTAAATTCACATGTAATGTAAAATAGATACACTAACGAGACACTAACCTGTAGTGATTTCTCATCGCTCTCTTTTAATGTAAATGTGGGATCTTCTTGAGTTCGGAACAAGCCTTCGGTGAATGCTCGGAATGTTGTGCTTGAACGTTTATCATTCACATATTTAAACTGAAACAGTAAAATTATCAATATAAATCAACATGCAATCTTGATATCATTTCTTAAGAGGACAGCATCTGACTGCAAAGGTGGGCGGGGAGAACCGCGATTGGTTGTGTGATTTACCTCCCTGATAAGACAAAGCGCGGCGATAACAATTTTCAATGGTCGTCAATATCATCTACATTTCGGGTGGAAAGTGGAGGACAGAGTGTTTTAACACTAGATTCTCTCTGTCTACCCTGCGCAAAGCTGAAAAAATAATTACGTTTAATAATTCACTTATTAAACGTAATTGTCCCCTAACCTCAGAATCAACTGACTTCATTCTTATTTAATCATTACCATAAGAAAAAAATGACTATTTATCATGATATAATATGTAATGTAATTCTTTTTATTTATAATAGACGGAGGGTATCTAGTGACGAGGCTTAAACTTTAGTGATTACATTCTCTGCTTTACGCTCATTTTACAGACATTTCATAATGTCATTTGACAGTGTAATTTAATATCGTAATTTATTTGGCCAGAGACTGGAACAGCGAAAAAATATTTAATGCTTTTATAATAATTGTGTATTGCAAGTGCAGTCAAAGTGCAAGATCAGAACCGCGACAATAGTGTCATCAAAGAGTGAAATGAAACTACAAGAAAAGTATTTTTATTTGAAAAACTTAGGTAATGCAATATCTCACCGTATAATCATGAAGATTATCAGTCAACAGTCCAGGGAACTTTTGCTTCCAGGCTTGCGCCAACTGCTGAGTGGAAATATATCCATCGCTAGTTAAGTCGCCAGCGAACGTTAAGTTCTGTCGAGGATTCCACTGCCAGCGTTCTAGAAGATTCACGTCTGATGTGCACATACGCATCTAGTATTTATGAATAATAATGTAGTGTTAATTGGAATACATATTTTTTCTATTATGTATGCTCGAAGCAGAGAATAAAGATTAATTTTCCATTTTTTTTTGCGACCTTTCGATTACGATTTTCACACCTGACAATAATTTGTAAAGTGTCAGCACAGTATATACCCATATATACAAATTTTAGTTACTTTTAGTAAGTTATAATAAATAAATATTGTCGTATTTACAGTTTATATAGACGTACTAATTATTATATGTAAACACTCAATGCAAAGTCTCACTGAGACATAGCTAGTCTATTTACTAATTACAATTACACCGGTTCATACAATTGATATTAAATAATAAAAATTTGGACGGCGGCTGACTGTAAGCGCGATTGGTTGTGGGTTCGATTCCCTCAATTCATATTAGGTTAAGTTTACGTCTAAAGAGCTCATTTACTAGAAAAGTCACTTATGCACGTATCGTTATTATTTTCATACGTTAGGCACATTATTTCTTCATACAAACTCGTGCACGTAGTGCTAAGTCGTTATATGCATTCTTTAAATATTTCAACGTATAAGTCATAAATAAAGTACGAAATTTGTTTAAATTTTTTCTTATACGGCTAGATTTATATGGAGGATATGTAAATATATTTTTTCTTTTACCCGCATAGCAGGGGGGGCAATGTCAAGTGTCTCCGTTCTCCACTTTCCGCCCGTATTCGCGGCATTGCATGTTAAGAGGCGGAACTCAAATCCGCAGTTTGTGTTATACTAATATTTTTTATTTCAACAGTAAAAAGATACGTACTCAAATATGGAATAGATTAAATAAAATAACATACTTTTAGTTTTGATATACATATATGTATATTTATTATTTATCAATTTATTTAAATTAATAGTATTCACGTGGAATAGAAATATGTTATTCTATTAAAACGCCACAAATGGGTAAGAGAACCGGTTAGGTATTATGAATCATCATCTTGGTTCTCAGCAAGTATACAGGTATATATTGTCGTAATCGAAGACAAATATTTAACTCTAACTAATGATTTTTACAATATTTATCATTTTACTACTGATTTTATCTATAGACTAGAGGTCTGCCCTAAGAGATAGATCTTTTTACAATAAAACGATGAGAATATTTTTTAGCTGTGCGTATATTACGTACTAAAAGAGAACCCTAAATATTTATATTTATAAGTCGCAGTCATTATTTTGTATCAGTACTTCCAGGCGATTTTAAAGATTTCAAGAAACGATAATAACTATACCTATTAAAAACAATAATAAATGTACCTATTACAATTTTCACAAATTGCTACTGGTCGCCCCTTGCTTTGGCAACGTGTCTCTATACTGAAGCGTAAGTCAGCAACTCCCCAGTGCGTGTAATAGGTAATTTAATCTAATGTACATATTATGAAAAATATTGTCTTTCTCTGTACATTTTCATAATTAACTTTAGCTGTATATTATATATTCTTCCTTCTATTATTTTAAAAAAATATATCAAATTTAATTATACCTCATTTTTAAAATTTTATAATACTTACGTTTGTCTCCCGGAAGTTTCCATTTCTGTAGTTTGCCAAAATATTATTTTTGAAATCTGTCAGTTTTTGAAGTTTGGTTATTTCATCCGCCTCTGGGTTGTGTGAACCATGGCGGTCCATCAACCATATGGCCAAAGGTTGACATCCTGTAATTGAATCTAATTATACTCGTATATCTTTAAAATTTCATTTCATCTAAATATAATATGATTTGCCTAAATTAAAATAACATATTTTTTCATATTTTTGATTACTTTTTTTTTAGATTCATTGACGGTAGTTTGATATAATAATTCTATCAACTGACATCTGGAGGTGGCATTCCTTCCGAATGCCATCTCAGTCTACCTGTGACCACGGACTACTATAAAGTATTCGAAACGTAGGGTTTTCTAAAATGTATTTTCATATAGCAATAGTGAAAATAGTTTCATTACAAAAAGTTATTATATGTTTGAAACACACATCATATTTAACCAGAAGTCACAACTACAATAATTCACACATATATTTTTATTGTTACCATAATTTTGGTATCGTACTTCGTACTTTTTTCGCCAACGCTGCAGTTTGCTCTATTATATTGAGGAGGAAAAAAATATTTTTTTAAGAAAAATATTCAAAATGTAAATCTAGCGGGAATAGTAACATCCGAAGCAAAGTCTTCTAGCTGCGCCAAAACAACGTGTATAACAAATGATTACAAAACGAATCAATTTTGATATGATTTATTTGAGCTGTCATAAATATTTCTTTCGATTTAATCATAAATATACATTAGCGTTAACCGCCTGGCCTCATCAATTAATTGAAGACCGTATCCCTGTATGTAATGTCCATTTGACACGACCTTTGAGAATTAACACTTTGAGTAACTATATATATATATATATACAACATAGGAACATTATTGTGTTCTTTCCCTTACACTTACATAAATTCATATTAAATTATGGAATTGTATACTTTTTTTTTTAATTTCTCAACTTAATTAGCACAAGATGCTCATGGTGCTGCTTATGTTTATGAGGCTATTTTATTATACAAAAAATCAAATAATCTCGGTTGACATTTTTATTTCTAATGTAAAAGGCAAAAATTAAAAAGTAAAGATAAAACAAATAATTAAAACATAAACCTGATTTCACTTTAAAGGTCGTAAAAAGACGATGTAAAAATACAATTAAAGTAATCAATATTAACCCCTATAGAGTTAGCACTATCGGGACCCCCATGAGAAAACACTTGCAGCAGGGTGACCGATCATGTGTGCTTAATGAATGTAGGTCACAGTTGATAAACATAACCTATTGTACCCGTGTATTCTAAATTAGTGATGCAGATTAAATAAGAACATTTTTTTTCATGCATAGCAGGGAACCAGTGTTTAACTACAGCGGATAAATGGCAATAATTTAAGTATAATCATTTCCCCGAGTGAAAATCGAACCCAAAAGCAATCGCAATTAGAGTCAGACGATGCCCGACTGAGCCACAATGGATTATAGTTATTATTTTTTACCTGTCATTATTATTAAATTTGTTTTTGTAAGTTTTCACCTGTTCAATGCGGTTTGTATAACAAATAGAAAGTGCTTTATTTATGAATTTTCTCTATTGTCCAATATTGCTAACGTTGTAGTCTGAAAATTTTAAATGATGTTCTAGCCAAGAACCCAGATAATTCGAGAAAATTCAAATATTTTTTTTTAGATAATTTTAAATTTAAAAGTAAAACACATCTGAAGCAAGATCGAGGAGAAACTCATGTATTTGTTAAGTAAATTAGTGCAACGCATTGAGTTTAACTGCCTGCAACTGCCATTTTATATCTAATAGATATTATTAACATAAATTTAAAATAAATAAATAAATAAATTTGGTCACTATCCTGTATTTCCCGTCGTTTCGACAACAACTTGTTTTTATGTCATCGAATCCAGACACGTGTGAAAATATTCAAACAAATCGGACGTTAAAAAGTAAGACAAAATAGCGTTGTAAGATTTTCTAAGATTGATAGATACAGGTCAAACTAATTAAAGCGTGTTAAAGGAAATATATATATATATATATGAAATGTAGTTCCTTTTGTTTCAAAAAATATGAAATATTCACAAATCTTTAGATAAATGGACAGACTGTTGTTTAAAGTTCTACGACCTACAAGTGACAGTACGTTGTCAATAACGGTATGGTCTACAGCAATTGAGTACACAGACCGACAGTCACGCAAATATTGTTACTATTGATATGTTAATTCGATTATATGTTTTAACAAAACGTTTTTGTATCACGGTTTTGGTATTTTATTTTAAATAAAAGGTATTTAAAAAAGTCTAATAGGATTAATGTTAGTACCTGTAAAGACTTGCAGTATTATCGCCTTAACGAATTTGCGTAAAATTTCCTTCTTTTATTTTTTTTAAAACACTATCACAAAGAGCAAGCTTGTAACAATGAACGGTCAAATACTTTTACGTCTTTTTGTGCGTAACGATTTCATTTTCCAAATACATATTTTTAATGACTGGTTTACTATGAATTTTAATTTTCGTATTAATAGCGATATTTGTATCTTTATAGACACTAAGGAATAGTTGACATTTCTCATATAATTAAAATTAAACAAAGATATCTTATGTATCACTGAATCGTAATAAGCTAGCGTACCTTTGTACGCTAGATAATACTTTAAATTAGAGTTAGTAGCGGCTCGCGTCTTCGCATGTTCGACTCTTTAGTTTTTCCGCCCGCGCGTGCGTGCCCTTCGTACGGATACGTTTTAAATATGTAGGCAACGGGGACAGTGTCTGTGCATCTGTGATGTGCCTATGAATAAGCATTAAAAAATATTTACGCTCCACATCCGGTTTTTTCTATATATGTAATATAAGAAATCTGTCTCTTTTTTGAACAGTTTTATCATCACTTCTAGATCAGATTCTACTTTTGTCACAATCTTAGTAACAAGAGAACCAAACAATTTTACTTCCAAAGAATTGTGATATTAGGATTAAGTAGAACAATCTAATATATGTGTATATAAGTTCAGGATCCGCATTGATTTGTACTATTGATTTTTATTTGTTTTAAGTGTTACTCAAATATAATGTTGTATTTTATTTTTCATTTTTATGGTATACATGATCAGTGCCATATTAAGCTTATATACAGAGTGCAAAAGTAGGACGAAAAATTATTGAAATTTAAACAATAGTTGTTACATGTTTTTAAAATATTAGCTTAAATTTATTACACAATGCTCTTTGCTTTATTATTTTAAGAATATCCATTAAATATATTACACAAGACATTTATTTACATGAAATAAATAATTAATATAAGTAAGTATATCAAGTTCATAGTCAGCATAGTTGCATTATACAACGCCATCATAAGAGAATGACGCACACTGTTTAGCCTATTTTCCGCGTGATTGTCTCGCTTTTGCTTTGAAATTAAATGATAAATGATTGTGAGAAAATATTTTTTATTTTCAAATATTTATTTAATTATCAATCCAGGAGGTGATCGCGGCGCAGTCATAACTGTAATCGTGATTAGTTGTAGGTTCGATTCTTACGGTCTCGGTTCTCGGTCCTTGGTTATTTTCATTTCTCTTCTCTGATGAACAAGACGCATCGCAGCGTTGAGTTCCTCCACTCAACACGCAATGTCTCTAACTCGGGGGGAACTGACTACGATGATATGCAAATAAAGCGTGAAACTGGAAAAATATTGTACATAATGTTGTATTTAAGTAAAACATATGTCTAAGTGCGACGTCGTGTAGCAGTCTGTGTTCGAATCCTGCAAAGTGTAGATATAATTGGAATTAAAATATTATTTCCAAAGTAAGTATGGTTTGACAAATCGTGATATTTAGTTCCACCAGAAATGCCTTAGAAAAGCGAAGCGAAAATGGGAAGGCGGAGTAATCTTTTAAATCCACCCAATTATACTACATAATATGGAAATGCTCAGTGCTTATATAAATTGTTATAATAAGCAATAGACAAACAATAATATATGAAGCAAATCAATTATTATCTTCACATACCTACTTGTGACACGTTTAAAATGATATTGATTTAACTCATAACTTACGATAATTGATATACTCACTAGTACCGTGTCCACGAACTAAATGTTACCTATACAAATAGCGTCAGTAATTTCTCTAATAACTTACTTCTATATCTACCAAAAAAGCTTAGATAACAACAAAATATTGGCATTTATACCAGTATAGGTATGTGTTTGATGTTTAATGAACTTGCAGTGTGACGAAATGCATTTGGTTCTCTACAAACACCTTGTGTCGTGACCTCGTTGGCTTTCATCGAGAATGAAGAAAGTAGGCCGGCATAAGCTCATTGTTGAAATTTTCTATGTACAAGGCTTAATCGCTGTGATAAAGTTACGACTGCTTCCGTGTTTGATAACTTTAGCCATGGTAGTTAGTTCTCGTTAACATTTAAATATAGAAGTACTTGGTACATATATCAGCGTACAGATTTAAGTCAATATATAGTTATGTATATTTAAGTGTTAAACAATATAACTGATATTAGTTATTATGAAATATATTAGCCTGCACAGCTTAACGTGTAAACTATTTTTTTTATTAAAAAGAAAAAAAAATAACAATTTAGCTACATTTATACTGAATCACCTTTTACTCTTTATAACAACAGGTTGTAAATAAAATGTTGACAACACCCGATGTGTGTTTTATTATCAAAAGCCAATAACGTATTGCGGCTGGCGGTATACAGCCATTGAGCGGCCTCAATTTTCATGTGCGCTGACCCGGCAACGTATTAATACCGCATCTATTGTACTGAAATGTGTGCAACTTAGTGCAACAGTTTTCAATTTATATTCTAAAACTTTTGATGTCGCTCACGACTGTTATTTAAAATAACTGGGAAATTGCATTTCCGTCATCAAATGCTTATAATTTAAATATATCCTCGGTCCTGTAAAATAAAGAGCACCGGTTTAAACGACGTTGGTCTTTCGCCATGTCTGGACGGAACGACTCTAGATCTTTATATAATACACAAAGAGTAAGCGATGTATAAAAAATAAAAATATATTTTTTATTATGTATAAAAAATTAAACATAGTTTTCTAAATATGTATTTTTCAAAATATATATATTTTTTAAATCTGCGTTCTGTCACAGCTACTTCACTGGTTTCATTTATTTAGTTAAAGTCATAGACCAATCTAGGTTGGAGGTTTAGCTGTCCAATTATAATTAAAGAAACATATAATTGAATATAAGTAATGAATACCGTATGTTTCAATCAAAACTTTTAGGTAATGATAGTTATGGGTTGCTAACAGTTTTATCTGCAACATATATAATAGATAATATGTTTTAATATATATTCTTTACACATTTTTTAAAGATCTACGTAATGAGAAAGATTATAGATTACGGTGAGCACTTTCTTTCAGCAACCACTTTAAAAAAAAAAATACAATGGTAACAAAAATATATATGTATTTCTGTCAATTTCTTTTATTCTTATTAATAAGTAGAGACATTAAGAAATACTTCTTTTCATACGAAATAAATCTTTGGAATTAATCAATTTAAAAGAACCGCGGTGTATTTAGTCTATACATGGGCTTTGGCCATGGAGTTTGCAGTATTTAATCATAGAGTAAAATTGACGCACGAAAATTAGAGTTTCACTTCGTTTTATTAGTAAAAAATAAATGAAGTAGATTACCGTTTTTAGCTACACAGTATACGTTTAAGTATATTTACTAAAGTATAGTATAATTTAAAACATAAATTGTAATATGTGCAGACAAAAAAATATATTAATTAAGTTGCAGTAAAACAATATTTTTCAATTCACCAGTTTTAAAATAAAATAAATACTATAATTATGCATTTTTTATATTCTTCAATAATAAGTTTAATGACTATTGATTATTGCGGTATTATAATTCGAGCGTCGGGGGAAAGCTTTTTGATTAAAATTTATAATTTTATGTCGCTGGCATAGTCTATGGATTTAGTTCACTAATGGCGTGTCTTCCTGTACCACACGTTATAACGTCAAAATGGCAAAGAAAAAAGGCGATGAGAAAGTGAATCAAACTCCTCAAAGTGATAATGAGGAGCAAAATTTTGACGAGGAACCTAGCTTCGAAGACCCAGAAGGATTCGTTGATGATATTACAGATGAGGGTAGGTAAATTAACATGTTGAAGTTGGCCCGGCCATATGCGTCACGTACAAAATTATGTGCATTTCTTTAGTGTATTCATTATTTGTAGCTCTAAGTGAATTTATAGTGTAATTACTCGACAATGTTGTATGTAATTATTATTTTCTGTGCTTGTGAGAACGTAAGCTTGTCTTCAGGAGTGTAGAAATTCATAACCTCACTTTGACGTTGCAGAACTGTTGGCAGACCTCTTAGAACAGAAACCTAAGGAATCCGACGGCTACGAAAATGTGATTGTCGTAGATGGATGCCCGCAGGTCGGGCCTGAACGTTTAGAGAAGCTCCAGAGTGTAATAAACAAAATCTTTAGTAAATTTGGAAAGATTGTCAATGAATTTTATCCAACCACCGAGACTGGCGCCACTACGGGCTACATTTTCTTGGAATATAGTAATCCTCAGAATGCTGCAGAGGCTGTGCAAGCCACTAATAATTGTAAATTAGACAAACAGCACACATTTTTAGTAAACCTGTTTACAGATTTCAAAAAGTGAGTATTTAATATAATTAATATATTTATAGATTTATTTACATTTTAAGAAAATCTTACTTACTTACTATTTCATAAAAAATTATACAATGGAACAATAACTTAAAATTACAAATAACATCAATATGATTAAGCAGCACTATTCTGCAGGTTTGTAGAAAAAAAATGGTTATGTGAGAATTATTTAATAAATCATAGAAAACAATTTGAATATTGTTGAATTTGAAATACTTCATTTATTTTTTAAAACAAGTAATTGGTTAATGTAGTTTTTGATGTAATACAAATATTTCATAATGATTTTAATATCTTATACTATTGCTATGCTAATAAATGTTTGTGTTATTAATATGTTCATTTGTATTTTAGGTATTCAGATATCCCCAAAGAATGGGATCCGCCCGCCCCTCAACCATTCAAGGTGCAATCAGATCTTCAATGGTATCTTATGGATCCAGATGCATATGACCAATTCCTTGTCGGAATTGGTACTGGTGTAGGCCTCCAAGTATGGCAAAACACTTTGCCTGAGCCTATTATGTTGCAAGAGAGACCTGTAAGTAGTATAGCTAATTAATTGTTTATTTCAAATGATATTTTCATAATAATGAAAGACCTAGATATTAGGATATGTACAGAGCAGTGAAGATAAACAAGACCCTTTTGATATATGAAATCAAAATATTCTTTGTTCAAGTTTTGAATTGTCTATAACATAAAATGCTACTATTGTCAGTCCAGTCCAGAACCTACCATCTCTGTAACAGTTGCTTTTTTCAAATATAATTTTACAATATTTTCACAAATATGAGTTGGAGCATTAATGGAGGCATTAATTCTCCCATTTGCTGCATTAACACAATTTAATTTCACACATTAACTTTAGTATAGTTAATATATTAATATAGTTCATCAATATGAATTAATATTAGTTTATATTCTATTCTTCACTTTTTAAAATGTTGTTCTTATGTTAGGTTAAACTAATGCCCTAATGTAGAAATATTTATGGAGTCATATTACATTATAAACTTAAATGTTTCCCCAAGTAGGATGTGATCTTTTTTATTTATAATACTTTATAATTTGATATATATACTATCCTTTGCCTGCAGCTTTGCTTGTGTAGAATATGATACAAAGAAGTTTATATTACAAAGAGGTTTTACAATAATACGTTTAAAATTATACTTAACTAATAAGTTTCATATTTTCAACTTAATATGATGGACATGACTTAAATCAAAAAAGCATGAAGCTGAATAAAAATCAATTGTCTCTTTGTCCATAACATTCACCAAATAGTAAACTATTAACTAACTATTCCAAATATTTTTTCAGAATTGGACTGAAACTTATGCTGTGTGGTCTCCTCTTGGCACATATTTGGCAACTTTCCACTGGAGAGGTGTTGCCTTGTGGGCGGGACCCAAGTTCAGTCAGTTCCAGAAATTCTACCACCCTGAAGCCCGATTCATATCATTCTCGCCTTGTGAAAATTATATAGTTACTTTTTCACCTACCAGCGATAGGGGTGATGATAAGAAACTTATTATTTGGGATATCAGGTAAAGTTGATGAAAACAAAAAAATATGATAAACCCCTATAGTTCAAGTGTCCACCAAATGGTTATTTATTAATACTGTTGAATTCCCACGATAATTTTCGCAGAGGCTGCGTTTTGTCGGTAAACAATTTTTAAGTCGACTGTTTTACTTGCATTCATTTCGATATCTTAGATAAGACGATAGTAGCTATACCTAGATTATATAAATATCTAAATATTAAAACTATTATTTTCACCAACAGGACAGGCCAAGAAAAACGTACTTTCCCACCACCAGACGAATATGTAACATGGCCGATCTTCCGCTGGAGTAAAGACGATCGTTTCTTCGCAAGACTTGGTGCTGACGTGCTCTCTGTATACGAGACACCTAGCTTTGGTCTGCTCGATAAGAAATCTATTAAGATTCCTGGTATTAGGTGAGTTTGACGGTTTGTATTGATAAATATTACACTGTGAATTTGTAAATTTAGTAAGCTACCTATTAAAGTACTTAATGTAAAGATAAGTAAAATTCTTAATAGGTTACAAATTTTCTGTTTTTCTCTCTCAGAGATTTCAGTTGGTCACCTTCTGATAATACCCTCGCGTATTGGGTGGCCGAAGATAAAGACGTTCCAGCAAGAGTGACACTATTAGAAATACCCAACCGCACAGAAATCCGCTCCAAAAACTTGTTCTCAGTCGCAGACTGTAAAATACACTGGCAAAAGAGTGGTGACTACTTATGTGTGAAAGTTGACCGCTACTCTAAAGTGAAGAAAGACAAAAATGAAATCAAATACTCAGGAATGTATTACAATTTTGAAATATTCCATATGAGGGAGAAAGAAATTCCAGTAGATTCCGTGGAAATAAAGGAGCCTATACAAGCTTTCGCTTGGGAGCCAATCGGCTCTAAATTTGCTATTATACACGGCGATGCGGCCAATATGTGTATTAGTTTCTATCAAGTAAACACTGGACAAGCCCCTACTTTACTCAAGAAGTTTGATAGGACCTTCAACCATTTGTTCTGGTCTCCGATGGGACAGTTCATAGTGTTGGCCAATTTCGGCCTGACTGGTGGTGCGTTGGCCTTTGTCGACACTAACGATTTCACCATTATGAACATTTCTGATCATTACCAGGTATTTTTTTTTGCACTCTTTGTATATAAATTTTTAGAACTTTAAGTTAGTTAATAATAAGTAAAATGTTAACCTTTTGTTTGTGTCGTTGGCAATGTAATTTTCGCAGAGTGCATGTGCTCAAGGCAATGTGCTTTACGGATGGATAATGCTAAGAGACTTAATAGAATTTAAATCTAGATTTACTTAAATATTGTCAAAGTGCTATAATTGAATCATTCTCAGCTGCACGAAAGTCAGAGAGTGTGTCAAGGTACTCGTTCTCTCGACGTTCTCCACACCCCGCCCGAATTTAAGACATTGCGTGATGAGTGACTGGATTCAACGCTGCGCTTTGTCTAAGGTGCCAGAGCCAAGAACATGATAATAATTTAAATATTACCTTTTTGCTAGAGGGAATCGAACCCACAATAGTCTAAACACTGTCTCACAATTATGCTACCAATTTCTAAATACATAATTGTATTTATGAATTTGTAAATGAGAGCTATAAGCTAAGTCAAAGTAGTGGCTTTTCACAGTTAGTTATAAACATACAAACAATACAACCAACAAAATTAACAGTGTTTTACTTTTTATAATTCTATATATGTATATAATAGCTTAATATATTTTTTTCATTTTAGATGTCAGGCATTGAATGGGATCCAACTGGTCGCTATGTAGTGACTGGTGTCTCCTCACTCAAGTGCAAAATGGACTGTGGTTACTTTTTGTGGTCATTCCAAGGCAAGATTTTGAGAAGGTAAATGTAAAATTCTGAACTGCTTATTGACTTTGCACTTCAACTATATCTAAACCATTGGTGTTTAAAATATATTTTAAACTAATTATTTGTTTTGGTGGAAATCAAACTCACAATATGTCTGTAATATAAAAAAATACTGGTTGTTTCAAAGTTTACAGTATCTAAGTTTATGTTAAGATGATATAAACAATAATTTCTTCACAGAGTAATGAAAGAAGGTTTTGCACAATTCTTATGGAGACCACGTCCACCGACTCTGTTGTCCGACAAGCAACAGAAAGAGATCAAAAAGAACCTCAAGAAATATTACTCACAGTTCGAGTCTAAGGACCGTATGCGTAGCAATAAGGCCAGCAAGGTAAAGTTTTTAGCTGTTAAACAATATATTTAAATTATTGGTAATTCGCTCGCGGCTTCCTGCGTAAACTACATAACTATAACAATGTAATATTTTCACCTGCCTTCGTGCGTTTTCACTTAAATCACAAACTTTGCTTATATTTATAATTTAAATTGTAACTTTTTAATTTATGAACCGAATTAAATAAAATAAGCACTGAATGTTAAGGAAAATTTACCAAAATACAATATAGTCAAAACTGTATTTAAATCGGTTAAGCCGTTTCTGAGATTAGCATGCACTGCGTTTGCACAGTAAAAAAAAACAGAAAAAAGAACATTGTTTTGAGTTCTATCCTATTTCATATATCTTCCGTGTGCAGACAGCGGTCAGTTACATTTTTTTTGTTTGTATAGGAACTGGTCGCTAAGCGTACGGAGCAAATGAAGAAGTACATAGAGTACCGCGAGCAGAAGACGCTCGAGTGGGCAGAGCAGAAGCCACGACGTATCGAGCTCAGGGACTGTAAGTATTAAATATCTTTAAAATAGTATCTTTAAAATAGTAAAGGATACATGAACTTGGAAAGTGGCGAACGGACACACTTGAGACTTTTGATACTTGGTTCTCTCTACTTACAATGCTATGGGAGACAAAGCGTAAAGCTGAAAACAAAATGCCAACTCTTGTTGGAATATGTATATTTAGTAGTGTTCGATTTTTCAGTTAAGTTTTATATTGTAGTTTATTTGTCATTATTATGAATAAGTGAACTTATATATGTAAGGATTTGTAAAAGTATTTATGTTGACACTATATTTTAATGAATTAGCAATAGGTTTTGACAAATGAGGCCCCAGTATAACAAATTTTGTCTTAAACTATTATTGAAATCATTGCGTTATCCATAATATTTGTAAATAAATCCATGTTTTGCCTTTATATTAATAAAACTAGCTGTGCCCGCAGCTTCGTCTGCGTAGGATTCTAAAATAAAAGTAGCCTAAGTTTCTCCTTATTACATCATTCTGTCAAAATCGGTCCAGCCGTTCTAGAGGTTATCCAAAACAAACAGACAGACAAAAATTGTATAAAATGTTATTTTTGGTGTATGCATCGTGTACATACATATGCATTTAGTAAAAACCGGTTATTTTAATATTACAAACTGACAATAAAATTTTATTTATTTGTATTTATTATATTATTGTCTTTCATGTTTATTAATAGTTAAAATATTTTCCTTTTCAGATGTAGATACGGACGGTCTCGACACCGACCAAACGAATACAGTAGAAGAAGTTGTAGAATTCTTTGTTAAAGAGGAACAATCGGTCATCGAGTAGTCGCCATACATCGCCACGTGTCGCCGGTTGTAACCGCTTAATACAGCTTATAACCGGCTAAAATTGGTTCCGACTGGTTATTAAAGGATATCAACTTTTAATAAACTCACAAACACCATTTGAAAGTTTTTTTATACCAACCCCATATATTATTATAGTCACAAATATTCCGTGTTATAATGTTCAGTGTAAGATTTCGGTATATATATACAATAGGTAATGTTTATAGAAAAATTAAATTGATGTTTCAAATGAATAATGGTCTTTTAATACCTATTCGTTTTACTTATAACTTTTTGGTTATATTTTGGTGGCTAGTTTTTTGGTTACTGAAGAAATATTGGATATGAAATAACATTGAATTGCTAGATGTTTTGTTGACGCGTAGAAAATGCGTTGCTTTAGCAACGTGTACGTCAAGCACTTGGTAGTGTGTGTTACATTTATTTTATGAATTTAATATATATTAACATTTATTATTATATGAATAATACTCTATTATAGTCTATAACTGCCTAATTTCATACTCCGATAATATATCGATGCTGCTCGATTTATAATCATATGCTCTGGTCCTTGCCAGTGGCGGATTTACATATTGTCTTAAAATTATGATCTATGTCAAGTACTTTTATTCATCAATTCCTAACGCACAATAGAGCTAGTTTTTTTTTTGCTCAAGATCTAATTAACTATTTCACCGTTAAAAACGGACTAGGAAAAGTAAGTTATGTGTACCAGCGACGAACTGTTTGTTTCTTTTGATGGGTGATGTTTTCGCATAAATGAAGATAGACTTCCTAATATTCTCTCTTAGATTCTGGTACATATTACCAAAATTCTTTGAGAAAACTGGCTTTTAAAATATGAGCATTCTTGAACTTAATTAATTCCTATACTAGACTGTGACGATAATGACAATTATTCGATCACTTTAGTCAGAAATGAGTTCTATTATTGATTTTATAAGCCTTCTGCCGATTTTCTAAATCCGATACGAGTCTAACAACGAAGACAAGAAATGTGCAAGTCCTGAAAGCCGCGTTCATTTTCATTTCTTCATCGTAGGCTTCATTAACAATTTTTTTAAGTGACTACACCAAAGCACTAGCTTTGACTATTTACTTTGTTTATTCTTTTCAATAAAATATTTCACAAAACAACTATTATATAATTTTGAAAGAATTACCGTTCTTTCGTTTCCGTAGAGCTTACAGGCTCTTCGATAAAGTCATCCCTGATTAGAATCAAGATTGGACTTAATGCTAAGAATTTCTCAATATTCGACATGCATCCTCTGGTACGTATGAGGTATACTCTCTTTAGTTGCGTAATTTTTTTCCTGCGTTGTCAAACTCACAGAAATTATATTTCTAGGAGCAACATGCTCAAGCTTCTGAGCAAGTCTCAGTTGGCACTAAATTTAAATAATGGGTTAAGTAAGAAATGAAAAAAAGCAATCGGTGCGATTTGAGAAGAGAAGGGGTTAGTAGGAAGTGCGCGTAGATGGGATCTACATAGGACTGGGACCTGGATCTGTTGAGACTGAGGCTTCACATTGGACAACATTTAAAATTCCTGGATAATCCCTTATTTCCTGGTCATCTGTCAACCCTAGCATGTCTGCAAGTTCTACATACGGTGTCGAATAGATTATTAAGGAATAATATTTATTAGTTCTATTGCCCGACGGATCAAATGCTAAATTCGGTCCGCAATATAAGGTACAGCCCAATTTCGGTCCTTCACTTCATTATTTTCATATGTCTAGAAAAATATAATGCTGGTAACCTATAGTTTGAAGAGGGAAACATATATTCCACAATTTCTTACTTTTCAGTTTAAAAATATGTCTGTAGGGGGCAGCAAATAAGCTGTGTTTTAGCAGGTTTACACTTTTTCCTGAACCTAGTGTTAAGGCACTCCGTTCTCCACTTTACACCCAAATTCGAGACATTGTGTATTGATTGGCGTAGCTCAACAACGCGCTGCGTCTTGTTTACCAGAGTGGAGAAATGAAAATAATTAAATTATGATCATTTCACCGAGTGGGAATCGAACCCACCACCTATCGCGTTTGCAGTCAGACGCTGTTCCACTGCGCCATGATGGCCATTTAATGTACAAAAGACAGTTAAGACATTAAGACTGATAAGAGATTTTGAAGTCATCAGAAAATCGAAAATAAAAAATTCCGTATGACGCTTATAAAGTAGCAAAAAAAATAGGTACAAAAATTTGCCGCCCTAGACTTCAATCTAATCGGCCTGCTGGCAAATCCGCTTTTGTCCTCGCGTCATCATCGTTATAAATGAATTATTATTTAAACAAGCGTCATTACTTTAGATTAGATAGCACATGAAATTTTAGCATATGTATCTTGCATATATCAATGTATGAGCCAAAATTAAAAAAATTATGAGAGATGGTTTTTAAATTAAGAGGGGGTGAAGAGTGGCTTCAAATGGTTCGTGTAAAATTACACTGCTACTTATGGGGCTTGAACTTGGCTTAACTGGCTACCGTGTATCTATATGACCCAATAAGCATATTGGTCAAACTTTAATCGCTCTTCTCCCGTAGACTATTATAGGTACGTATCTGAAACTTCGTACGCTTACGGACAACGTTGTAAAGGCTAAACGGTGCTAAATTTTGAGAAGTTTCCTTAGTAGAGCTTGTTAGGAAACTTGTCTGGTCATGTCACATAAAGAAATGGGAACTTAAGCACCCCAAAGTTTATTTTATAGAGGGCATCGTGGACTGTAAACGCGATTGGTTGTGGGTTCGATTCACACTCGGAGGAATGATTATATTTGAAACATTTTCATTTCTCCCCACTGGTACCTAAAACAAAGCGCGAAATTTTGATTTAAGGCAAAAACTATAGGACCGAGTGTCTTGTCACTAGGTTCTCTCTTACTACCACGTTTGGGGAAAGAGCGTGAAGCAAATTTTATGCGCATACATTTGGTAGATAATAGTACAATATACAATTTTTGTTTGAACAGTTTTAAAGATGAATGTCACAATTTTGGTTAAATAAAAAAAAGATTCATCTTTGGCCAATACTATCGAGTAGGGATCGAATCCCCAACCATCACATTTACAATTAGAAATTCGCTCACTGCATCAGAAATTGGCATAATTTAAAAGATATTGTTTTTTCTAACTTTTACGTAGTACTAGATAAACCGTAAACGATAAATTTAACAGTTATACATGACGACAAGCTGAAATGTCTAGAACCTAGATATATATAGATTGTGATTTACTATCATAATGGGACGTTGAACGTTGGTAGGAACTAACTGGAGTTCGAGATCGTTACTAGCACTTTAAAGCCCTGTGGGACGTAGCGTTATAATGTAATTGACGTATCGTGTATTGCTAGTCGTGTTCTGCTATTGTAGATAGGTGTTAAATAGAAATTATTTTTCTAGTGTATATATAATCCATACTAATATTATAAATTTAAAACTCTGTTTGTCTCTCTGTCTGTCTATCTGTGACGCTTTTACGGGTAAACCACCTGCCAGATTTGAATGGAATTTGCAATGATAATAGTTGTAAATCTAGGGTCTATCTTTTAGCTTTTTCAAAAATCAACCCTTAAAGTATTGAAATACGGGATGTAAGTTTGTATGAAAAATCTAAACCGCTTCAAGAATTTCGATGAATTTTTTCAGGAAAATATCTGACAACTCATGATCAAACATAGGCTACCATTTTTGTTTTCAAAAACCAATCCCTTAGTGGCTAAACTAGGGGATGATAATTTATATGTAAAACTTAAGCTGCTTAACCGAATGTGAACTTAAAACTCCGTCTTTTCCCGTTTCTATAGGAACTTGGTAAAATCCTCTCGTAGTGCTACCCTACAATTCCCAAGGAACTTTGTGCCAAATTTCATCTTTCTACACACAATAGTTTCACTGCACCTTGATTGCCAGACTAAGAAATTATTATCAAAATAAAATTCTTTAAAGTACGGCTTCTATCGAAGATGATCTGTACTGTATTTCATGAAAATAAAATATAACTCGCTCTGTATAGTAAGTAAATAGAATTTTACTCCAAAGGCGTCTTCTGAGAACTTTTTACCTATTAAATAACCTTTAGAGGGATAAATTGACAAGGGATAGAATATTCAAAAAAATTGTCGTTTGTAATTCTCTTCAAAAATGTTTTACTTAAATAATTTTGTTGTAAAAGTGACAAGACGATAAAATTTTCATAATTGTTGTGTCCCCGTTGACACAAAAAATACGTCACCTCAGCAACGTTTATGTTAATTTTTAGAAAATGCTCTAATCGCTCTGACCGCTTTGGGTGGTTTACAAGAGGCGCGGGTTCGAGTCCCGCTGCGTGTAAATTTGTATAGATTTCTAAAAACGTTTGTATTTCCCTAAGTGTGTGAATAATAATTTAAAATGTTAAAAAATATTATTTTACTAATTTAATATATTTTGTATGGATTATGTTATAAAAATATTAGAATTCTGCACTCACCTATACGAGGTGTGATCAAATTTTGTGACTTAAGCATGGTCGATTTTCGCGTTTTTTTTCTGTTATATTAGTTAGTACACATGTATTTTATGTATGTTAACAATATTAGCCATTTTGAATTGTCAGTTTGTTTTTGACAGATAAGAAGGTTAGTCGTGTTTTGGTGTTCTCTTTGTTTTTTTACTATTCGAAAAAATGGATCAAAGAAATTGTATTAAGTTTTGTGTAAAATATGAAATTAAATGTGCAAGGAAATTTTAAATGTTGACTGTGGCATTTGGCGAGTCTACTATGGGCCGATGCTCGTCCTGGTCGCCCGAGCACGTCAATAAGTAATGAAAACATTAAAGCAGTGAAGAAAATGATTTTGGACAATAGTCTAATCACTATTAGAGAGGGTGCTGATGCTGTTGACATATCGTTCGGCCCATGTTAAGCAATTTTTACGGATGTTTTAGGCATGAAACGTGCGGCAGCGAAGATTGTTCCAAAATTGCTAAGTTTTGAGCAAAAACAACGTTGCATGGACATCACAAACTACTACTACTAAATAACTAAAGACACCGATGAGAGGAAAGTGTTTTGCTTTGATTGAGGAGATAAAAGAAAAATCGAAACAGGAGCTTTCGGCGATGCCAAAAAGCGCGTTTCAGAAGTGTTTCGAGGATTGGAAAAACGCTGGCATAAGTGTATTATATCTGAGGGGGACTTGTAATGAGTTCCTCTGCTCACTTCCAAGAGACACATATAAAGTTAAAAAAGTAATCCATAAATAAATTAACGTCATGACACAACCGTTTTGCGGTTACAATGAATAAACATGTTATCAACATGCAGATGCCGTAAATTTATGATAATTTATGAGAGCAGAAACTAACGCATCTCTACAAATTAAGTCGGTTGTTGGTTATAATGATACATTTATCTGGTAAAAAAATGTTAGTAAATACTTATTATCTGAAATTTCTTTTGCTACATAAATATTTAATGACCAACCTAAACGTTGTCAAAAAAGTAAGGTTCTAAATTTAAAGCCTTTATGTTTATTATATTTGAATATTTTGTTCCAGCTTTACGCTTTTTCCTGCATAGCAGGGTAGTCAGAGAGAACCTGGTGTCAAGACACTCCGTTCTCTACTTTTCGCCCGAATTCGAGACGCTGTTGAGTGGCGGAACTCTACGCCGCGCTTTATCTTAGGTGTCAGAGCGGACTGGAAATATTTTAAATATCATCGTTCCGCAGAGTGGGAATCAAACCCACAACCAATGGAATTTACAATCGTACAGTGGGACATCGTCTTAAATATAAAACGCATCATCTTGTTTTTTTCCATTGGATTAGATTGGATTCCATTTCCAAAGGAAATGCCAAAAACTTTCTTAGAGCTCTCATACACTTCTCAAGGAACCTACATGTAAAATTTTAGCTTTCTACATTCAATAGTTTTCACTGTGTGTCGTATGTTAGTCACTGTGTATAAGTAAATAGTTTCATGTATATGCTTAGTCTTGGTATAAATATTGTAACAATGAACAATTTTTTTTAATAAGTTCTTTGATTTTCATGATTATTACACATTTTAAAAATAAAATTACTATAACCGGATTAATCGCGTATAATTTTGGTATTCGAAAATACATTTTAGATCCCGATGTTTCGAACACTTTACAGTAGTCCATGGTCACAGGTAGTAGTCTACCTGTGTGTGTAGTAATCCGGTTAAAATAGTTTCATTTCAAAAAAAAAAAATCTTGTACGTAACATTTAATACTATTACAGTGTTTTAGTACATTAATACATTAATATAAAATCATTAAAAATATATAAAGCTTATTCAAATTGCATATTCACTCCATTGGCTGCAATATAGTCCTTTAAACGTTGAGGCCAGTCATCAATAGCAGCACGCACTCATTTTATGGGAAAATTCTTCACTGCCAATCGTATGGATTGTTTTAAGGACTCTAAATTATCATGACGTTTAGAGGAAGCCTTACTCTCTAAAACTAACCATAAATCCTATCCCAGTGGATTAATATCAGGACTAGACGGCCAGTCTTCAGCTCTGATTAAGTCCGGAACGTTCAATTCTAACAAAGATTAAGAGGATTGAGTTTTAAGAAGCCGGCACCGAGTCTTGCTGAAAGGACCATTCTTATTATTGAACGTGTTGTCGTGTCGATATCTTGATACATTTGTGGCGATTTTTTGATACCTTTTTCACAAAAATATGGCTCAGCCACTCCTTCATGGCTAACACCCCACCAAACTATCACTGAAGTCAGATAATAACGTAATGCAATCACAGTGATTCAGTTCCCTTTATGACCCCACTGCATTTTAATATCACAAAATATTGGCGTGGAAATGAGAAAACACTGAACAATCATATAAAAATGACAGATTCCTAATTCAAAAGTAATGTTTTGTTTACAACAGTATTTATGGCCAGACTAAGTACATACAAATTTGGCATTTTTTATAAAGAACCGATATGATATGTTCATCATAGTAGGGTGTCAGCGTCTGTACACGTGATGGTAAGGATGATTATATTTTAATTATTTTCATGTCTCCGCTCTGACGACAAGACAAAGTGCATTATT
The DNA here is from genome assembly GCA_038994665.1 of Podotricha telesiphe. Lineage (NCBI taxonomy): Eukaryota > Metazoa > Arthropoda > Insecta > Lepidoptera > Nymphalidae > Podotricha > Podotricha telesiphe. The sequence continues at coordinate 345,524 of JAOYRR010000144.1, forward strand.
GAATTACATCTTAATTGGTAAATGCACAATAAATAGTAAAAATGACATTTTGGCATTTTTTAAACTAATTTATATTTAAAAAAAAAGTCATTGGATCCGGACACGTGTGCAAATTTTCAAGCAAGTCATACTGCATACAAGCATATGAATGTAGAAGCGCGATCTTTCAAGGCGTTTTAATAGTGTACATTTTGTGTTATATCAGGCTAAATTTGTCTAGTTTAATCTAGATAAATATAATTAATTGAACGGTTGAAATATTGTACTTTCAAGACAAAAATAGAAGAATAGTATTAAATAGACGAAACATTGCATTACATTTGGCATTAAAACAAACGGCTGGTCGGCATTTATGGGCGGGTTGTCTCTAACAGTAACATTGGACACGCTAGTCTGCGGTGTGACGTGCATCACGTCACTTGAACGGTATATAGAGTTGAGGGGTGACATTTTTATAGAGGTAAGCCGGTTTTAAAAAAATATAAAAAATATTGGTTCGCCATGGACGATAACATTAATATTCCCTATAGTTAACCAACTTTATTTAAATAGCAAGCAATTTATAATGGATAGAATGACGTCTAGTGATAAAACACCAACTCTTATAAAATATAAATTAAAAATAACGTAATTTAGATTTATATAAGTCTAGTCGTAATTTAGGTTTATATAAGTCTAGTCGTAATTTAGATTTATATAAGTCTAGTTGCGGGTTCGATTCGCACTCGAGGGAATGATTTATATTTAAAAGATTTTCACTGCTAAGCTCTAGCACCTAACACAAAGCACGGCGTTGAGCAATGCAAAGCAAACTGGCAATGTTTTGATTACAGACGGAGTGTGGAGAACGGAGTATCTTGACACGGTATCGACTTGACTGAATGTACTTTGAGAGCCTGAATCCGTTAACTGAGCTTATAAATTTATTATTATTATGTTATTTATTTCCTTACGGATCTCAGCAAAAAGCTTGGTGGTGCCTGCCACGGGCTAAGCCAAGTGGGTCATTTATTGTGTATGGCTGTGGGTGTTTGAGCCGTAGATGTCAGGAATCGCCGAACTATAGAGCAAAGTCATATTTAGAAAACGTATAAAAATTTGAACGCAGCGGATTTGAACCCGCGCCCCTTGAAAACCGTTCAAGTGCTCTGACCGCTAAGCCATGCGTCCCACCTCCAGCTACGTTGAAATTTATACGCTTATTACAATTTGTATAATATGTATAAGCACTTTCAACGTAGCTGGAGGTGGATCGGCTTAGCGGCTGAACGGTTTACGCAGGCGCGGGTTCAAATCCCGCTGCGTTCAGCTTTTATACGTTTTCTAAATATGTCTTTTCAATTCCCCCTTAGTGTGGGAATAACACTTTAAAAAAAAAAATGTTAACAAAATATATAGAGCAAGTGCTCATTATTACTGACTTTGTAAAAGGATGAAAGTGTTTTGTTTGTAAAAGGAAGAAGTTATTTGTTAAAGACATAGCTTAGAAAACGTATAAAAAGAACGCAGCTTCGGATATGAACCCGCGCGTCTTGAAAACCGTTCGCTCTCTGACCGCGCCGCGCGTTCTACATCCAGTTGCGCCTGAAATTTTATACGCTTTTATTACAACTTATATTTGTTGTTAGCATCTCTATGAGCGATTTTACAAATTTCTGCTACCCAAAGATTATTCTACGAACAATCAAGTTCTAAGGCTATTTATTAAATATATATTTTGTTAACATTTTTTAAAGTGTTATTCCCCAAATACCGCAGTTCTTGAAGTCATTTAGAGAAAACGTATAAAATCTTTTTTCAATTTACTTAGTGTGGGAATAACACTTGGAAAATATTAACAAAATATAGGTTATTTGTTCCTTTTTTAGAATTAATGTTATGTCAGGTCTATTGTTTGTTGTAGTTTTATCAGTTTCCGGTCCCAATAAAAGCTTAGTGTGTTGATTATCTAGTACATTCTTAGGTTTATTTATAATATAGCTCTGATGCCTTTAATTCATTAGATTATACTTTTAATCCGGGCGAGTCTGTATTTGCTTCGTTACATTGTTATGTCGTTCAGTATATTGCTTATTTGGTAAAAAATTCTTACACATACACCGGTTATATGCTCTATTGTCTCTTGGTTTGTGTTACATAATCTACATTTGCCTGAAACTACAGTTGGGTCCTTAATTATGTATTTTTGTGTTTATAATGTGTTCTTGGATGGCGACCATAAATCCTTCTGCTTCTTTATATAAATTTCCTCTGGTGAGCCATGCATTTGATGCCTCTCTGTCTATATTTTCTTGTTGTAACTGAAAAGAATGTTTTATAGTGCAGTGACTTTTGTGCTGTTACTATTTCTTCGGTAGGTCTGTTATTATCATTTAATTTTAGAAGTGTGCTTGACGTAGATATTAACGTAAGAGCTTTATGTATGGGACTGTCATTAATTTTGCTGTGCATGTATGTGTGAATGTTAAATATCTGTTTATTGTGTAGATTTTTTATATCAATTACTTCCCTACCTCCTAAGTTTCTCTTGAGGTTAAATCTTTCTATAGCTGAGTGAATGTGGTGTATGTTATGTTTGTTAAACGTTGTCCGGGTCAGTCTGTTAAGACTTTCTAAGTCTGTAATTGTCTTATTTGATTCTAGATTCGTTATTTTGAAATATGTTCTAATGAAAGCTTCATTGATATCATCTGTCCATCGAATTCGTGTTGATGATGTTGTTAAAATTGATTCACTATTATTTTTAGTTATTTGTGCAATTGAATTGGTTACATCCATACTGCTTTGAATATCTTGCCTTATTTCATCTTATAAGCATTGTGGTTAAAATTTACTCTTAACTATGGACCTTATGTTGAACTACTAGTCTTTATATTTTACTGTAATTTTTTTATATAACAAATCAAGGTAGCCACGGTTTTTTGTTTCTAAGCATGTAATTGTCAGGTATGTGCGCATAAACTGGTGGATTTCCGCCACCAGACGGTATTATTATTATTAATAGCGATATCTGAGAACTTAATAAAGTATTTATTTAACCCAGTAATATTATTCTTATTGTTACTAACAAAATATTGCTGTAAACGTTTTTATGGTATGAATATCTTTAGACGCCCGTATCAATCACTTAAAAAAATAACTCTCATTTAACATTCATAGCAGTGTGACGAAATATATACTCATTTGTAATTGAGACGAAATATATACTACGTATATTGAGGACGTATCTTAAGACGAAATATATACTCGTTAGTAATTCGCTATTTTAAATTTCGATTTTTTAAACTTCAAACTCATCTCTTGGAAAGGGTGAAAGTATTAGAAGGCCATCGTGGCTCAGTGGTAAAGTGACGGAGGAATGATTATATTTAAATTATTTGCATTTCGTCGCTCTGGTGCAAAAAATTGGAGAAAGCAGCGTCTTGTCACTAGGATCTCTCTGATTACATCTGTTATGCGGAAAAAAGTTGAAACTGTAAAAAAAATTAATTAATAATAAAAAATAATTTGAAATGAACTTAAAGATGAATTCGATGCCTATAAAATTGAATTTTAAATTAAAAACATCGAGTTGACACGTTCAAAAATAAATCAGATGAACATTTGAAGTAACAAAACCTATATAACGATGAAAACTATTTAATTATACGTGCTACGATGTGGGTTCTATTGGATAGTGCCTAACTTAATATATATATTTCATTAATACAGTGAGTCAAAGTGTGGCTTGGGCTTTACGATATGAGGAACAAGCAAACAAGCAAACAAACAAAACAAAGACGCTACCACTACGCGACCGCTGCATCTACTTTTGTTGCGCGCGGCACGAATTGCAAACTCAGCACGACACACTCTCCTGGTACATCCTGTAGCAGAACTGTCATTAGTTCAAGTGTAGCTATAGTTCATGACTCTTTTGATTTTGGTTTCGCCGATATTGTCACTAGGTTAAGTTTATTGTTAATTTATTTGAATATTAAATAAATTCAAGTTCAAAGTCGTATATCTTCGCATCCTCCGTTTGCACACAACGCAATCAACATACAAACAAAAAAAAAACAAAAATAATGTTTATAAAATACCTGCCAGCTTGTAACAGGAAATGATTCGAGATGAAAGGAAATACATTGTTTTTTTAAATATAAGTACATTTCTGGCTGTGCCCGGATAGCTTTCACCAGGCAATCAAATATTTTAATAAAGTAGCTTCAGTTTATTCCATAGAAATACAAAGGTACGGCGTGACTTCATAAGTACAAAAGCAAGACTGGCAAGTAATTCTAAAAACAGATATTAAATTGACTATAATAGTCGTAACTGACAAATTACAATAGCAATTTTTGCTAAATAATGTGCATACCGCAAAACACCGAGCACTGCTTTAGTTACGGCGCTTCATTGAAAGTCAAATGACGTTTACTTTGTAGGTATCTTTTAGATATATATAGAGGTAGATGAGTGTATAAATCGGAATGTATATCAACATCAATACACGAAATATTTGAATTAGGCAATTTTAAAAGCTTTACTTAAATTAGTTAATTTAAACATCGTGGCGGAGTGTGATAGCGTCTAACTGTATACGCGATGGTTGTAAGTTCGACATCCAGTTCATTCCCAGTGAGTTCGATTAGATTTAATGATTATTTTGAAATGAAACTATTTTGTTTTCGAAAATAAATTTTAGAAACCCGAAGTTTCGAACAATTTACAGTAGTCCGTGTACACAGGTAGGTAGGTAGTCTACATCACGGATACCAATAATATACGCGATTAATCCGTTTATGAATAGTTTTATTTCAAAGTGTGTAATGTGTGGCGAAAATGAAATATTATTTATGTAATGATTAGACTTATGATGTAATGATTATATATAAATTATTTTCTTTTCTCCGCTGTGAGGACAAGACCGAGCGTGTTTTTGATTTCCGCCCTTTAAAACATAATGTCTTGTTTGGTCTGGGTTCTAGAGAGAACCCAGAGGCCTACTACTACTATGAGAGTATAGCTGAAAAATATATATTTCAATAATAATTTAAAATAAAGTCTGTGTCGTAAAATAAACGACTCAGTTTTGACTATGCGCTAATTCCGACTCCCACAAAAATGTTATATGTTAAAAAAATATTTGTATATTCTGTTACAGTTTCAGATTTAAAGCCTAGCTCTAAATTGGTCTCTTTAAAAACTTGTACCAACCTACATATTATGTAAATATTTTAACCATTTTAAAGTGTTATTCACACACTTAGGATTTGAAAAATATTATAGCTTATAAAAAATTGTTAGAATTAAGCGTTTAAGAATTTCTTAGAAATCTCAGCAATCAGAGCGTGGATATGAGCCCCGCTACGTTAAAAATGTTATACGTTTTCTAAAAAACTTCTTTCTCTTCCTACAAAAGCTCGTGTATATTTAAATGATAATTTATCATGTTAAAATTTAACGTTTCGTTAGCCAAAACTACTGGAAAACTACACAGAAAGCTGTAATTTAGCATACGTATTTAGCTGAGTGTAAAAGAGCTTTATGAAAGGATTTCCTTAAATTTTTACTTATAAATGACTAAATAGTATGGAGAGGGCCATAAAACCCACAAAAATATAAAATTTGCGGACAGTCGCAATTCTATAATAGTTACTCAATCGAAATAAATATGGTCCATCTATCTATCTAAATATGAATGATGAAATATAAAAACAGTTTTATTGAAAATAAAACGGTATTATATAATCATACTCATAGGTTAGGCCAATAATAGAATTATCCTATTCATTTCTATTACTGTCATTTGTAACCCTTGCAAATATAAGTTTATGTTCATACGCCAGCTATATGTGGCCGTTGGCCAAGAAAATTACGTGGGGTTTCACAGGTATGTAAATGTATGGCACTTCAGTTATCATTTAGTGGAAAACTCGTAAAAATATTTTAGAGACGAGTTTGATGCGTAAAGAATATAAGGTACACTCTTGTTTATGAAATAGCTCTATTTGTTTGTGAGAGTTTTAAAAAATATTAGCATAGTTTTATAGTAACGTAATATAAAGGTATATTTTTACGATTGATTTAAGAAGTCGTTTTTGTAGTATTATTAGTGTTTTTTTTTATGTTTGCATTATATACATAATGTTTAAAAATAATGTAAATATGGAGACTTAAGAATATATAAATCAAAGTATAAGTCATTACCATTTGCGGTATCAGGTCTTCCTAATAAAATAAAGCAAACAATAAACGCTCTAATAAATTTAAATACTTATTACTTATAGCTTGAGAAGAACAAGAACAAATTCGTAACAAGTTATTTTATTAGTAGTTCTTAATGTTTTCAAAAGTATATGAATGCAGAATATTTTGGTGAATGAACGCGCATGAGCGTAGCGCCCGGCTCTGTCCATTCAGCGGCAGCCTTCAGTTTGGCTGAAAAACTGCGGTCGCTCGCACGACCCGCTATACATAGGTATTTGAATAAATTTCATCGCGTCCGGCTTTCAGTGCAGTGCATATAGTGATATATACAGCTGTTTTATTGTGATTATATATATTGCTATTCATTGTTAAAGAATTTAGAATTTATGGTAAGTCTTTCTTGCCATTTTTTTTTAATCCTTAAGACTACGGGAAATTTGTTTTTACAACATTGTTCTTTTTTAATAAAAATAATAGTTTAAAGTAGTGCCTGAAATTTTTTTAATTTAAAAATGGAACTCAAACCATTTTTAAAGGAACCTGTGATTTTGTTAGATGCAGTTTTCAATGCCATATCGATTTTGATTGTGATTACCAATACTTTATCAACTTCTCATCGAATATAATGCTTGAAAATGAACTAAATTCAGCCTAAATAAAAAGAAAATAATTCTCGGGTAATAAATAATGTCTGTATATATTTATTAATATTTTTATTGAAATATTTCATTCAATTTTGGGGAGGAGCGCGAACGGTCATTGTTACTACTAGTTTTCCGGTGCAGTTTCCACTAACTTAGGTTTCACAGAACGCAAATTTCTTTGAAATGCAATTTGTACTTAATATGATTTATTAATAAAATTGTGGATGATAAAATGGGATGAAAACTACGTTTTTAGAAGTTAGACAGCAAGTACTTCATTATATTCTATATATTATTAATTGTTTAAATGTATTTAGTATAAGCATGCTTTTTGTAGAGTAATTATACTATTTTACTATACAATTATATTTCAAACATATGTTTGTCATTTCTTACAGTTACATAATATTTATCCATTTCATAAAATCATTTGAATTTGAATACATTTTCCATATCAACGTCCTTGGAATCCAGAACAAAACGAGTTGACACGTACTTTTGATTCAGTAATGTAATTTTTAAATCATTAACTGATTTAAATAAAAAATCCTTTTATTTCTTGCTACGCAGTAAAGAAATAACAATTTGATATAAGTATTTGACTAAATAGATAACTTTTTACCTGCTAGCTAGTTTGCTAGCCAGCTACTTTTATAAGGTCATTTGCCCAGCGTATATTTGGTCTGCCTCTTTTTCTGTAGCCCGATGACCCTAGCCATGATGTTGTCTTTATGGTCCAGCGATTGACATTAAGTCTGGCTACATGTCCAGCCAATCCCCATTTTAGCTTCTGTGAGTAAGCAATAAAATCCGCCATACGGTCATAAGACAGAAAACTAATGCCTTCGACGCTCGTAGTCACTCATTAACTGATTGATTAGACATATATACATACATACAAACGTACACACAAAAAATGGATGACTCTTGCTGATTATTAATCTGAACGAAAAGGAATTTGGGTTATAATTGTTAACGCTGCATATTTTTTTATTTCTGTTATCGGATATATGTCCAGATACCGGATACCGGATGCAAGTACCAGAAAAAAAAATATCTTTAAAATCATTTAAGATACTAGATACTGCTTATAGCAGATAGATTTATCGCAAAAAGAAAACACATTGAGTTATATATTGTAGTCTATATATGGAGCGCACGTCTCTCTCTTTATATCAGAAGTATTATAAAAAACGAACACCAAAAAAAAAATTGTGAAAATACGAATTGAATATTTGAAGTTTAATAGAAAACCTATGTATGGTACAATCTTATAAAACATCTTGACTAATTTCGAAGACATTTTTTCTGGTTAAAGTGACTTGCATAATTTTCAAACCGGCATCCAGTACAGAGTTTATAGTTTGGTAATTTTTAAATAATTAAAGGCCTTTACCCGGTCTGTTTAATTAAATTAAATACTATTACAATATATTTTTAAAATAAAAAAAAATAATGAGCTTTTGTCATTATTCTTAACTTAATTCAATATATAATGAGTGAAGAGAAATTGAAAACATATTTAGAAAACGTATAAAATTTTTTAACGCAGCAGAATTCGAACCCGCGCCTCTTGGAAACTGTCCAAGCACTTTGACCGCTAAAAAACATGCGTTCTACATCCAGCTGCTTCAAAATTCTTATACGCATAAGTTGTAATAACTTATTTATGTTATGTTGTTAGCATACAGATTTTTACAAATTTCTGCTACCCAAAGATTATTTCTACGAACAATTGTTTGGCAAGAGGGAATGCTATTTAATTAATATTTTTTAACATTTTAAAATGTTAATCACACACTATTATGTGTATATATTAAAAATATATTTGGAAAACGTATAAAAAACTGTTTTTATACGTTTTTTTACGCTTTTTCCCACATAGTACTCAGAAAAAACCTAGTGTACAAACACTTGGTTCTTCGTTTTCCGCCTGAATTTTTACAAAAGTGGGTGAATAAATATAAACTAAATGTGATCATTCCCGGATTGGTAATCAAACCCACAACCATCGCGATTACAGTCATTCGCCGGAGTCCTAATAAAGGTTTTCTTTAGTAAAGTGTGTGTTCGTAAAGTGAAGGGCATTGATAAACTTTTTATTGAAATTCATAATTACTTATGCCTTTCCATTAATTTAATGAAGGAAATCGTTCTTTTACTTAGGCACTCGTATTGTGTATGAAGCGTAAGAATTGATATAATTTATAGAACCCTTCTGAAGTTTTTATTTTCTGTTTTACACTCAAATATATACAAATAGTTATAATGGTCATACTTTAATTGTTCAGATGGTAAATATATATAAAGTAAATTTAGACCTGTCTATACTTTTCAAACGCCTAACTAATAGTTTTTTCAATAAGTAATCTATCGTTTTGATATTGACTTTTACAGACCAACCTATTTTATCCTATCTAATCCTATCTTAATATAGGCACAGTATATTATATATATCATCAAGTTTCTCCCCCATACAATAGGCTAGGCAAAAAGACCTTAGTGTAAAAACAAAAATGGGCGAAAATTATCAAACAGTGACTCTATTATTTCCGCCAACGCCGCGCTGTCTTACCAGGCCGGGTAAATAAAAATAATTTAAATATACGAGTTTTCAAGTGAGAATCGAACCCTCAACCATCGCCTTTGCCCATCACATCATTGCATTGCTCCACAACGGCATTTTTATGTAATTTGCTTGAAAGTGGAACGTGCAAATTCGCTTACAGCGTTCTATCTACATCCATTTTTGTATCTTAAGTGAAAAGTTCGTAGGGACATCTTTGTTAGATTTAGAAATAATATATTTTCATTAGTTGGCGTCGTTACTTATTAACAGTGATGTGTTGACTGTTTTCTCCCGTACACTCGGTAGGGTTTCTATTATTTATTTATCACTTGCTCCTGAAATATCTTATTAGATAAATTAACTAGTAGTTGTTGGTTTGACAGCAATGTGGAGGACAAATAAATATTCGAAACATACGAATATATTTTTTTTTAAATTCAAATTTAATGCCATGGCCATGGTTGTGGGTTCGATTCCTACTCGAAGCAATGATTATTTTGAAAATATTTTCATTTCTTCGCTCTGGTATCTAAAACAGAGCGGCGCTGAATTCCATCACTCAACACGCAATGTCTCGATTTAGAGAGAAAAGTGAAGAACAAAGTTTAGACGAAACACAATGAGCCATTTATAATGTAATGGTTAGGTAACTGATAAACATTGTTAAGTAATTTTGAACCGTATATTATTATGAAATAATCTGAGTTATATGGAATCGAATCTACTGCCTTCGGTTAAGCAGCCTAGACACCACTAGACCAACCACTATACCACCAGGAACATTAAATGTCAAATAACTTTTGCAAAAGGCAAATTTAGCAGATCTACGGGTAGTAAATGTTACATACATTGCAGAGATTTTATTCCTTTTGTAAACATTGTCTTATTTTATATTCAGGTACCATTCTCAACACGTCATGTAATATACCTATGCTTTCTTATTTAAAAGGATGTGCATACGTTCAGGTGACTTGGCATAGTTCCCGAAATATATATATATATATATATATATATATATATATATATATATATATATAAATAATACTCTAATACTTTATTTATTTTTAAGAATAGTTTGAAGAAGCACTTTAAGTTGTTTGATGTTTGTTCACACTATCCCATTCTTAATTTGCTATTTCCTATTCCTTAAGGTTCCCTGGTAGAAATCGCTACTTTAGCGATGAGAGCGCCTATTGTACACGATACGAGTATTCTTGTACTTTGTATTTCTCTAAGCTTCCAGCTTTTTCCTGCATAGCAAGGTTATTAGAGAGAACCTAGAGTCTAGACACTCCGTTCTTCTTTCTTTCCGACCTACATCAAGACATTGCATGTGAAGTGGTAGATATCAAAGCCGTGTTTGTCTTACCAGAGCGGATAAAGAAAAATAAATAAATGATTATTCCTCCCAGTGAAAATCAAACTCTCAACCAATTGCGTTAGCTGTCACATGTGACGATGGCATCACCCTGTCCCTTTTTCTTACATTTGTAATATATGTTTCAATTACTTGAATGATACAACTATAAAACTTATAATCATATTATCTTAGTTTACTTATATTCGTAAAAATTTGTTATATAAATTTTATTACTATACTTTTGTTAATATTAGTTTTCTTCGTACTGTGTTTATTCGATTAAAACTTACCGTAATATTCGTCATCCGCTGCGCTGTAGTGTATTATGGCAGCAATTTTTCATTCATAAAGATGAAAGTTGAAAGGAGTTGCTTATAATTATCGTATATTAAAATGAATAGGATTATAGCATATTAAAATGGTAGATTTCAATAGTAGTTTCGATAGACAGTTAAAAAGAGATGCCTATTGAAATAAAACAGACACATAATGTTAAGGAAAATTTTCAAAAATATTATAGTTAAAACTGCATTTAAATCGATTAAGTCATTTCTGAGATTAACCAAGATCTTAGTGTCAAGACACTCCGTTCTCCACTTTCCGCCCGAAACTCGTGACATTGCGAGTTGAGTGGCGAAACTAAACTAGATCGGAGAATTTTTTTTGAAATGTAATCATTTCCCAGAATAGGAATCGAACCACAACCAATCGCGTTTATTGCACCACGTAGGCCTCATTTTTGTCTTTTAATAATCGCGATGTATATGACATCAGACGAGCAGCTGTCTGCAGCCAATAAGACATAAGAGGCTTGTGAGTTTTTATATTTCCAAAAACAAAAGCTTGACTCCCAACCAGATTGGATGAGAAAAAAACTTTTGTTCACTTGCTGCACGCCAGTGATATAAATCAAACGTGCAATGTTGGTTATAGAATGTGAGCTGATATGTACAGTTTCGATGAAAGACGATTTTGCAATTAAAATTAAATATTTTTTTCTTAAAATAGTAATCTTATAGATTTTTCTTATTATTTTGTCCAATATATAACTAGTAATCAGTGATAATGCAATTAAAAGTTAGTAGCAATGAATTCGTGTAAGAAATTTACGACATTCCTAAGAAACTCCCTCTTTTGGGACACCGACCCTTTTCAAACTTAACTTAAGCTTTTACTTTCAAAAACTTAAACTTTTATAAATTCACGCACTTGGTCATGGCACATCGGGTAAAGTAGACACAATCATGATAATAACACAATACATGTTTTTTTTCGAACAAACCTTAAGTTACAGTTACAGAAATAATAAAGTATATTATATAAAAAAAATCTGTAAAAATGTGTGTAACAATATGATAACACCTTTTAGTAATATGATACAGTTAAACAAATTCTATCTTGTGGACTTGTGTTTTTATTTCTTGTTTTTATCAGCTTCTCAGTTTTTTTCCCATAGCAGGTTAGTCAGAGAGAACCAAGTGTTAAAACACTATGCCTTATAAATATGTATAATAAAACGAAGAAAATCTATAAGAACTAGCGCTCTTAGCAACAATCAAGCAAATATTCCTAGAGGAATGAACTAAATAAATACAGAACGGGCCAATTGTACCGTATTTTTCTTTTTGGTCATAGAATATAAATGGTCTTTCCAAGTGCTCAATTATTCATGAAGAAATAATCACGCTCGACCACCATTACCCACACCACAAATACATATCATTTAAATAATCTGTTATTTTTTTTCTATATTTCTACTAAAAACCAAACACCATCAATCTAAACAAGGATTCTCTATATATAACTACTAATTAGGTTACAATAGACAGAAAAGTTTCTTTGTGTTCAAGTTATATCTCAACGTAAAGTACATTCTAAGTAATTAAACTTTACAATCAGACAGTAAATTTGTTATTCAACTGTGAGACTTAGGATTTCATGGAATAATAATTATTTGTGTACAGTCAGGCAAAAAAGTCAATATTAATCAATATGGTCTATAATATCCCATATATGTAAATGGTATCTGTTTATTATGACGATAATTTTGTAAAACTTGCTGATAAATACTAACTTGTCATGAAATACTTGTGCTTTAGTTTATTTTGTTGTCGAAGTAGGCCCAAATATCATTGATGTTCTTGGCTTTCTGTCTAATCTAGTCAAGATATAAAAAAACTGTGTCTTCTTCATCCGTTTCTGAGCTCGGTGTTGGATTTTCTGCTACAACACGTACAACCTTAGATTGTCAAATCAGGTAATTGAGCTTTCTTAACTACTTCAAACTCTCTTACTATATCAAATTAGAAAAAACACAAGTGTACATTTCTCTTCACAGATTCTTCTATTATATTTAAAATATTTTCATTTCTCCACTCTGATAATCTGATCTGATAATCAATCTAAATATATTTGGGAGCAACGACATTAATATTTACAGTTGTTGTATTAATTTGCTATTTCTATATTGTTTGTAGAAATCACTTATGATTTCATTAATTTATTATTTAAGATATATACTAGTATACATTGCATAGAAGATTCAACTCGTTTAATAATGTTATACATGGTGAGAATAAATACTATGATTGAAAGGTCAATCAATTTTTAAAGTAATGTTTGAGTGGGAACGAAGATGAAGTTTACAAATGCATAAAGATAGTTTAATAAAGCCACAGTATTATCAATTGGTAAATAAATTATATTTTATCTTCTTAATAAATTATATTTTATCTTCTTAATAGTAATGTTTTTATTGTGATCTTAGAGATATTTTGAAACATATCTACAAGTAACACATAATGTGCCAAGCATCAATATTTTTTGAATATGGGTCAAAAAGCTTAAGTGATCGGTACAACGCTGGAAATATCAAAATCTGGGTGACCAAGATATTCAAGAACGGTAGGGAACTGTTTGTGACTACCCAAACCTTTCAATTCGGACGCGTGCAACTACTTTTAATATGCATAGATCATCATTACACCGCATTGTGCACAAATACCTATAGCTTCACCCCTACAAAATTCAATTGGTGCAAGAATTGAGGCCCCACTGGGACTGACTGGCATCTAGTCAGCGGCTGACTTCGTAAATCAGGCAAATGAGTACTTTTCAACGTTTACCAATATCTTGTTTTCGGATAAAGCTCATTTTCATATTAAATAAGTAATAAGTAAAATTGCCTCTACTGGAGTGCATTGAATTCGAACGCATGAATGGTTATATTTGTATTGTTTTCATTTTGTCCTTCCGGTAGTACAAAGAGGGGTTGAGCCTAAAAAAGAGAATTTTCGACATTCAATATCGGTGTCGGTGTCACTAGGTCCTTTTTGCAGAGAGCGAAAAGATAGAAGCTGAAAAATATATTACAATCGTCTGGAACATATGACATGCTCAGAAACAAAAAAAAATGCCACCTTAAAGGAAGTTATTATAGCATTGGTTCCAAAGTCAACGCAAACGTAGTTGCAGGTATCGACTAGTATTAGAATAAATCTAGTGGGTACATATTGGGAACAGTTTATAACACCTATATAAACATAAGAGCCTCGCTGATGCCTTTGCCTTCGTTGACAATAGTCTACACTACGCCGCTGCAGAGCAATATATCAGTAAGTTTTCTCTGTGGACTTAACAGACCCAATGTTAGAGATATGGGAAGATGAAAATATATGTCTGTCATATAATACAAAAGTATAATGTAATCCCCACTTCACGAGAACTAGTCCGCTATTAAAAACCTTTTATGTAGTAGTAAAATGCCGACCGATATCGACCGTTAACTTTTCTACGGGAGTTGGGGGCATTGATTGAATAAGGAAACACTTGAAAAGACTTTCCTAAAACAGTATTAACCCCTTTTAATAAAGGGCAGGTCAAACAACAAAATCGGGTCATATGGTCTTGCCAAATTATGATATATATATATATAAATATATACTTTTAATAAATTATTCACATTAAAATATTTTTTTATTTATAAGTTATAAGCTCTGTCTGTCTGTATCTGTTTAATAGAACAATACACTTAATAATATTTTATTATGAAGTTTATATTTTATTATTAATAATATTCTATTAACTTCTTAGGGCCGAAATTCTCAATTCATAATAAAAAGTATAAAATGTTAAATTAGTATGAACAGTTACTTATGTGCTACCGTTTTTTCAGTATGACAATATCGATTTTTTTTTATGATTCGTATTTGTCAGTTACAAAGAATATAATAAGAATATTTCTTATATATTTTCTAGAATTTTATAAGCCATAATAATTGTATACGCCTTTTTATGCCCCCAAACTGCTTTCGTCTGGTAATAGCTTATTAAAATAAAGTCTACTTCAAGAAATTAAATTTAGTTACTGCAAAAGCTTGTACGAAGATAAACCGACAAGATAATTGAAGAAATTCCTCTTCACCTACCATTCGCTTAGTAAGTAGTAAAACAAAATACTTAAAAGTACTTTGTGCTATTATTTCCAGTCCGTAAATGTATAAAATTAAACTATTACAAAGGAATACTTTATAATTGGCCGAGATATTTTTTCATAAAACCATCAATAAATTGAGACTTTACGATAGGCATATACATATATACTGTGAAAAGTAGTTTTTTTTATATACTTTCTACGTTACGTTCTTCACGCTTTATCCTTAGCGGGGTAGTCAGAGAGACCAAAGCGCTAAATAGAGCGCTAAATACTACCCTGCATACTTCTTAAGCCTCGTCCACAGTCATCAACTTCTTCATACACTTTATGCCTTTTACGTGACCTTCCTCCAGTATCACCGTTACTTTGTTCTCCAAGGTCAACCAAGGTCTCACCCAAACTCTCTTAACACTCACCTTTGCTTCATATGTCTTTCTAACCATAGTTTCATCACTCATCCTCTTAACCTGCCCAAACCATCTGAGCACGTTATTTTCCCTTCTTACTATAAGGAATTCTGTTTATCTCTTCAATGCGGATTCGATCAGCTAAGCTAACTCCGCACATCCTACGAAGAGGTCGTATCACTTCGGCTTTCATCTTTCGTTCTTCTCTTGACATACTCACGTTTCGCTGCCATATGCTCACATTCAACCGTCGCATCAATGCAAATAGAGCACCGTTAATCCTGTTACCGGCAGCAATTCACCTTTCTACATCCATATCGTATCCGCCATCACTACTAAACATATTTCCTAGTTATACTATTTTATTCATCTGTTCTAATATCGATTCATTTACCCTTCTTGTATTACGTTCATTATTCATCACTTTCTAATACCAAAATCTTAGTGTCACTCACATTCAGGCTTGAAAAAGGCTGTCAAAAAGACATATTTAGAAAACGTATAAAAATTTTAACGCATAACGCTCTGGTCAGAGCGCTTGAATGGTCCCCGAAATCCCGGAATCCCGCTGCGTTCAAATTTTTATACGTTTTCGAAATATGTAATTTTCAATTTCCTAAGTGTGCGAATAATACTTTAATAAATGTTAAAAAATATTAAATAAATAGCATTCTCTCCTGCCGATTTAAACGATTGAACGATTGTTTGTAGTAACGGTAAACGGTCAACGGTCAGAGCGCTTGAACGGTTTTCAAGAGGCGCGGGTTAAAATTTTATAGACGTTTTTTAAATATGTATCTTTCAATTTCCTAAGTGTGCGTTTAATAACACTTTAAAAAATGTTAAAAAAAGGCTGTGAAAAGTTTAATTTATTATCTGGTTATATATAAGAGTGTTATCTGGTTTGTTATTTGGTATCTATATTCTTCACACCTCTAACCCATTGCCTTCTTTTTTTTTCCAATACCTTAAGGTTGTCTAAAAGAAATCGCTGTTTTAGAGATAAGATAAGTGATATTTCGCTATTTAGTTTTTTCTTTTATGTTTATGAGTGTACAATAAAAAATATTATTATTATTATTATCTGTAAGCTATCAGGCTGTAGTAGATACTTTAAATTATTAAGAAACAATATAAAAAACGAGATAAAAGCTACAGCTACTCTTTTTACTTTTATTATTACTTACAGTGGTCAGTGTCAGACTGTCTGATAATAAAATCAAAGTTTAATGATCACAGGTTGTGAGTTTGATTCCCACTCGGCCAAATGATTATAGTTTACTTTTATAATACTTTATTTTAGGTATTCACTTCATATTTAATGTATAGGTGGAAACTTTATTGTATTTATGTGTTAAAAAAATATGATATTGAGTTCGGCCACACAACACACACTGTATCGAATTCAAGTGCATAGTAAAAATCAGGAAGCCATGGCATTAGATCTGCCTACTGCGGGGTTTAAAGTGAACCTTAAAAATATAAATGAACATGAATAATAATAAATTATAATGAGTTTTCACATAGCGTTAATACATACATGTGTCATTTATAGATTGTGATTTTTTGTTTTGTGATCCAGAACCTCTCTTATCATTCATAGCAAATTCTATGGTGCTATACAGATAGCCCTTTCATTTGTTGGCATCAAGCGAAATATATCTTCATTAGCTCCGGATTAAGAGTTTATACTTTTTCTATTAACTGTGTTGAGAATGAAATGAAAAGTAGAAGGCATTTCATTTTAAATTGTTTGAGTTTTAAGTCGTAACTAATGGAATAAAGGCGATGAAAAGCTTTTACGAGACTTATATTTATTTTATTTTGTTTCAAATTAATAATTTACTGATTTATTAGTGACAATGATATATATATATATATATATATATATATATATATATATAGCGAGCATTTCATTTCCAATTCTCAAGGCGTGTTATCATTTATAAAATCGTTAATTAGGTATCCAAACATTAATACACTAACGCTCTTTCAGTTTTTTTTTATTGTATCGTAGATCATTTTCGGACGTTTACTGAGATCCTATTAAAAGCGTACACATTGTCAAATGAAAAAATTACGGGTTCGATGCAATCGAGTTGTAGGCGAGTTAAGTTTACGCCTATTTCTATTATTATTAATATCTATGAGTGTAATAAAATCATAATTTTTATCTTTACATACTCAGATATACATTATGAAATATATATTGACGCAACTATCAATATATTTATTTCCATAAATTTTTGCCTGTAGGATTGTTTCAGACATAAGTTATAGTAATTGCGCAAATAGCTCGCTTCTGCAAAACAAAAATTGAATTGATTGCGGCTGAATTACCCCAAAGTAGAATGCTATAGGACATAATACTGTGAAAGTAGCCAAAGTAAACGCTACCATGCTATTTAGTTATCTATTATTTTAACCGCGAAGGCTGCTGACCTATGTCTATTCGCCAACCCATCAATATGAAGACCCCATTGTAATTTGGAGTCGATGGTATTTTCGAAAAATACCTTAGAATCACCAGGATCCACGACTTCAACGGCGTACATCGGCTTTAATAATATTCGTATTTCGTATTCTGAACACTATACATTTAGTGTTTTTACTATTTAATAGTACATTTTTTCGAGAGAGCATTGTTTTCATCGTCATATTTATTTGGCCATCTTTTCATTTTCAAAATTAATAAAGTATCGTAAGGAAACAATGGCTCCCTCCAATAAAATATGGCAAATAATTTATATATATTAAAAAGAGGAAAGGACCAAGAATAAATCCCTATGGTACCCCATACTGACTAATGACCTAGGGAGATTTCTTGCCATTAACATCAATTCTCTGATTTTTTTCAGCTTTTCCCATATCGCACGGTATTCAGAGAGATTTCTTTTAATATGAATTGTAAATCAATATAATAAACTAATGTATGTGTACCTCAAAATGTATATACATTTTTAGGGATTATGTGAAGAAATTGCTACGATTATATTTTTAACAAATTCGATGACAAACAGTGATTCATGTAACCATTGTGGTGAATTTTACCCAATTTAATATATTATAAATAAAGGCAGTGATAATCAAGCTGTACTTAACTAATAAATAATGAGATATTAGATCGGAAATCGTGGGCTTTTTCCCGCAAAGCAAGGTAGGCAGTGAAAAACTAGTGTCAAGCTGCCTTGTCCTTCCTCCGAGACGTTACTGAGTCGCCGAGACATGAAAATAATTTAAATGTTTGTAATCATTCCCTCGAGTGATGGTCGAACCCGTTTCACAACGGCCTCGTAAAATATTATTGATGAGTATCATTATCTGTTATCGATTTGACAGGATGATATCAACATATATTCTATGTCATATCTGTTTTATTCTCCTTGCGGTTTGTGTCTTGTTACTCATTGCGAGCTACTGTTACACTTAGATTATTATTCCTTTTTGATGTGTATTTGAAGCCAAACGTTCTATATATTTATAAATTTAAAAACGTTTTCAAAAAATATTTTTCATGTACTATAACGTGAATTACAATTTAAAAATATTTAAAAGATTGTAAAATTCTAAATAGATTTATGTGGTCGTCAACAAGCTTGTTCACTAGTCACATAAAAGCAGATAATAAACAAACATTGTTGTTTCAATAAGCCCTTGGGACATAACAGTGTTATGTAAATTCTGATATATATAAATACTTTCTGTGGCTGCGACTTCGTCCGCATGGAATTGTCAAATAAAAGTAGCTTAAGTTACTCCTCATCGGTCTAGCCATTCTATAGATTAGCCAGAACAGACAGACAGACGGACAGATCGACAGACAGATAAAAATTGTAAAAAATGTTCTTCTGCATTTAATAAAAAGGGTTTATTTTAATAATACAAACAGACACTCCAATTTTAATAATTTGTATAGATTATAGTAATTAGTATTAGTAAATGAATAAAAAAAAGATGAATATGATCATTTATAAGAATATACAGACAGAGAAACAGAAAAGAGGATATTTTATTTTAAAAAGTTGTTTTTTTTATAAATGTATCAATTGTTATGTATCAACTACTTCACTTTTAATATTACTAATCCTTTAAACGATATGAATTTTAAATGAGATCTATTTGAACAAAATATATAAACAAGTTCAAAGCACGATTTCCATTTTGAATGTAAACTAAATTGAATGTTTCCAAAGGGCATCATTAGGAGTGTCTGTTGGAAATTTCTGTTTATTAAAAGTTATTGTATTACGCAGATATTTGAACAAATCAAGCAAATGAATGAACTTTAATTTCTAAATAAATATCATTCGTTGTAGCGAAGCTTTTTTATGTCTCAGTCGTTTATATTAAATAAAATAGATTAAAAATGGTGACAGAAAAAAGCTCTGTCGAGTAATTTTGTACGTAATTTACTTATTATTAGATCTTCGCGTAAAGAATGAAAACGGAAATTATGTTTTTCTCTTCTTATGTTTCGATGATTAATATAATAGTTATTCATTAATATTAAAGTCGTGAGAAGAGAAATTCACTCCATGGATTTACAGCGCGGAGAGAGGAGCTCGGTGCTGTGTCTGGTACTTGCGACCCAAGTGTAAGAGGCCACTCAGTCGGTCAGTCAGTGGCATGCGTATCTACGTTCGCCTCCACTTTTCGAATTTCCTTTATCTAATCATTAATTAGTTATTTATAGACATATGTTTATTAATTAGTTATTTATAGACATATGTTTCGTAGCGCACGTGTGACAGCGTCTGACGATGGTTGTGGGTTTGATTCTCACTCAAATATTTAAATTATTTTAATTTCTGCGATCTGGTTAGAAGACAAGGTTGGAGTCAGCTTTGTATTCTGCTACTCAACAACATATGATGTCTTGGATTCGGGCGGAAAGAGAAGAAGAAGTGAAGCTGGAAAAAAAAATATTTATTAAATATTCGAGATAAAGCTATAACATTTGAAAATATACAAATACAAATTTAACATTATTTCAAAAAAACAATTTCATTTCGGTCTCAGACACGGCATGCGACACTGCGCAAATCATTATGATTAATGATTAGTGACCTTTTCTTTAATTAAAAATGCGATTCGTTTTTTCTTCATGTAATACTACCACGACACAGTTTATTGTGGGTAGTAATTATATTATGGTCAATATTTTTATTCATAGTCTAGAGCAGGGGTGGTCAATATTCTTAAATGTCGGAGCCGTATTTCAAAATTTGAATGTTTTCACGTGCCACAGTTATACGAATTAAAAAGGTATTAATTCTTTTTTTCTTATTTCATCATCTATTTTTTTCTAAAAGAAAAATTGAAATAGAGACTCGTGTGCCCATGAATAAATATTAATGACTTAATAAAACATTTTTATTTTGTTATTCACTCACTTTGCACTTGAAAAACGTTTAAAGAAAACGTATACAAACGAATTGTTTTCAAGTGGCATGGGTTCGAATCCCGCTACATTCAAACTTTTATATTCTTGACTTATTGTGTAAATCGCGCCTTAAATACTGAATTATATTTATGTAGTAACAAATAAAACCCTTTCAAAGTCCATTTTGGGTTAAGTCTTGTATTGTAAACGATCTATTCAGGATTCAGTAAATTCCATGTTCCTAATCTTACCTCAGCAGTTAAGTTTATAGAGCTTGTCAAATACACGTGACTTGGTGGATTTAATATCTATACAAGTATATTACACAAGGTTCGGGCAAGTAAGCATTTAAGTTTTTATTTGCTTAGTTTTAACCATAAAATCAAATAACATAAATACTGACTGTTGTGTGCAAACGATATCTATGGGTCTGAATCACCTATACAAAAATATTTATTAAATTGGTAAATACGTGACGATAAACAAAAATATGTTACCTGTTTGTTTATAAGATTCTTTTAAATTATAATAATAATTATTATAGTAGTCTTACAGAATCTAATGTCAACACAATCCGTTCTCCACTTTTCGCACTAAATCGAGACATTCCGTGTTGAGTGACAGAACTCAATGCCGCGCTGTCTTAGATATCAGAGCAGAGAAATTTAAAATATTTTTAATATATTCATTCTAGGAGCGGGAATCGAATCCACAACCAATAACGTTTACTGTCAGACGTGCCACCGCGCCACGAAAACTTCTCAATGCTATAGTTACATTTAAAAATAAAAAATATATATTAAATTCTTAATTTTAATTAAATTTATCTGTAAACTTTTTGTATAAATTTAGTCTTTCTCAACGTAATATATAAATAAATTTGATGAAATGGCCGAGCCATTTACAAGGGGTACGGGTAAGGGGTACGGGTAAGGGGTAAGGATAAGGGTAAAGGGTAACACACCCCAAGGGTAAGGTGCGTCTGACAGCACCGGCACGGGATAAACAACCCGGATGATTCGGTACAAAATGCACACTATTATGTAATATCATCTAATACATGGAGAACGCGGCCCGCCGGTCGAATACTGGTGGCCTGCCGACAGCAAAAATAATACTCTAGTACATTCGAAAAATATTGAATTCTATTCCAGAATAAAACAAAAAATAAATATGTTAGAAAAGTAGTTTGAATCTCGCGCGCGTAAGCACTTTGCAGTGCCACGCCTCAATTTAATAATTTTTTTTCAATTTTAATAAATTATTATCAATTCTTTATTGTCTTTAATTACCTATACTTCTGGCGGCCGGCCCGCCATCAGTTCATGATTTGCCCGACTGGCCCCTAATACATCCCTACACGTTAGTGACACGCACGACACGCCTTGCAACATAACTCGCACAATACCAATTGTAACCTCGACCGAATTTAGATCCTTTTTGATATTTCTTATTATAGCACCAGACCCAAACTAATTTGAGTTAAGTAATCTATAAATAAATTAATGAATAATTTCTATCGTTAAGCTAATGTGGCCTAATCGAGATGTACATGGATTTTCGACAGATTTTTTTATTGTATATAAATAATATATTATAGCCCATCTCGGCGCAGTGGGA
This sequence comes from Podotricha telesiphe, assembly GCA_038994665.1. Taxonomy (NCBI): domain Eukaryota; kingdom Metazoa; phylum Arthropoda; class Insecta; order Lepidoptera; family Nymphalidae; genus Podotricha; species Podotricha telesiphe. The sequence goes on from JAOYRR010000144.1 coordinate 368,134, forward strand.
TTACTTCTGACATAGAAACGCGTTGGGTTGTGGGTCCGATTCCCACTCGGGGTAATGATCATATTTAAATATTTTCATTTCTCCCCTCTGGTGGAGGTGAAAGTGGACGGAGTGTGTATGTAAGAAATAGCGTGAAGCTCCTAATATAATATATGAAAATATTATATCACAAGGTATTAAAATTTAAAACGGTGAGATTAAAAAAGGAAATATAAGGAATAAAAAAATACACCGTGTGGGTCTTTTACATTTAGGTATATATGTATAAAATTTTCATGACTGACTGTTACTTTTTGTACCACTCTTTTTATCGTTTATACTAGTAGCTAGCGCTCAAGGTTCTAATGGCATACTAGGTTCTTAAACTAGCAGCCATGTTTTTTAGACGCCAATGATAGACATAACTGATACAACGGTTGTGAGTTTGATCCCAGTCGAGGAAACATTTATATTATTGTTTTTGTTCTTGTAAATACCTAATGCTATTTAAGTGGAAAATACAACATTAGATTTTTTGAGACACGAGTGAATGTTTTAACTTAACTTTACATACATTAAAATTAATTTAATAAAGAAAAAATAAAGTTCAAGTTAGCATTCTTAATTAAAAATTGTAATTTTGAACTGTACTGCTAATTATTCCCCAGAACAAATTGTCGAAACAGATTTTTTTTATACAAAGAAATGTTAGAAGTTTAATTTAAAACTGTCTAGTATCCTTCATTCAGTGTTGCACTAATTGCAGAGTTATAACAGTAGTACAAATTACAATTTTGTGTTAGCTTTATGTAAATATTTTTTCAGATTTCAGAAATTATCGTAGATACTTTTTCTCCACATTCCGTCCGTGTTTCACAGAGTGTTGAGCTTTGTCTTACTAGAGTAGAGATATGAATATAAATATAAAATTAATTATACTCCTCCCAGTGGGAATAGAATCCACGACAATTTATCCCACTGCGTTACAGTAACCTATGTGAATATTACTTTAATATAACGGTTTTTAGCGTGAAGAAACATGATTTAAATCTAAAATAAAACTTTACATATATGAGTATAAAACACGTTTTTAATCTATTAAAGATCTATCTGTAAGGGTATTTTTACAGCTCATATATTTTTTAAGCTCATTTCTCTTAGTATTTTATTCAAATTTTTGTTCTGTTAGTCACATTTAGTATACAATATTTTACAATGAGAATTATTAACAATTTCTAGTCATATACTGTAATTATCCGCAGCCATTGTACAATTAGCTCCAGACAGCAAATGCTAAACACTAATCAAATGTCGCTATAATACTCAGGCTCCGTCCGTAGCTCGAAGCTTCTGGATTGTCTACATTATGAGTTATGGCAACTGGAGGAAATATATTTTATAATAAGCAGCAGATGTGAAGTTTTATATTATTTTACGCGCTAAGATATACTAATCTGTGTTGTCATAGCTTAATTACAAAAATATATTATAATAATATACATTCTTAAAAAGGTTATATTATTATTGTGCGCTCGATTCACCTGCGGGGGATTTATCACATTTAAATTGTTTTCATTTCGCCGCTCTGGTGACAAGACAATCGCGGCGTTAAGTTACGCCACTTAATAGAATGAAGAACGGGATGTCTTGATACTAGGTGCTTTCTGCTTATGCTATAAAGCGGGTAAAACGTAGAGCTGCACAAAATTTATATAAAACTCAAAACTAACTAAACAAATTTGGTTGAGGTAAGAAAAATTGACGATATGTTGACCTTTGTAAACTGCTTAATTTTACAAAGGTCAACTTAACAAAGGTCACCATTTTTAAAAAGAAATCATATCGTTTATTGTCTATATAAAAAAGTTATGTTATAAAAACATATTTATAAATTAAATGCCATAAATAAATACAGTAGTCATGTATGTAGTATGGAGCCATAGTTTTTTAGCCAACTGTATAAAAAACTTTATGTGATTAAATATATATATTTATAGTGAGGCGTCTATGGTTATGCTTAAAATTATTTTCATTTTTCCGTTCTGGTAAGACAAAACGCAGAACGTAGTGTCTGCGTGATACGGGATACGTAATACGGGGAATAACGTGAAGCTGAAAAATAAAAGAAATGAAGTAATATGAAATATAGTTCTGTATAACTGTAATTGGCTACAGACGTCAGTCACCTAAGGGTCGAGATAGAATTTTGATTAGTCCTCGCATGTCCTGTGGGGTATAATTAGACAGTATGAGGTTATTGCTATTTTCATTAAAATATAAAACATAGAGAGATGCTTCCTCGACTTAAATGAACTTATCAAACTTTTCGTCGATTTTCACTAGAAGGAATAAAAAATATTTAAAATATTTTTATTTAATCGTTTCGATACTTATGCACGCAATTTTGACTTTTTACTTATAATCCTCTACCAAATTTTTCTATAGTGGGTGGGAATTGGAGGACGGAATATCTTAGCACTAGGTCTTCTCAACCTACTCCGCTAAGTTGCATGAAGCTGCAAGATGTATTTGAAAAAAAATCCGGAAAGGAGATGAGTCTCATGGATTCAGTTTTATTTTTATTTTCTCATTTGTTTAAGCTTTTTACACATATTGCGTAGTAATTAAAATAAAATTTTGTTCCGCAATTTCTATCTAATGCACGTCGAGCGGAACTAAACGCTCTACTTTATATTCTTTGCTAGTAAATTGTAATAAAAAAATTATTTCACAAGAAAGCAAAAATTTTAATAACATTGTAAACTAAATATTTAAAGTTGTAACTTATATTTGAAAAGAGCAAATGTTGTATTTTCCGCCGGCTCTTCTGGGCAGGACTGCATTCCGGGCCGGTGGTAGCTTCATTTTAAGATTCAAAAGTCTATTTATAAAGGATATTTTTAATTTGAATAACTATCATGTGCACTTTATGCTATTTTTACTCATTGTATTTTTTTTTCTGATATTATGATAAGTAATGGTTTTATTCAGATAAAATAGCTAGAAAATGAAACCCTATATATTTATTTTGATATATTTTTTTGATTTTACAATGAATTATATATATATATCGAACGAAGTGCCAATACCATCATAACTTTCCCATTAAAGAGGATAATATAATTACAGTTTCAATCTTTTTCACTTACAGGGTAGTCAAAGAGAACCAAGCCTCTAGATACCGTTCCCCACTTTCTGCCGGAATTCGAGATATTGTGGCGGAACTTAACATAGCATTTTGTCTTGTATCAGATCAAAGAAATAAAAAATAATCCTCCGAGTGGAGATCGAACCCACCTCCAATCACGTTAGCAGTGACATTCTGTTTCACTGCGCCGCGATGGCCCATTTATTGTATTATAAGTGATTGTAAACCATTGTAAGTGGCCATCCTGGCGCAGTGGGACATCGTTTCAATATAAATACAATGGTTGTGAGGTCGAATTCTACACGAGGAAGTGGTTTTCTTTCCTTCGTTTTGGTAAGGCTAAGTGCGACGTATGTTCCACCACTCATTAATCAAAGATTATAATTTGGGCAGAAAGCGGAGTTTATACGAAAAAATAAGACGCTGCTTGTCTTTTTGTCCCCTAAAGTAATAGTAACATTTTTTTTATTAATAAAAAGATTTTGTGTAAACAATGAAAATTAAAAACTACTTTGGATTTCTAAGAATAATTTTATTGTACAATATTTTCAATTTCATGGCCAAAGCAAATTGGCAAAACTTCGTAGACTTGTTTACTAAAAATCTGTCAGAGGACCATGCCGCTGTCGTGTAGAAACTGACACGTTATAATTGAAAAAGTTATTCTAACGCAAAGTGATAGTTTTGGGCTCAATATAAATTTTGAAAGTATCGGTTACTCAACTTATAGTTAAAATTAAAATATTATTAATTTTGGGAATAAATACTTTTTTTTATTCCCAATAGTCGTGTTCTCATTATGAATATTTCAAATAGGTTTCACTGTTGTACTAGTTGACAAAGTTGCGTGGATTTTTAAAAATAACGTTTTTTACATTTAATATGCAATTGTAAAGGTGTGGGGAATCGAGAACGAAGTTAAGTATCGATAAAATTGAAAAAATTTTTTTTTATACAGCCTTGAAATTTTTTATACGTTTTGTGAAAATGTTTTTTAATTTCCTAAGTATGTAAAAATATCAAAAATTAAAAAAATCCTAGCTATACTTTCAATAGCCTTCAAGTTTATATTTTGTAAAAACTTGCGAAATTATGTTAAATAAATAATAATGAAAGTAGGCTTAGGATATAATACACTTTTTCCGTTGAATATATGAAATATTTTATGATTACGACGAGCGATCAATTACTAAAGTGATTAGATATGTTATATTAGGCCTATCGATCACTTGTACACTGTGTGTCAAATTTGACATTGATATACAGAATGAAGCCTATTCATATAATATTGAATTTTGTCCAGAATATAGTGACGTTGTTAGTATTTTAGTTAAAAAAGGTAAATAAACAATAGTCATAGCTTCTAGTCATTTTTAACATTTAAATGCAACAATTTTAAAGTGTTATTTACACACTTAGGATATGTAAAACACTTTTACAAAACATAAGGAAAATTTTAATACAGCGGGCCTCGAACCCGTGCCTTTTGGAACCCGTCCGCTAAGCTATGCGTATCCAAGAGGCGCGTGTTAGGGTTCCGCTTCGTTTTATACATTTTTAAAAATTGTGTTTTTTGAGCTTCTAGTCACATTTATAAACCTGAACTCTACAGACTAGTTAATCATTTTACGTATTAAAGTATTTAATATACCTGTTTTTGTCATATTTACATACGAATCGGTACGAATTAAACAAGACGCCCGCTGTTTAAAAATTTCGTGTATGGCATTCAATACGCAATGTGCCAAATTCATGTGGAAAGGGGAGAACAGAGTAGCGTGCTTTTCTGAGAAGTGAAACTGGAAAACTAATCATCTGGAACACCTGATATGTAAAAAGAAACAAGAAAATTACTGCCGTAACGACAGTTGTAATAATTTTTCATCCAAGTTTTATTGTCAACGGGTGGTAAATGTAGTATGTCATAAAGTCATAAAGTTAACGCAAATGAAGTTGCGGGAATCAACTAGTATAAAAAAATCCGTGTCAATTGAAACCTCACACCGTTGTTTATTTAATCAAGCCGGAAAGTGTCTTTAATTTAAATATAAACATTCTACTGAATGAAATTAGAACTCATCAACTCACTGTATACGGTAATACAGCCGTGCAAGTCCCTTATACACCTACATCTTAAATAGAATTCAAAATTAAAAAAAAAACATTTAATAATAAAGTATAAAGTAAATTGAAGAATAATTGAAGAATAATTGATGAATAACTATACGTTAAAAATAATAATATATTATATGTATTGTTTTAACCTCGTTAAATCTCTTATTAATTCGTTTACACTCTATTCTTCACGTTCTCAGCACATTTCACGATATAACGCGTTCTATCCGGTGGCGGATCCAAACTACACAAAATGTTTTACCAGATGGAGGACTCAACGCCGCGCTTTACAAGACTTTTACAGACTTACGAAAGCAGGTAGATGGAAATAATTTATACATAGCCATGACCCTGAGTGGAGATCCAACCAATAACCACCGCGATACGCCAAGATAGCCTCAAGTTAAAAATAACATTATATATTTTTGAATTTATATTTTGTAATCTATATATATCAAATATTGTTCTATGTTATTGTTATTCTATATTATATATTATGTAATTTTTTTATTTATTCTGTATGGTTTACAATTATTAAAAATAATCAAAATACAAAGCGAATATCCAGTTTTTTCTAGAATACTATTCAATTTCTTTTTCTTTCCTTTCATCGCGTAGTATATTCGTAACTGCTACTAATGTAAACTTTAAAGCTACGAACACGGCGTAGATCTTTTAAAGTACACTATTTTGACTCTTCATTTACCTTTTATGTCTCCTTTATATTCAGTAGTTTAACTTTTTCGCAACTTTTGGATTTAACAATTTACATTATTAAGCTTTATATTACAGCTTTGTTACACGCTTTGTATTTTTATATATACTCGTTTTCTAATTGCTTGTGGAATTGCATAAAATACGTTGAAGCGGTGCTTGTTGCAATCGTCTTTGCTATCTCAGTTGTATGGGTATTATATACAGTAATATATTTGCACCAGTATTATTTATATTTATAACTACTATTTAGAGCCAATTATTACAAAACCATTGGCACGTTTTTCCGGATTCGATGATAACATAAAATTCTCATAGCACGGACCTGATATCCTTATCAGAAAGGCTAGGATTTCACTTTGCTATAATTTTTAATCCATAATCATCTGGAAAGGTCCATGAGGAAAAAGATATAGAATTACCTCACATGAGATGGCAGAACGATATAATAAAAATAGCTGGCCCAAAATGGATTCAGGTCGCCCAGGACAGGCACGGAGAGGCGCTCTTGTGGATTAGTACGATACTAAATAAGAGTAGTTCTATATAAAACAAAAATGAAATGACAATACTAGGTTTATACAAAATAAAAATATATTTATTTCAGTTTCACATTTTTGTTAGTTACATACGAAGTAAGGGTACCTGCCTAGTAAGTTAATAGAATAATACTAGTCCTTGTGTCAGGAGGCCCCGCTCTTCCATAATACATTTATCCAATCCCGCTCATACATTTGAAGAAATAAATATAATAGTGTATAAGCATTATATAATTGTAATAAAGAACAGGAATAGACTAGCTATATGTTGCGTATTAATGTATGTGTAAAAATGCAAGTAATAATAAAACCTTTTTTATTTTTTTATTTATTATTTTTTTTCATTATTTGTAGTCAAACGATATGTTTATTACTAACTTTTGCTAAGCGTCATAAATTTTCAAAGTAACATTGTAACAAGTCTGCAGTTGGGTAAAGTTTAATGAAACGTATACAAGCAACAATATTGTATTTAACTGAATCCCGTTTTACGGCTGTTTTTGTCAACAAACTATTGCAAATACGGGGGTTCCTGTAATCAAAACGCGAAGTGTATGCAAGTTTGTTAAATGAAATGTTACTACTAAAATATCGCATCTGAGGAGTGGAACTAAGTTTAAAACAAAACCAAGTTGTCAAACTGTTGTATAGTTATTATTATTGTTTTTTTTTAAATATTGTTTGATGTTATGTATTTTTTTTTATTTCATAATGTTGACTGCAGAAATATTAAAAATCTTACGTGAGTACTGTAACGAGACCATTGTGGCGATGTGAGATAGTGTTTAAATGCGATGTTTTAACAAATGTCTCACTCAGTCTACCTGTGACCACGGACTACTGAAATTGTTCCAAAGGTCGGGCTTCTAAAATATATTTTCGAATACCAAAAATATACGTGATTAATTTGGTTAAAAATAGTTTAATTTTAAAATATTTTTTATTTATTTATTTACATAATTTATTTTCCTATACATATATATATATATATATATATATATAACATATTAAGTTCAAGGACGATTACATCTGAGGCAATACATATAAAAACAAAATTTGCGTTCAAAGAAACAAGACCGTTTACCGAAGAGGAATGAGGGCGAATGTTTGGAAGAAATGTCTTTAAGCATTCTTATAAGACAGTCGAATAACTTGGAAACGTTTTGAACTTCTTTTTTTCTTTTATACACCTATAGTAAATGTAAATCAGGCTCAGTAGGCATTTCCTGAAGAGACAAAGGCTTTGTGTATTATCAAGGGCGCGGCTCATTTGAAAATGCTGTAAGAACAAATACAACGTGAATTGTGTTTTTTCATTGTCAGCTTCAGTGTGGTGTCTTTTCACAATTATGTTAGGTATTATTCTATATTTATTTAAAGTAACGCTTTTGTAAGGTAGCCTAACTAAATATAATTAAACTTTTAGTGTGTCGTTGATCTGGCAAGTTTATCCGGTTTATGCTGTGAAAATATTGTATTCTTATAATATCCGGACGCGGCTGCAAATTTTAAAACAATCTGGACGACATAAAGCGAGTAAAAATATTTAGATTTTCTGATATTGGTAGCTACTGGACAAGTCAACCTATTACACAACGTATTCAAAATAATAAAAAAACATAAAAGAATAATTTTTTTGTCAACTCAAATTAGATGATATTTAAGCGCCTTATCCCAGTTTCACATCGTGGAAATGTATAAACAGTGGTATTATTAATAGGAATTACTGGGAAGTTTTTCTTATTTTTATATCTTTAGCATTTAAAAGGTAAATTAGGTAGTGAAATTAGATAGTGTTCAAGAAATTCCATCTAGCCATTCATATCTTGTCTGACACATACACCATGCCATTGAAATACCTATTTTACAGTACGCTTTCTTTTTCATGTTTTCAAAGTGAAACAAATAAACAATTTTATTTGGCTTTTTATTGTTACATTTCAAAAGAAAGCTACTTGAAAAAAAGAACTAATTTAGTATCTTAAAACATTGTCCTCGGGGCAGAAGCAATTCGGGATATCCGTAAAAAAATATTTATCAATCAACTTAATTATCAATAAATAAATTGTCAGTCGAATCAGGTCACTATTCAAATTACTGAGACAAAAGTATATATTGTTTCTTATTAGCAAAATATGTTATTATACTGAACACCGTATTTTGTTAATGGATTTATTTCCTAATACTGTATTTTGAATCTAAGTTACAGCTTGATTATTACAATTATATAAGAATGGCATTTAATAACATTTCATTTGTTTATATAATATTAAAACATTTTTATTCTATGTGATGACATAGTGGCGTAGTCAGTGTATCTAATTGTAAACTTCATGGTTGTGTGTTCAATCCCCACTCAGGGACAAGATTATATTCTAATTTATTTACATTTCCACGAGAGATATTAAATGAGTTTTACGCCATTCAACACGAATTGTATATAAAACTGTGCAGAAATTGTAGATCGAAATATGTATATATGGATATAAAAGAAGCGTGCAGTAAACTAAAGTAACAGTTTACAAAATTTTACTTTATATATTAAAATAACATAACTATTATTTTATAATCATGAAATAACAATAAACTAAACTCCAAGAACAGTTGGACGGTTTCCAACAGCTGTGTTTTTCAATTTCTCAAGTGAACTTCAAGTGTAAAAAATGTTAAAACTAAACTTTATTGAGTACATATTGAAATATTTTTAATCTATGGGAAAACCCCACGTGGCAAAACTAGCCTTGCGTAATACATATATGATAGATGATTTCACACATTGCTTAGTTATAATTAAATCATTAATAACAATAATTAACTTGTCAAATGCGTGTTGTTCAGTAAATAATATCGAACTTTGTCAGTTTTTGCTATGAATATATTTTTTTTACTTATATATATTATAAAATGATTGAATTTTACAATAATATTGCATAATTTCAGCTCTATGGATCAGTGACAATTTCAAATTCGATTGGTAGATTTGTTTCGTCGTGGCGCATTGCGGCTGTAAGCGCGATTGGTTGTGACTTCAATGTCCTATTTAAATTAATTTCCTTTCTTCGCTCTAGAAGACAAAGCACGGTGTTGAGTTCCACCATTCATCAAGCAATGTCTCGATGTCGGGCGGAAAGTGTAGAGCGGAATTTCATGGTAAAAAACGCTAAGCTGAAAAAAAAGACTTAAGTCATAAGCAAATAAAATGGCTACATTCCATTTTAACTCACACACAAATAGCTTTATTTATTAAGTCATAGGTACATATAAATTTGTTTTCATTTTCTTCTCTACGTTACGGCTACATTTTGATTAATTTTGAGTACAATAGATGAGTTACATCCCATTGTTTATATTTATTTAATTCAGTGAATTTGTATTAAAAATATTTTACAAAAATGAACTAAAATTAATACGAAAGTCTCGAATCGAATCGAGCAGGACTCGAATTGTAATAAGTAGTATTCCCTCTTGCCAAACGATTGTTCTTAGGAATTATTTTTGAGTAGCAGTAACTAGTAAAAATCTCTCTACAGAGATGCTAACTATAAAAATAAGTTGTAACAACCGTATAAGAATCGAGACGTAGCTGGATATAGAACGCATGGCTTAGAGCTTGAACGGTTACCAAGAGGAGCAGGTTCGAGTTTCGTACTATATTCCAAGTTTTATATGTTTTCTAAAAATGATTTTTATATCTTAAGTGTGTAAACAAAACTTTAAAAAATATATATTTTTTAATTTATTTATAAAATTTATAAATAAACCAATCTCGTTAAAGCTGTAGCAATATCACCTACCTGTATGACTACAACATTAAAACTCGGCAGATTCGCTGACTGGCAAGATGTATGATGGCCATTAGCGCGTATTCACACGATAACGGAAACCCATACCTTGGATCTTAGGATTAATGGTAATGTTTATCACACTCACGATACACAGTGATGAAAGAGTTATTAGTTCATGAATTCAATAATATTTGATTGATATGTGTCTGAAACATTTTTAGATAAACGTATTAAAATTTGAAAGCAACGGGATTCGAACCCGCGCTTCTTGGGAACCCTCCAAGCGCTCTGACTACTAAGCCATGCTTTCTTTATCCGGCTGCGTCGAAACATTTACACGCGTATTAGAACTTATATTAATTGATAGCATCTCTGTAAAGAGAAAAAAATGTTTATAAAAATAAAAATGTTTTTCATGACGTAAGTGTGTGAATAATTCTTTAAGAATGTTGAAATATTTAATAATTCAATACATTTTCTCTTGCTTAACGATTGTTCGTCATAACAGTTGTTAGGTAGCAGAAATTTGTAATAATCTCGCTATAGAGAGCATCTCTGTAAATAACAAAATAAGTTGAAAAATGTGTAAAAGAATTGTGACGTAGCTGCATATAGAACGTATAGCGGTTAGAGCGCTTGGACGGATTCTAAGAGGCGTAGGTTCTCGCTTTGTCCCGGTTTGTGCCGCTGCGTTCGGATTTTAATAGGTTTTTTAAAATATTTTTTTAGACCTTAGACCTTATATCAATGTGTATTGATGAATTTTTACTTATGTTCATATAAAAAGCGCGGAGCGTTGAGTACTGCCAGGTAACAAGTCAAAGGCAAAGGCAAATTGGAATTATAATGAAGTGATTTGCTTAACACTAGATCATTTCGGCATACCCTGTTATGCGATAGACGTATGAATGAAAAAATAGCTATGAAAAAAATATAAAAATATCTGTATATTTCCTCGAAACGTCAAAGTTAAAACGCCGTATGTTTGAATGATCTATATTTTAGAATTCAGAAAATAACTAATTATTAGTATTAGAACGGCCGTGGCGCAGTAGGCGTAAGCGGGTATCCGGGAGTACCAGGGTTCTAACGGGAAAAATTATGAACTTGTATACGTTTAAAATTGACGAACTACTATCTCATGATATGTCTCTGGATAGACAATAATGAGCCGACCGATATCATTAGAGTACAAAATAAATTCAGTTGCGTGAAAAAAATGCAAAATATAGGATTTCAGCTAACGTTTGCCTATTAATAATAATATTCTGAACGATAAGAGATAAGTTTCATAAAGTTTTGGAACCTAGTTATCATATTTATAGTACAAATTTAAATATTTCATGGTGATGCAGCTCGGCTTTTCCGAATATTGAATACTGAGGACGGAATGAATGCATTAATGCATCGTCGATCCGCAGACTATGAACATTTATAATACTTCAATGGACCACTGATGAAGGACGTAACAATTCTACGATATTTTTGTGGCTTAGATTTTTTTTGGGTTTGGAATTGCACATAAATGAACTTAAAGGTTATTTTGACGGTTTTGAAGGCATCGTGGTGTAAGAAGACAGCATCTGGCTGTATTGTGACTGGTTGTCGGTTTGATTCCCGCTCGCAGGATTGATCGTAATTTTTCGATTTCGATGACAACGCGGCGTTGAGCTCTCCCACAAAACACGCAATTTCTCCAACTCGGGTGGAAAGTAGGTTTTCTCTGCCTACGCTATGTGTAACGAAAAAACGTAAAGAGGAAAAAAATAAGGTTCTTGTTTGTATATATATGTTACTTTCAGACATTGTCAGGTGGACTGAGAGGAGCTAGTGAATATGTAGTCATTCCATTCTTTTACCTATTAAAGAAATGGCGTGACGGGTGAGGGAACCCAGTGGCGTGCTTTATATAGCCAGACATGGCAGGGGAACGGAAATGGAAAGGGGAAATAAAAATACCTTTTGAACAAGTAAAAAAGCTTCTTAAATGCGCCACGAATGTGTTTGCAAGAATAATTAAAATACTGTATATATAAAATTATAAATTACCATATTCTTGGAGGCAATCTAGCCAATTTAGAAATACACATACGTTGTAGAGTTTTAGGCGTAATTTTAATTACAGACTTTAGGATTTACATAATATGAGAAGTTTGTATTAAATAAAGTATTTGCTGGCATTTTTCTTCAGTTTATTTCATTTATGGAACGTAGATTTTATTTGTCACAATAACGAGGTCCGTTTCTATAGCAAATATTGTGTAGAACTGTAATTTTATTTTCCTGTAATTCCACCTGCGCAGTTCTGTAAGCACCTGCTGCAAGTCCTCTTTTGCGGTTATTCGAGTCCGAGCTTAAATTTAATAAGAAACATAATAAAATGTTGGTTATATTATTCTAATAGAATGCGGCAAGATATTGCAATTATTGATTTATTACAAGTTATACATATGATGGTATCTAAAGTACAAAGCTTTTTATTTTAGAAATAAGTAATAAGTTTTTATTATACGAGTATTTTTATTAGACCCTCGCTAACTTAAAAAACTAAAATTAAAAAACACTGCTTTTTAATACAGTTTTAGTGGAAGTTAACAACTTTGTATTTTACATAATAATTAAAACAGAAATCCTTATTTTTAGCAATATATTGAATATTGAACTACAATAAATATTAAAGGGCCATTTACATGCTAATTTATATATTTAAGACGCCATCTTGGCGCAGTATAGCAGCATCTGACTGCAGAGCGGAGATATTTAAATTATTTTAATTTCTTCGCTCTGGTGACAAAACTGAATTCGGTTGGAAAGTGCACGAAAACTGAAAAAAAATATATATAAAGAAATTATACTACGTAATACAGCAGCTTGGCATTGATGTATGTACTCATATATCTCAATTTTCATGCTCTTTCTCTCTATAGACTATGAGGTGTATCGTCACATAATTTGAAGAATTTAACCAGATGTAAGTCATGTCTATCTCAGATATGCGCTTAGTTCAACTCTGTATGCTAAAGTAAATTTCCTCGTTTTCTATTTTAATCTAGGCGTTCCTGGTGTAGTGGCACAGCGTCTGTCTATAAGCACCATCAGGTTCGATCCTATTGTGAGGAATGATGAGATAAAGCGAAGCGGCGTTAGGTTCAACCACTCCACTCGCAATGTCTACAATGCGGGCGGAAAGGAATCCTTTTGCCTACCTATGTTGGAAATACGTGAAGTTAAAAAAAAAGAAAAATACTATTACAAAAAAACTCCTGTTGGTTGCTAAGGACTAAGTCTACTTATATTCTACGTAGAAAGTCATTAATTTTTAAAACAAAAAAGCGAATAGGTTGGCGCTACGATATCGCTGTACCCTTTTGTCTTCTAATTGATTATTCACTTCATGGACAATTGTAAGTCTACGAATGACTTTTTCGTCTTTGTCTATTACGAGTATGTACCAACTCAGGTATCGCACGGTCGCAAATACATTTTTCTATTGTTTTCTTTATGTTCTCTTATCTAAGTACGGTAGTTCTAACCTAATATATAACCCTGTTATTAGGAATCGTTCAGCATTAAAGTTTACTTTTATATATTACAGTTTAAAAACATCAAAATTTATTTTTTTACAAACCTTTTTCATATTTTCTATACCTATTATAACTGTTATTTACGTATAATTCTTGATCTATTCAACGATTTGCGTTATTTAAGTACAGTACACAGTAGTTACATAAATATTTAACAAATATTCATTAATTTATTTGCCTAAAAATAAATACTAAAAGAAGATTTTATGGACTTTATATAGTCATGTACTCTAACAAATGTATGGAGCCCATCGTGGCACAGGGGGGCAGTATCTAGATAACCAAAAAATGTAGAATGCATGGCTTAGCGGTCAGAGCGCTTGAACGGTTTTCAAGAGGCGCAGGTTCAAATCCCGCTGCGTTCAAATTTTTATACGTTTTATAAATATGTCTTTTTCAATTTCCTAAGTGTGGGAATAACACTTTAATAATGTAAAAAAAAAATATAATGTTATTTTTGTCAAGAATATACATTTATTCTGCTATTTCCGTTATTTCAATACGTTGTATAAATATTTTATAAATATTATATAAATATTTGTTAAATTTCTTTGCCTGAAAAGAAATAATAAAATAAGTTCTTATACATTTTACATATTCATGTACTAGTAACATTCAATTCGTTCATTCAATTTCATATGAAGCTATGTATCAATTTAAGTACCTATACTAAATCATAATTTGTAAGGGCGGACTAGAATATATAATATAGTTATATAGGCAGTATACTCTGCGATACATTTTCTTTGAAAAATGCTAGTTATTTTTTATATGAGCAACGAAGACGGATTTTGCTAATCTTTTGTTGTTTTTTTATATCATTACACAATTTCTTGTTTTTTGTTGGGAAAGTAAATGGGGCCTAGTGGTAAGATATTTTACTATGTAAGAACGTTTAAGTTAAAGTAAGTTTTTTTTAAATATTATAATAGTACTTGTAATTTATTTTGTCGTCTATCGATTACTACATATTGTAAAGTTTTAAAATCAGCAGGCTAATTAGCTCAGATAATTAATTAATTATACACTATAAAGCTGTTTTAATTTTTTTTACTGTAAATGTATAAAACCCAGGAAATCTAAGAAGATTATTCTTAAAAGTTATTTCATATTTACAATTAAAATGATTATTTAAATCTGCAAGTTTTCTGAACACAAAATATTTGAAAGTAATACTTTATTGTATAATACAGCTGCTCTGTAAGAGCAATTAGGAGATGATTTGCTTGCTAGCTTTTTTGTTTCTTTCACAGTGCAAAAATTGTAACAAATATAATTTGTTTTCTTTTGTAGATTAAACGAAATATAAACCTTGCTTTAATTCCTTTACTCTATATATATACTTAATACAGGATGTACTCCTGTATTAAATGATATTTTCTGAACAAAAAATGCAAAACTAACTCACTAATTAACTAACTGGTGAAGGATTGAAATAAACGACGTCACGTGACTTTGATATGAATTTATGTTCTAAGCATCATAATTGTGTTGTAGAAAAGTATTCATATATATTTATATTATATTTCAATTAGTAATCAAACATTACAAATAATAAAGGGCAGTTATTTATTTTATTTCACAATCGTGGCGCAGCGGAAAAGGGTCTGGACAAGCTCAACGGGTGTGTGAAAGATAATTTTAAATTATATTTTTTTGCCTGTAAAAGCGGAAAGCGGTGAACGGAGTGTCGTGACACTGGGTTTTCTCTGCCTACTCTGCTATACATATTGAAAAAAATTATGGAATTATTAACATAAAAACGAAATACAATAGCTGATGATATTAAAAAGCGTAAACAAAAGACACAACAAATACATTTAGCTTTTGTATTAATAAATTGTTCTTAACAATGTTAGCCAGAGTTATCGCAATTTGATTAGAGGTAGCCGAGGGACGGTGGTCCCTTGTGGGTTCGTCATCAAAACAAATGTATGGTGAAAGTATTGCACGAACCCCCAAATTCGACTCATAATACAATCCGATTAACACGTAAAAAATCTAATTTTTATTTGTTCTATATTTTTTTTAAAAACATTTTTAATATTTTATTGGACTATATTTACATTTTTTTTTGATAGGCTAACTGTACTCGTTATTGGTTGAGAGTTGAATACCCACACCAAGTATGGTGAAAGCGTGAATTTAAAGCTGTATCAGACAAACATTCAATCATATTCAAACCTACTTCTTATTCCAAGTGTGGGACGGACTAACACTTTGTGGGACTAACAGTGAGACTAACAAGTGTGGGAAAACATCAAAATTTACTAAATCAAAATTTATCAAACGAGTGCCTTATGGCGCTATTAAGATAACTGGAGAGTTGTGGGATCAAATTTCGTTTGTTGTAATGTTTATAACTATATAAAAGAATGACGTTTCCTCGGTCTAGTGTAATATAGTATACCATATGGTAGAGGTCCTTATACCTTACCTAATAAGCTACTACGACGACGTACGGCCTTATTAAAGCCATTATTTTTAAAATTCAGACGGGTTGATTTATTATGCAAAGTGATTAACAGTAAGTTATAAAAAATTGTTTGAGCCACTTGCTATTTGAGCTGTCGTGCATAGTCGAAAAATATTATTCATGTTTGCTGTATACTAGGAGTGTTATATATTGAATTTATCTATTTTATTTCAAACAGAGGATTTTGGGAAATGTCACTCATTTGTTTTGTCTTGTCGCTATCGGAAACTCCAGGATACGTGAAAGTCTAGAACAAACTTTATATTTGTTTTCAATCAATATTAATTACTAATAATATTTGTTCCGTTAATGTTGTATATATAGGTTTGTTTTGTTTTCGCGTTCTTGCATAGTAAAGGGTTTCCTTAACATTTAGTGTTTATTTTATTTCAATCGGTTCATAAATAAAAAGGTTACAACAATTTAAATTATAGTTCAAGCAAAGTTTGTGATTTAAGTAGGAACGGAACGCAGGCGGGCGAAATCACTACAAAATTTTTAGGTACGTTACGGTACGTTTTACGGTACGGTACTAAGGTATAGTCATAAAGTTTACGCAGGCGAAGCCGCGATCGGGTCCCTATTATTTCAATAATTTTAAAGTTTTATTCACACACAGAAAAATGTATAAATATTTAAACGTAACAGAACTCGAAAACATAACATATTTCAATTGTGAGCATAACTTTAACAAGCGGATAAGAGTTTTGACGTACCTTGATAAGAACATATACTTTAAAACGCTTAGAACTGGTTTCCAAAAGAAGAGGCTTCGAGCCGTGCTACGTTCCAATTTTTAAACGTTTGTCCTAACATATCCATAATACTTGTTTCGCATTAAGGTTTATGATTTCTAAAGATACATTCTATAATTCTAAAGTGCAAACACAATAACTATTAATGAATTAGCGTTATACCGGCAAAATATGTTATAATGTTTTTTTTTTGATTATTTTATTAAATGCTAAAGTAAAAGTTACAAAAGTTCAAGTGAAATAGCGTACTTAAATATAGAAGCGATATTATAATCAAAAGAGTCCATTGTTGAAAGTAATTACCGTAATTGTTACATAGCTACTACGGTAGGTACTTGGTAATTACATAGTTGAATAGGCATTTCATTACTCAATAAAACGTAGTATGGAAATAACGCCAATCATTGTTTTATTTGTATTTTTAGTATTTGAGTTCGAATATATACATAGTTCTGTACAGGGGCAAAAAATTGTATAAATTGAAAAATATGGCTGTAATTTCGACGTAGCTTTTCAATATATATTTTACAAAGCACGCGGGACCATATTATGTCTCGTTTAAATGCTTGTACGAAATGATTGATTGTATTATTTTTATGATCTTAGTGTATGAATAAAAATATGAAACTATACTAGTATATTTATATTATGAACTCCGTGGGTTTTAGATCTTCTAGATAACAGGTGAAATCAATAAAATTTGTTACTATGCGTTTTCCTGGCAATCATCTTATTCAAGGCTAAAAATTAGAAGATTAATATTCAGAAATAATAGTTTAAACTAAAATGTTTAAATTAAAGTCTAAATTTAAGTACAAATTAATGGATCATACATTTCTTGCCGCTGTAGATTCCAAGTTGTTTAAGCGAAACTGAATCGTGCACACATTTTTAAGGACCGTTACACTGAAAATTTTCATTTTGTGTTATTACTTATTATTTCATTTTGTATTATTACTTATTATTTTAAATATCAATATTTTCTAGTTATTTTAATTTATTTGATTCTATATGATAATAATAATATTTTTTTTATTATCACCGGTTCTCAACTAGCAATCAACCGCCATTTTTTTAAAATGTTGAATGCGAGGTTGCGGAAACCGATCCTACACTTTCTGTAATCAGCTACGCCAGGACTTACATACATTGTAAGCTTAAAATCGCCCGAGATTACATTGAAAACTACAATTATATAAGTATTTTTTAGTGTTATGCACGCACTGGGGATATGAAAAACCTTTTTAAAAATGGATAAAATTTTGAACATGTAAAAATAAATAGCATTCTCTCTTGCCTAACGATTGTTTGTTGAAATAATCTTCTGTATCTCTATAGAAATGCTAATAATAAAAATAATTTGTGTTTAGCGTATGATAAGAATTTTGACGTAGCCGGATAGAACGAACGGCTTAGCGGTCAGAGCGCAGGGCGCAGAGCGGTTCGAGCCCCTGCTACGTTCAAATGTTTATAAATTTTCTAAAAAATGTAAATAATTTATTTTAAGCCTTTTACAGCGAAATTTGTAGACCGTCTTACTTCTAAAAAAAAAATATCGAAAATGTATAAAAAATTGAACGCAGCAGGATTCAGACTTCGACGGTTTCTAAGAGGCACGGGTTGGAAACCCCCTGCGTATTTCCTAAGTGTGTAAAATAACAGTTTAATAATGTTAATAGTTTATTTTTCGCGATTTTTCGAATTGTGTATAAAAATATATTTACAGAAAATTATAACATAGATCTTTAAAAATCATTAAAAACATTGAAATCTGTTCTCCAGAGCCAAATGCAGATAATATTAATATGTAAATTTGATATTTTGCGTTAGACGTCTACGTATTGAATGCCTTTTCGCATATATTTCAACGAAATGAGCTACCATGTTCCATCACAAAGTTATAAATATTGTATAATCGTAAGATTTATATTTTACTTATTAAAATACTAGCACAGCGAGAGAACGTTTGACTATGCTGTACGCAATGGTTGTGGGTTTGATTCCCACACGGGGGAATGATCTCAGTCTGGTGGAAAGTGGATAACGGAGTGTTCTTTCCGGGAAAAGGCTAGAGATTTGATGGATTCTTGACGAAATGATTATATTTAAATGAATTTAAACCTATGGAAAACTAAATCCTATCACCAACTTTTATCTGTTCGCTATATATGGGAGGAGGTGTGTGCGTAAAAAATTAATAAAATAGCAGATTATGCCTTAAATAATGAGTTGTCAAAAAAAGAATTAAAATCGTATGTGACATATGTAATTGCATGTAATTATTTTCTATGTAATTCTTTACATGAAATAGTTTTAATTTATAATGTTATAAATTTTGACGTACTCTTTGCTTGGTCAAAGTTAACAATTAAAAGTAGTGAAAAATCTCATTTATTTCTGCTTACCACAAAATGCAGGACATGTATGTGCTTGTGATTTTATTTTATTTGTTAAATTTCTCACACAACTTCTGATTTAGGGTTTTCCTCTGTAGTAACCCTCCTTACCTACCCAGGTAAGGAGAACCTTGTGTCAAGACACTCCGTTCTCAATTAATAATATAAAGTAAAAATTTACATATATTATATAAAATACTGTATTGCAAATTACATTGTTCTAAACACTGTAGAAGAAAAAGCAACATGTTCTAGCGTTACTTTATAGATACTAAACAAGTAATTTATGAAGGTTAGTTTAAGATTTTATTGCAGTTTGTTTTAAAAGGGTATCTAGTAACGAGCTCTGTCGGAATGATCTCTTGATGCAAATACATACAAATGAAAACTACTTGAAAAGGAATAGAACATAAAAGAACTCATTAGTCAAAAAGTATTGTACAATAAAAAATGCAATTTTTTATAGGAATTTGTCCACTTTGGTTATTAATATAAATAAATATTTGATTTCTGGCAAAGTAATTATTTCTTCACTCTCCTGCCTCACTGACTATCTATATATTATATTATTTTTCTTACTTAGATTTTTTATATTCGATATTTT
Organism: Podotricha telesiphe; assembly: GCA_038994665.1. Taxonomy (NCBI): domain Eukaryota; kingdom Metazoa; phylum Arthropoda; class Insecta; order Lepidoptera; family Nymphalidae; genus Podotricha; species Podotricha telesiphe. Next base: position 388,229 of record JAOYRR010000144.1, read on the forward strand.
TAAAATTCCATAGCCTATAATTTCCTAGCAGAATTTGAAAGAAATTATGATTTCTAGTATATAGTAACTAGTATAGTATTTAAAAATGTTAATAGTTTTAAGACCTTTGGTTGTGGCCTTAGACACAATCATGAACCCGGCCTGCCCTAGGGGCAGGTAGAGTCTTCTTTTCGGTTTCTCGCTAATTCCTGTCTGGGTAATTCCTGTCTGGCGAGACCAAGTCGCGAGGGTGGGTCGCTTATACTGCTAGGGCGTTCCCCCAAAGAGACGACCACTTGGACAAGAACAAGCATTTGCATTTAAATAATAGTATTAAAAGTAAAATAAGACTGGCAACATGGAACTTGGGGTCTCTAACGGGACAGAGCCAGGAACTAAGCCCAATTGCCTGAACCGATAACCCAGGACCGTACATAATGGAATAAGGGACGGAAGCAGGAGAAGAAGATGTTAATATCATATGATCACAACATTAGAATTAAGATGAGTGAAGTTTGAGTTAAGACTCAAAATATTATACACTTTTAGTATTAGACTTTAAACAGGCTGCTGGTTAATTTCCATTTCTATGCATTATATCTAGTTTATAATTAGTCCGAAGAGATAAAGCATTATCGAACTAATACATTACTTACAAATCTGTATATAGTTAATCTGAAAATGTATATAAATAGTAAATTAGTGAATGTACTTATTATTTAAGATGACTTGTTAATTGTGAAGACGAATTATTTTTTTCAAATGCGTGATATAATGAAAAGAGTGGTTATTCTAAAAAAAAATGGATATGAAAAACATTTCACGGATTCGTATCCACTTGCGTTCTAACTTTTATACGTTTTATAAAAACATTTTTCAAAGAGCTAGAACTTGTAAGTAGGCTACTTATGAGTAAATTAAAATTTCTATAATTAAACGTATGAATTATATTATACCAAAATACACTATGTAAAGCACTTTAAATATCGATTCGAATGCACTTTACGTGTTTTTTTTTCTGTCGTTACATAAACGAGATTCCCAATAAGCTGTACGACTAAGTGATGCTGAAAATCTGAACGAAACGAGTGTGGAACATAGTTTAGTACTCTGTGAGAGATTAAACATTGAAAGAGTATGAGAATGTTTTTTTACATTGGTATGTATGTCAAATGACTTATTGAGCCCAAAGTTAAATTTTGAATATAGTAATGTCGTGTTTGATGGTTCGTCTGCGGTAGGCAAATCTCAATTCGTCCAACAAATATGTATATGTATGTATATTAATTTTTGCTCATTAAATGCATTATATATTCTTAGATATTTTGTTAACATTTTTTTAAAGTGTTATTTCCACACTTAGGAAATTGAAAAAGACATATTTAGAAAACGTATAAAAATTTGAACGCAGCGGGATTTGAACCCGCGCCTCTTGAAAACCGTTCAAGCGCTCTGACCGCTAAGCCTAGGCTTAAAAAAATGTTAACAAAATATATATTTAATAAATAGCATTCTCTCTTGCCAGACGATTGTTCGTAGAATAATCTTTGGGTAGCAGAAATTTGTAAAAATCTCTCTACAGAGATGCTAACAACAAATATAAGTTGTAATAAGCGTATAAGAATTTCAACGTAGCTGGAGGTGGGACGCATGGCTTAGCGGTCAGAGCGCTTGAACGGTTTTCAAGAGGCGCGGGTTCAAATCCCGCTGCGTTCAAATTTTTATACGTTTTCTAAATATTCTTAGATAGTTGATATCGGCAACTTTGCGTGGACTTTATCAACTGAATTAAAATAATAAAGTATAAACCCCCTCTTAATAATATTCCCTCAAGCAGGAATCAAACCTACAGTCCTCGCGTTTACACTGCGCCACGATGCAGCGAATTCAATTGCGTCAAAGTTCAATTATATTTATTTGTTAACAGAAACTACCTATCACATCATATAATTTTTACGTATGCGGAAGATACTTATTTCTTACGGTTTAATCTAATAGTCTGCTATTATGGTTCTTCATTTTGTTTTTTTATAGTTTAGCTTTTCTATTATGATTTGATATCATATGTTCCACTCTTTGAAATTGATTATATACTTAGTCCTGGCCAAGGATATAAGCTCTGCAACAAAATAACTTTCATTGAAGTCCGTAGTTTTAAACATGTTCGCGTACGGACAAACATGATAGACAACAGGATAGACAAAAATTTACTATTATAATATTTTTAACTGTTTTATTATTGTATAGATAGATCAATAGATATAGAGAAATCAATTAATATTTAAAATTATATTTCTTAACTAACGCTAATCATAACTGAGTAAAATATTATCTTTAACAAAATATGTTAATTGTGTATGAACTATTTTACAGATGAAGTAATTAAACAATTTTGCTTCAATAACTTTTATAATATCTCATTAACACAACATTTCGAATGTATGACGTCATTTTATTGCTAAAAGAACTTAAGTGGTAAATGATTTTAAATTTAAATGTGATATTGTCATATAGTAATTTGACTTCACGCTGTGCTTAACAGAGATGTAATGGCAATACATATATTTAAGGCCATAGTGGCGCAGTGGGACGGCGTTTGACAGTAAGCCCGGGGGAGTTATATTTACAATATTTAATTTATTTCGCTCTGGTACCTAAGACAAAGAAAGTGGAGAACGGAGTTTCTTGACGGAGAATCTAGTTTTTCTATGATTAGTCTGCTATGCGAAAAAAAGCGTGAAGCTGATACATTTATATACCAATATGATTATTTAATAAAATAATTTATTTTATTTAGATTCCTTTAAGCTTTTTAATTAAAATAAATATTAATCATACATTATCTCGTTTAAAAAATCTTTTCTAAAACGAACGAACTGAAGACTTAAACTAAAATCATTTATAATATCTTTAACATCAATTTGTTATTCATATAACACTGTCTGACTCCGGACGCTGAGAAATAGCAGCATTCCGGAACATCTGAAGATAAGTAGTTTCGCAAATAACTTTCCACCAGAGAGACATTCAATAGCTTCTGGAACATTGATTTTTATGCAAGGACAGGATTATAGGTTGATATGATCTAAAAAGTTCAAATACAGAAAATTACATTATTTTGTGGCTCCATCCGCTTATTTCACATAGCTTTCCGCCTAAATTCAAGACATTGCGTAATCATGCAACTTAACGCCGTTCCGTAGAAGAGCAGGGAAATGAAAATAATTTTAATATAATCATTCCCCTGAGCGGAGATCGAACCCACGACCATCGCGCTTACAGTAAGACGCTGTCCCACTGAACCACGATATTTTTCAGTACTGGATTGGAAGTGGAAGTGGAAGTTCAATCCACGTTTCCTTAGTTGTCTAATACGTAGCAGTGTGTTATATTTATTTTATCAATTTAATTGTACTTCTGAAGTATTTTTAATATTTTTAAGTGTTAATCACACACTTAGTTGTAATAAGCGTATAAGAATTTCGACGCAGCTGGATGTACAACGCATGCATGGCTTAGTGGTCAGAGCACTTGGATATTTTCCAAGAGGCGCAGGTTCGAAACCCACTGCGTTCACATTTTTACACGTTTTCTAAAAAAAATGTTTTACTTCTAAAGCATTATTATACAAATTTATTAATTTGTTCACTTTTTCCCTGTATATGCCAAAATTCAGGCTACCTCCTGTTTGCATAATTATTGTAAAACGGGTCCAAAGGTATTTTCTCATGTATTGTCTATTTATTGTAATGTATTATGTCTTACAGCACAATCAATTTTAATTCAAGTATGGATTGTAAATTTTCGACTCCCATAATGTTTCAACCACTTCTTTCCGTCATTCGTGCAAAGTATAACATTAGAAAAATATGACAATAATTCATAGCATACTGTCATTGAAACAAAGGGATTTTTTAGAAAAAGATCTTTTTAAAACTTCTTATTTTCTTGTTCAAAACAATAATGATATAATTTATACTGAAATTAATTTTAACAAAACACAACAATCTTAAGTATCACTTAAAAGTAAGTAAAAAAGGAATGCCACTTTCAGTCTTTCTTTGTGTACATTTTTTATACTTTTGAGGTAGTTTAAACTTTTAAATGCCCTTGCACCAGGCGACCACTTTATATTTTCCTATTTTGAAACATTTTATTTCTTTTGGTCATGTATGAATTACAGCTTCTCGTCTTGTCCACGAGAGCGGAAATATTAAAATAATTAAACTATGATCATTACACCAGGTGGAAATCGAACCCACAATGACCTACATGTATAAAGTTATTTTAATTTAACTTTAAAATAACATGACGATGTAAAAAATATTTCGTTTGTGTTTAATTTTATTGATTGCTTGTTAAAGTTAGACTAACAATTATATTTTAAACATGTTCTTCTAGCATATTAACTCCATTATATAAGTATATGAGTCACTCCATTTCCCATTTTATAGTAATTTCTCTCTACCCTCTACCCTGCGTGTCATAGTATGTACGACGTCAGTTTTCTATTACATCTATACTAGTAAATAAAATAGAAGTGTCCGTTTCTAATATTAAAATAACCACTTTTACTAAATGCATATGTATGTATACACGGTACATATACAAAAATATTTTTTATTATAATTTTTGTCCCTCTATGTGTATGTTTGTTCCGGCTAATCTCTCTCTGGAACGACTGTACCAGTTTTAACGTGACTTTCCTTGGTAGATAGTAGATGTTATAAGGAGTATTTTAGGCTACTTTTATAATACAATTCCACGCAGGCGAAGTCACGGGCACAGCTAGTCAAACATATTCTAATACGCTCTAACCTTTATCAATTTATCAATAGACGTTCAAAAATCTTGTAGAGTTTTTTGACCCAATCCTTGTTCAACAAGTTGCTACTGTCAGAAGAATATTGAAAATATTGTATTGTCAGCATGTAACTGATGTCCTTACAAGGATGTCTGTCTCCTTTTTAGTTTCTTTTTAATCTAAATAAATTATTTTGAAATATTTTTGAAAGCAGTCACCCGATGTCTACGTATTACATAAGTTTTGCCATATAACCGACGAGTAACAAGCGTATTTTCATAATCAAGCTAACTCGTTAACGCGTGACCGGTTCAATAAACCTTCCGCCTTGGTTCCCTTAGGGGTTAAGACGATGTGACAGCGTGATAATGGTTTATATACTATGGTGTTTTTGTGTCACATAAGTATCATGCCATTAGGTTTAAGTAAGTTTACTTAATTTTTTTTGTAAATTAATAATAATGTATAGTTTGCAGATTAATATTTCTCTAAAATAAATTATATACTATTTCATTTGAAGGCACAGTTGGATGTTTGTGTCTACGTGTGAGTTCTGGGTTTGTTTCAAACTCCAGGTTCTTAAATTTATATTATATTTTTATTGTAAACTGCTGATTTATATAAGCTCGTGGCTTTGGTGTTTTCTGTGGCATTGGTCATAAACAATTAAGTTCCTTACAAAACTAATAGAAATAGGTGAAAAAGTAGCATATATTTATCCTAAGACCCTTTAAGTATCTGTATATAAAATTTAATGACAATCGGTTCAGCGGTTTAGGCCGTTTATGACGTCACAGAAAGAATAATATTATAATATATAGTGTGTTTAGACTTTTAGATATTATTTGTATATATGTGCATAAAATACAAGTTTCTTAGGCAACATAAGTAGAAGACAAGGTTTTTAACAGCGAAGACTGAGAATAAGTGGGTCAAGAGCCTCAGCTTACTGTAGAATCAGCCTTTGTAGTAAAATACATGCTGGGATAATTATATATGGGGTTGTTTTCATGTAAATCTTAAATGTATACAGACTTACTTTAAGAAATAGTTTATTTTACTTACAGCATTAATTAAGACATCTGAGAAGATGTTTTTATTGTATCAATTTTTTTACCAAATAATATAAGTGCCTCAGTACTCCGTTCTCTACTTTTCAGCCAATTTACATTGTTTAATAGCAGAAGGTAACGCCTTATATTTCACCAGACCGGGGACTATGTTAAATATACGGTAAACTTACAAATGTATATTTTCAATTTGAATATAAGCTTTTATTAAATTTGAATATTGCCTTTTATGTGGGATATGATATATCCATTATATAAATACCATCTGATACAGTTGTACAAGAAAGTGATTTGTTACAAGATCCCCTTCAAAGCAATATCGACTTCCAAATCCAGAATACAATATAGATATATTAAGTTTCTTAAGAATCTTAATAAATAAAGTTTGTAAGATTTCATGCATTACAAAGAACAGATGTAAAAACTTTTTACTTTATTTTACAACACTCCATACAATTGCCCGACAAATAAAATTGACAGACATTCAAAGACATTGGATTCAAAAAGTTTTTCAATAGTAAAGCGCTTGTGAAAACTACTTACTTAATGTTTTTAGCGCTGAATGAACTCTTAAACTTTCTTCGAAGCCTTTGTTATATAAAAGATTCAGGTACTGATATATAACATCGTTCAAAAATATATTTATATACGTACTCGTATTTTTATCCGTTCGAGAATTGTATCCGTTGTCATCTTTGCCATACTATTTTCCATTTCTACTATCCCTACTTTCAATAGTTAAATACGAAATTCCTATAAGATTTTCGCAGACCTGTCTTACACTTTAAGTAATCTAATTTTTATACGTTTTTCTAAAATATGTTTTTCAATTTCCTAAGTGTGTGATTAATACTTTAAAAAAATGTTAAAAATACAATGATTGTTCTTTCATTCAGTGTCGTTTATTTTTTTATTTATGTTCTACAAAGGATACTGTTGCTTTGCACTTGTCTCCTCCTGCCGCAATTTGTGTCGTTTTTCTTTACACTTACTTCTCAAAATAATCTATTTTGATTTAATATAATTTTTTAAATAAGGAAGAGCTAATAAATTGCCTTATATAATATCTAGATATAAAGTATACATGTTAAGTTAAAAGTACTTAAAAATAATATTAAATACATTATATTATATCTTTAATATATTCTCTCATACTATAGGCCGAGAAAACTTCACGCCGGGATTTAGATTCTTGTGAATATTTCTATTTAAGTTGTAGTCATTTAATTTGTTCTTCTATTTTATAAATTACCTGGTTAAAGTGAAATATATTTTATTTACTTTTGTAATAAGGGATTAAAGGGCAAGTAAATAATCGAAAGAGAAATAAATAATTAAAGGCCGCAAACGGGTTCGTTACAAGGGTATGTGTGCATTAGAAGCATTGACACATCGTTTGTTAATGAATACCTTGTGGTTTTAGGGTATTGGTCAACCATTAATGGAGTATTATATATATGTACTAGAAATATATTGGCTTTTAGAGTTATTACACATTATTATTATCATTATTTCACGCTTTTTCCCGCATAGCTGAGTAGTCAGAGAGAACCTAGTGTCGCGACACTCCGTTCCTCACTTTCTACCCGAAATCGAGATATTGCGTGTCAATTGGCGGATATCATCGCTTTGTCTGGGGTACCAGAGCGGAGTAATGGAAATATTTTAATTATAATAATAATAATAAATGCTCTTTACTGTATATCCACAAATATAAATAAAAATAGAAAATAACTTAAATAAATTAAAACATGTCTAAAACATGTATTAAACAAAGCACAAGAATACTCGTATCGTGTTCTATAGAAGATAGAAGGCCATATCGCTAAAGTAGCGACTTCTTCCAGGCAACCTTAAGGAGTAGGAAATAGCAAATTAAGAATTAAATTGTGTGAGCAAAACAAAATATAATTATTCACTCGAGTGGGAATCGAACCCACTGCCAATCGCGTTTACAGTCAGATGTCTTGCATCAAAATGGCCTCAGTTATTATTAGAGTTATAAAAAACTTTATACCTTCAAACACTATAAACATTTCATTTTGTATATTAATTGTGATAAAACTATGCAAAGTACGAAAAATCGATCATATAATCAAATAATATGAATAACAGTTTAAATATAATAAATAATATTAGACTAGCTGTCGCTCGCAAGTTTATTCTAAGGCACTTTATAACCTTTATCATAACGTTTGTATCTTTTTAATATCGACTGTCAGACGTCAAATCACGAGTTCTATTCCTGTAGAATTCGGAAAATACTCTTTTATTGCTCACACACACTTCTTGAAAAACTTACATGTTACATGAAATGTGAACTTGAATGAAATGTGAGCTTACTACGCTTTTGGGAGTCATCCAGCCAGTGGCGAAAGAATATTTAACATTGAAGTCAAATTACGTTCAAAATTTTATACGTTTTCTAAATATTTTTCTTTCTTTAGTGTGTGCTATTCACAAAAATGTAACTATTTATTTAAAAAAATGTAAAAGGTCCTTCTATTTTTGAGTATTACTTGAATATGACTGGCTTGAGTGTTACTTTTAAGTGGTAAGACTATTAAAATATTCATTAATATTAATTTTAACTAATTCTTAAATTTTAATATTAAAAAAAGAAAATATTAAAATCTTAAGTAATATAAAGTTTCACAACTTAAAGTTTTCTAAAGGCAAGAGCTTCAAATAGAAAATATATATAACTTGTCAACAAACTCGTAAAAAATATTGGTACTCACACGAGTGCGCTACTAGGGAAATGGGGCATAACCCATAATTTAAAATCATATGTACCGTGAAACTATTATTAATATTGTAATTTTAGGTACTGCGTTTCCCATACAATTGAAAAAAGTACACAGAAACACCCTACTTGTTACAAGGTAGTTATATTCAACACACTTTCTGTATTATTTAGAGACTAACTAAACGCTTGTAGCTCAGTGCTTGTTTCAAGGTGTAAATATGTCTTTACTTTCATATCCATGCTCTGGTATGCTATAAAGCGCAGCAAAGAATTTCGTCACTACAATTACACACAAAGAGTAGGAAAGTCTTAACATTGACATCACGTAGTGTCTCAATCAGAAAGAACCCTTTAAAAAATCAAATTTACTCATAGAAACAGAAGATATAGAAAATAATTTTAATATAATAAGTTTATGTTTTCTCAACCATTAACTTATTAACTAAAATATTTAATTACACAATAAGTTATACTACTACTATAATATTATCCGGTTATATACTTAAATATATATATAAATATACAATTATTTTATAATTCTTTGTATACTTCATACCAAAGAGGTATTGTAAACTCTAGTATAGTGAAATTTGTCTACAAATCAATGTCATAATTTTTTAACATTTTTAAAGTATTATTCACATATATTATTATTATTATTCACTTAGGAAATTGGAAAACATTTATTAAAATGTTTTATGGTGTCGTAATATTGGACATAGGTCAAAGTCAACTTGATAACTAAATATAATAGATTTATATTCCCCCCGAGTAACGGTTGAACTCAAGACCATCGCGTTTTAATTTTGTTCTGCTGTTGGTTACATCTTTTTGCTTTTCGCATTTATTATGATATGTGTCCTAATTATTCGACACCGCTGTAAATAACATCTTGTATGGCGTATCTTGACATTTATAGATCATTTTAACTTTATAATTTCCTTCCGTGTGGATTTATCTTTATAAGTTTTATAGAGCTGTTCACTGTTGATATTTTTATATTTATTCACAATGGTAGTTCAGAAATATAATTTTGCAATTCTAATATATTAAAGAACGTACATATTGCTTTTCTCGACTATGTCTAATAAATTGTTCAAAGTATGGTAAAATTTTGACCACATTGCACCGATTCTACATTACCTACATTACATTATCTATATAAATAGAAAATTGATAATAAATTGCAAAGTACTTAATAATAGTAGTATAAAATATGATTATACATTTTTATTTAGTCGTAATATATTGCTGACTAAACTATTTCGAGCACAGCGCCTAGCTGTCGCCTGTCTCTTACAATACTCTTTTTAATTTCTTTAAAAGCATAAATTTATGAGATGGAAACGTTGATATGACACAAAATATTATATATTTTTGTTATATTTTTATAATAAACGACCATACGGTGTCTTTCACTTATTTAAAAAAAAATACTAGTTTTCGATTACACGCGACAAACGCGTTGCCACAGCAACGTGTGCATCACTTTATACACAAGTGTAAGGCAAACCTAAATACATTAAAAAAATTATAGCTTTCTGCATACCTTCTTCATACAAACTTTAAGTATATAAAGTATCGTACAATTTGCCTGCCTGACAGATGCTGTGCTTATACTATAATAATACTTAATAAGAAATCCGTGTAATCAGACAAACAGACATAAATTATCCAATGTTTCACTTAATATATTAAGTTAAAAAGTTTTACTTAATTTAGTTATAGTCAAAAATTATCCTAACAGTATTCAAAGTCTATTTTTAAAGAAAGTACTTCTTTTATAATTTCATATTTATGTTTACCCTAAAGCGTTTTATAAAGTTAGCTTAGTATGTTAAAATTTTTAAATATTATAATATCAAAGTTTTAATATTTTCTAGCTGGTCGCTGCAGTACTCTGTCTTCACTTTTGTAAGTTACAGGCTATTAATTTTGTTTTAGAAAATTTTACACTTTGGTTCGAATAACATTTGTTTTGACATTTTACGTTCATAACTCTAAGCGTTAATAGAATGTCAAATGAAAAATAAAGTAGTATTTAAATATATCTTAGTTATGTCATTAATTTTGTATTTTTTAAGCAATAAAATTGTTATTTCTTACGGCGTCCTTACCATAAGCGGATCAACATCAACATGAACAATGAACGGACTGTAATAAATTATGAGGGAATAATAAAAAAAAAATTCTTCCCTACAGGGCCATACATCATAATACCCCGAAATGTCCTAAGAATGCACTGTAAGGAAGTTAAGTGTTTATTAATTTATTGAGTTACTCTACTAAATGTAAAATACATTTTTATTCATTTTTTTTTTATAAAACCGTAAAAAGGTCTCAGTACCGTATTTAATCACGTTACCTTAAATTTCAAATGTATATACTGGTAAAAACATTAAATTTCATTTCTTTTTCATATTCCAAAAATAATTGCTCAAATATAATAATAAATTTAAGAGTTAGTCGCTATTAGGTATACTCATTTATCAGTATTCAGTTTATTCAGTAAAGCTGTAATAAAGCTATAATAGCAAGGTTTTATTAATATATCTCAAGACCCAATATTTTGACGTGCAGTATACTCTTATCTTTTTATAGATTTGCCATGCTTAACTGATCGTTGCTTTTGCCATATATTTTTCACTAGCGACCCACTCGCGGCTCCGCCTGAGTAAGCTACTAAACTAAACTATTTCGTTTTACCTCCTGCCCGCGTTCTCACTTAAATCGCAAATTATAATTGAAATGTTTGTAATTTTTTATTTATGAACCGATTAAAATCCAATAAACATTAAATATTTAGCAAAATTACCAAAATACAATAGTCAAAAACCTACATCTAGCTGTATCCTTACCACGATTTGTATCTTGATGCATTAAATATATTTTTATTATAATTAAGAAATCTCTAAGGAATTGATAATTCGTGGACTCTTACTGTGGCCACAGGACAGTGCCTGAGCGTAATCAGGATTGGTTTTGGGTTAGATTACCACTCGAAGGAATGATTAAATTTTTAATTATTTTCATGTCCAGAGCAGTCTGGTCAAATTGATAAAGTCCGACGTTGAGTTTCGCCACTCAATGTCTCGAATTCTGCCTAAAAGTAGAGAACGGAGTGTCTTGGCACTAGGGTCTCTCTGTATATCCTGCTATGCCGCAAAAAGCGTGAAAGCGTCTAGCTGTGTTAAATAAATATTGTTTCCCACGTATAGAAATAACGTAAACGTATAACGTACCGGGACTCAAACTTGTATTATTTTTAATCAAAAAATTAAAAAAATAAAGCATGTTGTGGCACAGTCAGATAATAAATGAGATGGTTGAGTTCGATTCTTACTTGGACCAAATCGCGTAGCAAGTCGTATAGCAGGGTAGGTAGAGAGAACCTAGTGTCAAGACACTCCGCTCGTTGTAAGTATATTCCTTAAAATTTTGTATTATTTTTTTTAACCTTTGATTTTATATTCTGATAGCGCTATGCTCTTAACATCATAAAAGATACATCAATATATATATGAAACGCTCCATCCCCTAAAATTATTATTATGACAGATAAGATAACATGCACGTGTGTTTTCTTATTTATTTTGCCTGTTTATGGTATATTATTATAAAAAATAAAAGAATTTATAAATATAGACGTGAATTCAGAGGAAAAACTAGCTGATATACATTTTAGATTAGTTTCATGTTTATTTCGTATTACAGATACAGATAGAGAGATAGAACCTGGTGTTCAAAGAATTCGAGAATTTGATATGCATGTTTAGAAGCGGAAGTTGACTTTTTTTCTAGAGCAGGGATATAAAAACATTTTAAATATAATAGTATCCCTGAGGGGATCGAACCAACAGAAAAAAATATATAATTAAATTATATTATAACGTTGTGAGAAATTATAATGAGAGAAACACTAATTTTGAACGCATTTTAAAAGGTGCAAAATGTAAAAAGTGACGCCATTCAGTCAGTCAGTCATTATTGAACAAAATTCAAAGAAAATTTAAAAGTAAATTTTAATTGCTCGTTAAAATATTCAAGCGCTTCCGTAGTTTAGTTTACTTTTTTTTAAAAAACAATTTGCAATAATTATATATTACAAAAAAGCTGTCATCTTTTCTAGTTTCTAGAAAGTATAAAGTCACAACATCATTATGTTCATATAAATTATACAACATTTTAATGTAAATTTTGTTTTTAATTTTATTTTAAACGCAGGAAAAGTACCGTTAAAACAAACTAGTCGTTCTTAATTAACCGCCAGTCATTTCATTAAAGAGAAAACAAAAGGACGCACTTGACTTGATTAGAAAGGAAAGAACTTCCTTTATTAATTTTAATTAATAACGATTTTTATTAAAAACGAATTCAGCATCCACATGGCACGTCTCTTTTACTGTAAGTCCAGTATAGTTTAATAATCCACTGAGGTCATGCTCATTTTGTAAGAAGGGGTTCAAGCTTTAAAGTTATCCTTTTTACTATTCTAATAAATAACGGTGCCAAATAGACAAATCCAGATTGTCATAAATGTAGCTTGTCCATCCCTTCCTTCTTTCATCGTTTCCAGTTTCCACTTGAAATTGAGACATTGCGTCTTGAGTGGCGGAATTTAAAACCGTACTGTTTTATTATCGTCTCATATGATTTTATGAAATACATAAGATGTATAAAGAACGATAATTTTCAGGTTTTTTTTGCAAATAAGAAACAACATATGATTTAAAAAATAAAATAAAATATTATTATCTTTCTTTGTAGATGTTATTTCTACATTTAAAGGTACATGGAAGATATAAAAAAAGAAAGCGGAATATATATTCAAAAGAAATAATAGTGCTCTTCACAAATGATTCCCTCGTTTCATTCGATTAGGAAAGGCGGGAACAAGCGATTTATTTTTCTTTCAGGCTTGTTTAACTCGGCTGATTGAGCGTAGTTACTATAATGAGGAATAGAACGTGATTCGAAAAATCTTAAAATATAGTATAAATATTGTTCGTAGGTATAAATTTATTTTGGTTCATCTAGAATCTTAAATAAATTACATAAATATTTTGTATAATATTATATAGAGAAGAAAATGAGAAAATAAAAACAGTATAAATATATCCACGTGTGGGTATCACAGCCTACAACCATCTCGTTTACACTCAGACGCTGTTCCATTGGGTGACAATTATTTTGAAATAATTTTATTATGTAATCATAATAGGTAATATTCAGTGTGCCTCACAGTTACCGTGTATTAGATGTAAATTATCAATGAGAAGAATTTTCCTTATGTACCAGAATCATAATATATAAAACGAAATAAATAGATAGATATATAGGTAAAATAGCTTTTCTATTTTTAAACTTTTTCACGTAAATCAACTTTTCAAGAGCTAAGTTAATATTAGACATCGTTAAGATGCACAATATGCAGCACTTACTGCGATGCTCTAAGATTTTTAAGTTTTGGATTATGCAGATGGGATACTAGTATGCTTAGGTCATTAACTGTGCTGTAGTGAATGAGCTGATTCGTAAAATATGTGAGTTCGTTTAAAATATATTATTTAAAAATATGACTAGTGTAGAAAAAATAGATGCACAGAAAAAAACCTCATTTTCCCACCACTTTCTTAATTATTTTATGATTTTATATGAAACGGAAAAATATAAATATGTTGAATATTCACTATACATTTACTATACTACATGCACTATACATCCTACACAGGAATCGAACCTGCAACTCTGATATATAAAATAAGAGAAAATCTCTTTGCAACTGCAACTGAATCATAAAAGTTGTTTTAGGGAAATTTTAAAATTCTTTTTATGTTTAACTTTTCGAAGTTCTATACCCATCACGATTTTACAGTTTAAAAATAAATGATAAGAGCGGTAACGCTGACTACTTTCGCTAGTTATAAATAATTCAAACCAGGTGCCTGAGCCAGGTCTGAGCGTAGAGACCACGAATCAACAAACCTCTGCGATGTAAATTAAGTAAGTAAGATTTCAGAAATGAATGAATGAGAAATGGAAAAGTTTTATCTTTGCATTGCAAAAAATAAGTTGATATCTCATCCTCCTGTTGGAATGTAAATTGATTCAACTTTGATGGTGACGGATGGAGGAAACAATAAACCTAACGCTCGTCAAACATTTATTTTGTACGAAATTTGATCTATTCGTATATTTTTGGTCGATCATTTGTCGTTGGCAGTCAGAAAACAAAGACGGAAAATAATTTTTAAAAAAATTGATAGTAGCGGAACTCGAACTCATGGCTCTTGGAAATCGTTCATTATTCAATTCATATTTAATTCTCTCAGAGTGCTACTATTTTCTGCTACACTTGCTTGCACTTAGGTGAAAGTATAGTATGAAAAATAATAGTTAAGTGTCGTAATAGTAAGAGTAAAGAGCAGATTGATTTATCCGTGAAAATAAACAATATCATTCATTTAAAATAATAAAAAAAAACTCTCAAATTGCAATCCGAACTAAAAGGGAGGAGCAAACTTTATGTTATAAAAATATTGTATTGTCATCGGCCACGTGTGCAAATTTGCAAGATCTTCTTAAATTCAAACAGACAGACAGAGGGACAGATAGAATAAAGCTAATAAATACCTAATGAAGCATCGTAAACATTTACTAAAATAATAAGCAATTTTGACCGCTTAGAGAGGGTAAGGGGCTACTTCGGTTGATACAGTATCGATGATAATGTAGGGAGGTCACGTAAAAAGCACAAAGAACCCCCGGAGGGCTTGTCTCAAGAGGTTGATAACAGTGAACGAGGCAAAAGAAGTATCGGGACAGGCAGAGACCATTGCCTACTGACTACCCCGCTACTGATATAGCGTAAAGCTTAATAATTACGTATAAAAAAGTGATTTTGCAATGGTACTTTAATTATTTTGCAATTTTATCAGAACCCAGAACGTACAAAAGCGTTATCACCTAATTAGCGAGATAAAGCTTTGACGCAAGCTGCGTTTACTACTGAAACTATATTGCAATATCGTTAATCCACTTTTTAATTCCATTAAGATAAAACATTCGCCATAAACTTTGAAGTTAGATATACTTAGGTAAACAGTTGTGTGTTTTATGTTATACTAACTTTACTAATTAACGTGACTTTACATGTGTTTTTGAGCTTTCTTACCTGTAAGTATTCGTGCTCGTATCCAATTATATCTGGTCTCATCTGGTTATAAATTTTATTGCTTCTAAGAAGTTAAGAAGTTGTGTAAATATTTTTCTGAACTTATATTTAGTTTCATTTGTCAAAGGAACCTTAATAAACAACTATATTAAACAAAATCATCTTTCAACATTAAAAAAAATATATCAAACGTAAGTCAACTACGTATATCCGAGTACAATCAATATAATTTATTAAAACTCAAAACTCTTTTTAATTTAAAATTGACTTCCAGAATTGCTTAACATAAGCTTAATTTCCATTTTAAATATACATACTTAGTACAAATATTTGCGTAAAATAAGTATTAGCTACAAAACTTGTCACCTAAAACTTAACTGTTGTTAATTACTTCACTGACTTTAAATAACATAGTTACCGACTTCGTAATGTCACAGTGTCGTTAACTTACTCAAGGTATCGTCTAAAGCGTTGATGAATTATATTGACGACAAAAGCTCCTTTAGAACTATACAAGAAACTATTTACAACTTCATTTGTTTTCCCGCATAGCAGGGTAGTCAGAGATAACTTATTGTCAAGACACCTTGCGCGCCAAATTGAGATTCCTGATAACAGACATGCTGATAACAGAACCCAACGCCGCGCTTTCCCTGAACATAGCGAAAAAATATAAAATAATTTAAATATTATATTATGCCGAGTGGGGGACTGAACCCAGAACAGTTGTTTATCAATCACACACTGCTGCAAATCTAAAACGCGAAATATATAAAATTTTCTTTAGATATATGTTATCTTAATGACTTTTAAAATTTTAAAAGGATACAACACTAACTAGCGCTAGTTTAAATCGACTTCCTATATTTATGTACAAAGTTAGTTACTTAGTTACATATGACTGGAACCGATTAAGTTTGAAAGAAGCAATTCTCAAAGTTAAATTTAGTACTTCCTTAACGAGTAGGTAGATTAAAAATGATTTATCTTTTTTCAAATATTTTTCAGTTAATCTGTTGCAGTATTTTTTATCTTTTTGGATATAATTTAATTTAAATTATGTTTCATATGCCGAGGTAATTAGTAGATATATTATGGCAGGTGAGTAATAGTATTTTTTACTAATTACTGAATTTAATAAGTTCAGTTTAACCTTCTACAATTTTAACACGCTTTTTAGGTCCACTTGCATCTTTTAATATAAGAAAATCTTTGAACTCTACTTTGACACTTTTCTATCCAATCAAGCAGTTGCTTGAATTCCTTAAAAATGTGTACACTTGTCTGGGTTTGATCATAATATAATATTTTTTCTATTAAATTCACAAACCTTGCGCTTTAGCAAATGTTCTCGATATAATCTAAGAGCTTTCTTTTCAATTCCTTTTTTTAAACTAATTTATAATTTGAGTTTTGAGTTACCAAAAATAAAATTTGTCGCCATCTTGACTCACTTGAGATCCAAATCTTATTATTTATTTTAGGTCACTTTTTTGCACAGTTTATATAATAATTTAAAGTTATTTGTTATTGTTTTTTTCTAAAGTGAACTGAACTTGGGCTTTATTATACTATATAAAACATTTTTTTTAATATATTTTACATCTTAAAAGAAATATCTATACAAAATGTTCTAACGAAACAAAGGTTGCCATGAAACGTTATTTATATAATCACATCCACAGATGTAATGACAAAATGATTCGTTCTCCAATTTTAAAATACGTACTCGTAGGTATATTACACTATTGGTTCTGCAAATGTAGCCATTTCCATGTAAATTTATATATTTAAATGGAATTGACAGTATTCTAAGAAATTATTTCATTATATTATTTATTTAATAGAAAGTCAATAATTTAATAAAATGTTCATCTTCCCGCCACTTCTTACAAAATTAAACTACGTGCTTGCTTGTATCTCAGTACTTAACAAGATAATGAGAGTCATAACAGAGATTCTGTGGTAGTACAGCTTTGATCTTCACGTATTAAAATGTTGGTGAAAGAAAGCCTAAAAGGCTTTTAATTTAATTATTAATAAGCTTACGAAGAAATTTCAATTAAATTTTATAATTAAATATATTTAACAACAAAACGTATTGAATTATATAGGCTTTAGGTACTTAATTTCTTTAAATTTTAACAATATATGTATAAATAAAATTCAGTAACAAGTATATGAGATTGCAATTTATGACATTAGAAACTAATTTCTAATCTGGTCAATAAATAATTTAATATTTAAGATCTTTTTTTATAGACAATTATTATTTTCAAGTTCTTGTTTCTTTCTACCAGAAAGAATGCAATGCAAGACTCAGTTTTTGACTTTCCGTCCAAATTTCGAGATATATTGCGTGTTGAATGGCGCAAAATAATTTTAATATAATCACTCGGCCGTGGTTCTTAAAATAACTATATTGTAAAAAATATTAGAAATAAATGTGGGCTGAATAATCTTTGGCAAAGGTTTTATGTAATAATAATAATCGGTAAAAAACATTGGAACAACGATAATGGTACTAAGGTCTGAACTAGCATAACCTTCGGAGATGGGACATGTCAAGTGGTTTTCAAGTCGGACGAGAAAGGTCTCGTTCTAAAAATATCGCTACGCTACGATGTTACAGTTAAAATTATTATAGTCATTCGATAATGCGATGGAAATGATCTTAGTATAAGAATTATTAATAATTTGAAAAAAAATCAAAATAGTTATTATTGAATTTTAAATTATTTACAAATTGTGTTTATACGTATAATTACAATAATCCATGCTAATATTATAAGTGCGAAAGTCTGTCTGTCTGTGACGCTTCGACGGCTAAACCGCTTGCCCGATTTGGATGGAATTTACAATGAAAATAGTTGAAGATCCAGGGTCCAACATAGACTATTTTATTTCCCAAAAATCAACCCCAAAGGGTTGCATGAGAACTAAGATAAATAATCCATAAGTTTGTATGAGAAATCTAAGCAGCTCGACCGATATCGATAAATTTTCTCAGGATTTATGATGAGGAAGATTGTTGAAGAAACAAGGTCAAACATAAGCTACCAATTTTTACATAAACCAACCCCTTAGTGGTGAAATAGGGGATGAACATTTGTATTCAAAAAAATTATCGCATAACTGATTGTAATGAATTTTGGTATATAGTTGATACCCAAGATTAACCATTAATTAATATTATTATTTTGGGTTACATATTTAATTAATTTAATATTGAATTTACATACAAAAAAAATACATCGAAATAATCCTAATAAGTCATTTCCCAGTTCGTTATATCCGTTACGTATGTTTATGACTGGAGAGTGGAGAGGTGGCATGAGCGGAGCCGGTATATATACACGTGCGGTGATGCGGAGGAAGTGCATGCCTTAATAGCGATGGTTGTGGGTTCGATTCCCACTTCAGATAATGCTTATGTTTGTATTTCTATAATAGCTATATAAGCAATTATAAATTCGAAAGTAACTCTGTCTGTGTGTGACGTCAACACGGCCGAACCGCTAAAGTTTTTCCAGGAATTTCATTGTTTTACGGAAAGGCTGCTGAAAATGCCAAACAGCTATAGTTCGCGAGTGGGTCGCTAGTATATATATATATATGTATATATATATAAAGCACTGCACAAACATACATGCAATATACTAGTGAATATGAAATCAGCTCTCCCTGCGCAGACGTTGATACTTTTTGTGTGTTATTACTTCCAATTGACATATAAAGTGAAAGAAACAGTGTTCGGTGTACCTAACTGAAATCTAAAACTTGTCAGCTGACGACATAGCTCGATTAGTAAATTTCTTTATAATTGTATGGAGCATTACCCCCACCGAATACAGCAACTCTGTTCCCTGTGATGGTGTAACCGGGCGGTAACCCATGAATCAATCGCCGTTACCGGATACAGCAACTAGGCATTTTTGTGATGGTGTGCCGTGTCTATAACATAAAGTATCTTCTCGCGAAGCTGAAAGTGCTGGGCGTAGAAAGCTTCAATTTGTACCTCGTACCTCGTGTACTTCGTGCGTGCGTGTAGTCTTAAGGCTGTAGGCCCAGAGAACTGATTTTATTCCATATTTCTGTGTCCACCTGCGTATATAAAATATCATAGTTTTTGCTATGGATGGCAATCGATGTCGCACACGGTTTTAAAAAGCATACCTATGTACATGATTAATATAAACGTTCCTCCTAGTTAAATTGACCTTTTGATAACAACTTTCCATCATATCAAATTAAACCAAAATAAAGATTTTGAAGTTAAATGATTTGCATAAGGCCATCGTGGCACAGTAGGTCAGCATCTGACTGTAATCGCGATTGGTTGTGTGTTCGATTTATTTTCCCTCGGTGAAACAATCATAATTTAATTATTTTCATTTCACCGCTCTGGTAAACAAGACAAAGCGCTGCGTTCAGGTCCTGACTCGACACGTATTGTCCCGATTTCGGACGGAAAGTGGAGAAGGGAGTGTCTTGACACTAAGTTCTTATCTGACTATTCTAATATCTGGATAAAAAGCGTGCAGATGAAAAAAACTGCATTAAAGAGAATAGAAATGAATTTGGAATTTAAAAACATGAGTGTAATGAATAAAAAAATAAGTTATAGGTTAAAAACCTATATAACAATAAAACATTTGATTATAATGCGCATATGCGCATGTATATGTATATAAATTGATATATACAGGATTTTCAGGAAGATAACTGATAAAAAATAAAAATTCATTAGACCGCTATTGTAACCAAAACGAAACAACTGAATTTCAAACATTAAAATAAAGCGGCTGACACGAGCGGCAATTTATTTTGATTATAAATTCTGAAAACAAAGTTTCATATGAAACTATAATAAATTTTATACAATAACATATGGAGCCAAATAAACAGGCAATTTGAAAGATTAAAATAATAATTTGTAAACTATACTTGTTCAGCTTTCAAAAAATAAATGAAATCTTTCTTTTCACTGGTATATTTTAAAGTGGTTCAATAAATGAAGAATTTAATTGAACTGGTTTCGCTCCGTACAATGTTTATTCAAGTCGGAGTGTTTTTTCTTTCCAGCAAGAGTAATACTTTCGATATTTATTATTAAATTCGATATTTATTAATTAATAAAGACCGGAATTTGAAGTTCCTTTTACTTATTTGTAATACCAAATGGCACAGTTGGTACACAATGATTACCAATATATTTTCTTTAAGATTAGTTTATACGTAAAGTCACTGTGATTCAACACGATGGTTGTAGATTCGTTTCCCACTCATCATCACTAATCTAAATTATGATTATTTACTACTATATTTAGTAAATTTCAAAAGCTACTTGCCTCTAAAATAAGTACTGTTTAAACAAAACTTAAAAATAAATAAATTATTCATTAGAATATTATTATTCATTGTACGTAAAGCACAGATGTTGATATCTTTATCTGCTTGTTTTAATATGAAATAAAATATTTGCAAGGGCCTATATTCTGTGGGTCTCTCTGTACATATACTTAAGCGAGTCACGTAGGCGAGCGAATGTATGAAAATCACAGACGAAATCTCGGTTCGCTCTAAATATATGTACCTGTCCAGGTTGAACGTGATTCTGTGAATTTTCTAACAGAAATAAGAAGCATTTGAATTGTATTACATACTTTATCTTATGTACTTTTGTGAGAAAACAGAGAAAAATAGAGCTTTTCACAAGCTTTTGTGAGGTTCTTTTTTATCCGGCGACTCAATTGACTTACTCGTATTGTTTGATTCAACTTTCAAATACTAGTGTAGAAATGTTGCTCTATTTTAGTTGACAATAAAAAATTGTCCAGTATTTGTTTTGAATATTAAATTATTTCCTATCAAATGCGAAATTGTTACTTCCAATACATAGTAATTGTATGTGATTTATCTTGCACAAGAAAGTAAAAGATATTCAGTAAAAATAAAAATGAAAAATGTATATCTGAGATCATCTCGTGGCGCAGTGGGACAGCACGTCTGACTGTAAACACGATTGATTGCGGGTTCGATTCCAACTCGGCACTCGGAGGAATAATAAAAACAATAATAATAGTTTTTTCTTACAAATTTTACATAATACATAGCTTAAAATGTAACTAATAATTTATGTTTTTACTTTTAATCTGACACCGGTACATGAAGACTGTCTTGCTTTAGCATAGGCCTCCCCTAATGTTTGCCACAGGGCGCGATTTTGTGCTCAACTAGTATTAGCGCCTGTGATGTTGTATGAAATAAAACTCTAAATAGATTATAAAATATCAATTTACAAAGAATTACAATTTTACCTATAGTTAAATTAGCGTGTAGCACCACAAAATGTAATAGGAACAGGAACAGGAATGTTTTAATTAAATAATTTGGGCGTTTTGGCCTGGTTCCTGACTTTCATATAAAATACTATTTATTTCTTAACGTTAGGGACGAGCCGGGGTTAATTGCGAATCGCATTGCTTAAATAAACTATAATAACAAAGTTTATTTAATGATTAGGTCATCGACCCTACAAGCAAAGTGTTACTTCATAAAATATTGTATATTATACACAGTAGTGTGTATAATATTATTTTATTCATTTAATGTATAACATTTTTGGCTGCACTGAACGTGTGCCGCGGACCGTATGGCTTAGCGGTCATAGGACGGTTTCCTAGAAGCGCGGGTTGCTGCGTTCAATTTTTTATACGTTTTCGTCTCAATGTCTCCATTTAAATTATAATAGTGTTAAATTTCGTACTCCTTCGTCTGCATAATTTTCATAAAAGGTAATAAACAGTTTATATCTAAAGTGTCATCATTTGACTATGAATATGCACCTTTTAATAGCATCGTAGCGTAAATCCTTGTTTTAAAAAGTTACTTTTTATGATTAATAAAGAATATATTATATATTTTTAAATACATACAGTAAATAATTTGGCAGATTTATTTCTACTCGCATAAGAATGAACGGAAGAGCCAGGCGAAAAATACAGGTGACTCCGATTAATAAGAGATTTTCTTAAAAACGATCTATTTCCAGTAAGTTTATTTGAGTGGACTTTACGTATCTTACCTAATACCTAACCTATTTTTCCTATTCCCGTAGTTATTTCTAGAATTTCTTTGCGCTCCCCAAGAAACCTACATGCCGAATTTCGGCTTTTTATGGCCAATAGTTTCCGGCTGTGCACAGTCTGCCAGTAAGTAAGCAACTAACTACTACTAACATATGATAAGACTATATAACTATATTATATTATATATATAAAATAAATAATGTATCTAATAGTAAATTACGTATACAT